>JBAJHX010000043.1:1848067-1862946 GCA_037176925.1 Amniataba percoides | reverse complement strand
ATCCTGAAAACTAAATGAGTAGGCAAAGTTAGGAGGTTCAAAAACCTGAAACTCTATATCTATCTGAACTTATGGGAACTTTTTACACTTTCTTTTTTACAAACAAAAGGTGATAAATTATGTCTCGGCATGTTTACAAAAGGAAAACTAACCTAATAAGAAAGTTTGCGTCTATTTTATCTCAAACTTTGCACTCTTCCTCAGCCTCGTCTGAAATGCAGTACTTACATTCAGTTAAAATAATCCTTTACCGTTTATTTTTTGCATTTTTAACATGAATTTTCTGCACCTCCCTGCTCACGCAGCTGTGATGACGCGGACGTGCAGTGCGTGTGGGCTGACGTCACCGCGGCACCTGCGCCAGTGCGCCTGCGCAGTCGGAGCAGGAAGTGCAGCGTTGTTGTTGCTCCGTGATGGCTGAGAAGAAAACAGAATAAAAAAGTATGTTTCATCAAAGCTGCTTCGTTTTCTCCGGTTAGCGGCGGTCATCCTCACAAACAAGAGGAAGGGATTTAAAGGTCTGTTCGGCTGAGCTCACACATTTTAACTTCTTTCATCTTTCATTTTTCCTTCTTCTTCGTCTCATTCAGGAGGTAAAAACTGCTTTGCCTCTTGTGTGGTAATTATTTGAAGCATGTTAGCACATTTTCAGAGTTTATCTGTAACACTGCGGCTACATGTGATGCAATAAGCTCGCTGTTTTATCATCAGGAAATTGTGCAAAGGAAATTGCATCCACTTCCCAGGTGGATGCAAGTCTGTGTGTGTGTGTGTGTGTGTGTGTGTGTGTGTTAGTTTTATGTTTAATTATATTTATATTTAATTGTTAGTGCAGAAATCAGCTGAAAAACAAGAAGAGATGTGACCTGCAGCTTCATCATTCTCATTCATCTGATTCCTGCAGAGCAATGCAGATTTTTGTTTGTCTGGTGTGTGTGTGTGTGTGTGTGTGTGTGTGTGTTTGTGTGTGTGTGTGTGTGTGTGCATGCATGCTTGTTTCTGCTGTGTATGGTCTGATCACATGATACTGGAATTTCTAGCTTTGATAAAATACCTTAGAAACATCAATATATGAAGAAACTTATGATGCCACGGGGACATTATGACATCACCTGTTTGTTTGTTTGTTTAAGAGGTTGTCTGGTTTCTCAGCAGCACAAACGGGAATCTGATTCATGCATAGAAACTCTGCTGCAGCTCTGTTCAGCTTCTCATTCAAGTTTGCATCATATTTTCTTTGTAGATCGAACACAGCTGGCACGGCCGGCTGCCAGTTTGTCTGCAGTTTTCTTTAGTGTTGCAGGCTGAGATTAAACTTCCTCTGTCTCTCTGTTGTCATTATTTTGACTGATCTCAATCATTTTAATTTGACTTCCTGTTTTATTTACTTGCTGTGTATTTATCCGTGTAGTGAGTCTATAAAGAAGAGTGTACAGGAGGGACATTACCTGAAACATCAGCTGTTGTTTTTTAAACAAACTTTACCCGTTTAGCTTTCTACTTATCTTCAGAGGTGTGGTGTTTGTTTACCGACTGCAAAGTATCTGTGATGGTGGTGAAGGTTTGTCTGGTTTCCACTGTGACTGAAGGAAACTTCTGCTCCTACAAGTTTACAGACATTAATCAGCTACTAACTGACCACATCAACGTCAGCTGGTTACAGACCGGAGAGGGAAATGTTTAATTCACTGTGCTACTCAAAAAATTATTGTCGTCGTGAAACGTCAATAAGACAAGGCTGGACGCAACCAGCACAACAAGTGATGAGAGACATGTTAACAGAGTTCATAAAAGGACATGTTTGACATATCTCTTACTGTATATTGGGGGGGGGGGCATGCAGAGAAACTCAAAGAAGTTGTGTCAGGTGATACAGTTCAACAGCGACTGGGTGTGACCTGCTCAGGAGTGATTTCCATATCAGGATGTTTCTTTTCATTTTCAAATGTGACAGATTTACCTGTGGAGTTTCCAGTTCTCAGAATAAATTAAATTAAATAAGGGATTCATTAAAAGTCCACCACCAGGGGAAGAACATCTTTAAGTTTCAAACACCATGACTGAGGTTTCATGAGAGGGAAATGTTCACCTCATAATGAAAATCCTGCTGTAAGGCATCTGTCTGTGTTTGCTTCATTTTCCAGTTTATTTTCTTCATCTGTTCACCTGCGTTCGCTGCCGAGCTCTGACTGAAAGTTGTGTTTGGGCTGCTGCTCAGTTTTTTTTAAACTGAAACTCTTCAGTGCTTCAGATACTGATACCATCACTGTGTGTGTGTGTGTGTGTGTGTGTGTGTGTGTGTGTGTGTGTGTGTGTGTGTGTGTGTGTGTGTGAACGTGTTGCAGCAGGTCTGACTGCCTCCAGTTCGGGTCTCAGCCATGGTGTGCTGCCGTCCCTGCCCCAGGCTCTGCTCACGCTCCTCGGCCTACACTCTGGCCCTCGGCCTGGGCTTCGTCACGTTGGGGACCAGCCGCATCCTGCTGCTCAAATTCTCTGCCAACGCCGGTGACTGACAGATATCACTTTTTTGTTTCCTACAGAGAGATAACCGAGGCAGTGCACATTTGAAAAAAACGTGATTTAAAGGTCTCGATTGTGTTTCATTCTTGTTGACTGCGTCTCTTTGTTTCTGTGTCTCCAGAGAACAAGTATGACTTCCTTCCTGCATCAGTCAACCTGCTTGCTGAGGCGCTCAAACTGCTCTTCTGCCTGGTTATGTCCATCAGGGTCATCGTTCGAGGTAAAAACTGAACTCACAGCTGTTTCTGTGTGACAGTATGGCCTCGTGCATTTATTCACTTCTTTTGTTTGATTCTTCAGAGGGGCGATCTTGCAGAGAGCTGGGCTGTTCCTCCAGCTCTTCCTTCCTCACTTCGCTGAAGTGGGCTGTCCCTGCTTTCCTCTACTTCCTGGACAACCTCATCATCTTCTATGTGATGACTTACCTGCAGCCTGTGAGTAAAACTTTAGAAATGTACATTTTCCCATTTCACATGATACCAGTTCATATTAAACGTGTCGCTTAAAGATTTTTTGATGCAGTTTATGTGCTCTGCTGTTCTTCCTCTCGTCTCCAGGCCATGGCAGTGTTGTTCTCCAACTTCGTCATCCTGACCACAGCTGTACTCTTCAGAATCGTTTTGAAGTGAGTGAAAAACCCATTTTTATCATCACTTTGTTCCTTTAAATTTGACATCTTGTGCATCATTTCATCCACATTATTGTGCAGTGTTGTATATGTAATATTTTTGGACAACCTGCTCATATCAACCAGTCCAAACTCTCACTTTTTTTCTCTTTATTTCTTCCTTCAGGAGGCGTCTGTCCTGGGTTCAGTGGGCAGCATTACTGGTCCTGTTTCTGTCCATTGTTTCCTTGACAACGGGATCAGGAGGCAGCCAGAGCTCCATAGCGGTGCCAGGTCTCCACTCAAACCCCCTCTCCACCCCCTCCAACTCCTGCCTGCTCTACACGCAGCTGCTGGAGCAGATGAAGAACAGCAGGTAACACCATGAACGCAGAAATATGTTAACATGTGTAAAGAGCACTTCACCATTTTAACATTACACTCTTGTAACATTGTGGGACTCACGTTGGGCAGAATAAAAGAGAAAAGGATCAAAACTGATGCAGCAGAAACAGAAATATCGTCCTTTTTGTTCTGAATGTTCCACAATGCAACTCGTCCATCAGTGTTAGCAGCATGTTTAGCTTGTAGTGACTCACATCTTTTCATTTTAAAATATTTATCAAATGTGCAGCCTCTTCTGGACACATAAACTGTAATAAACTCCCCTTCAACAATTTAAAGGAAATATAATGACTACAGTTGTTAATTAATGAATTTAACAATGCTGCAGGGAGACTTGGTTCATTGATGTTCTTTGTTCACATCATATCTCCCTCACAGTGCCACTGAGTCGTGGGTGTCGTCCCTCCCCGGGCAGGCCTGGAGGGACCGGGTGGTGGAGCGGCTTCGCTCTCTGGGTGTGGGTCACATCCTGCTCCTCCTCCAGTGCTTCATCTCCGCCATGGCCAACATCTACAATGAGAAAATCCTCAAAGAAGGAGAGCAGCTGACTGAGAGCATCTTCATCCAGAACAGCAAACTGTGAGCGGACTCTTCTGTAGAAAATAATAAGAGGCTTCGGTAAACCGAACCCTCCCTTTCTGACCTCAGTTGTTTGCTGATGGTTTTGCAGGTATGCCTTCGGTGTGGTGTTTAACAGTCTGACGCTCGGGCTCGGCAGTGAGGCACGAGGCCTCACCATGCACTGCGGCCTCCTCCACGGACACAATGTCTACTCCCTGGGCCTGGTGCTGGTCACCGGTGAGTAAACAGTGCAACTACTCTTAACTACTAGATTAAAGTAATCCAACATTTTGGGAAATACACTTATTTGTTTTCTTGCCTCTCCAATTTTCAGGTCCAACAACCTCATGCCTATGACAAAACTGTGCTATTTGCTACCACATATAACTATAACAAAGAGAAAATGCAGTGAATGGTTAACTGTTTGCATCAGTAAGATTATGAGAAGACATTTTAAATGTCCACATGAAAAACCGATGTTCTCCACCGTGTTCTCCTCAGCTGCCCTCGGTTTATCTGTGGCCTTCATCTTGAAGTTCAGAGACAACATGTTCCACGTGCTGACGGGTCAGATCACCACTGTTCTGGTCACCGCCCTCTCCCTCTTCCTCTTCGATTTCCGCCCCTCGCTGGACTTCTTCCTGCAGGCTCCCGTGGTCCTGCTGGCCATCTTTATCTACAACGCCAGCCGGCCCAAAGACCCGGAGTACACTCTGCAGCAGGAAAAACTGCGGGTCATCAACGGAGAGGTGTTCGAGAGGTCCAGAGGGGTACGGAGCCAACCGCAAACTCCACAAACCTTCAGTGGTCACGCACACACACACAGCGTCACTCAGCGAGGCCCCCGTGTTAAGCCCCTTCCTCTCCACACACACACACACACACACACACACCGAGGTCTCTGTAGGAAACTTGGCTCTCATTTCTCTATAATGTGATTTCTTCAATGCACCATGAAACCCGATTCCCTGCTAAGAAAACAGCATTCAGACTTTTTACCTCACGTAACTTCATTAGATCAGCGTCGTCAATTAGATTTGACAGAGGAAGCTGTAAAGTAGACCAGATCTGTGGGGGCCTTATGAGGACACTGCTGGACTTTGCTGTAGTTTATATGACCATAAAAATGTAAATGTTAGAAATTTCCACCAGTCTGCTCTCAGTCTCATTTGCTCTTTTTGTTTTCTGTTGCAGGACGGCGAAGAGCTGGAGCTCCTGACAAAGGCCAACACAGACAGTGAATCTGAGGAAGAGTCGTTTTAGTATTGAAGACTTTTCCTCTGCTCTGCAGCTAACATGAAGCGACGCTTTGGACTCGTTCTCTTCGACGCGGCGTGGGCACAGATTCTGTCAAAGCATTTACTTGAATGATCGGTGAGTGAACGTTGGGTGACAGTGTTAAAGGACTCTTAAGATTATTGTGTATATTTTGAAATGTGCCTGTCTGTGTATGAATGCTGGACGAAACATCAGACTATGTGCTGGGAAACACTGTCACTGTATTATGTTTGGGATCATAAAGTGTTTCTGTTGTAGATGGTTTATTTCCTGATTCCTGTTGTCATGCGCAGCTATTCGACTGCTTACAAATGATTCACGGTTTAATGACCAGCAGCCACGTCTCAGTGGTTTTATGATTGTATACTGTCAGGCTTTATGCTGTTTTAAATAATTATTGGAACAGTGTTGAGTTCAGTCTGTGGTCTCTGTGGAAAACAAACAAATTCACAAACTATAGCCTCAGAAAAGACCATTTAATTGTAACTTACACATTAACAGAAATTTAGACGCACAATAGGACTGTTGTTTCCTTTGCAGTGTGCAGGACTTTCTGCTCACTCGGTTTCTTAAACGTGGACCAGAACCAGAGCTTTGACAGTCCACCAGCCTGAATTTCTGAAAGCACAACAGACTGTCTCTTGGTTTTCTTACTCGGCCTCTAACAGTCTCGTTTTTGTCACATGGTGGCGTGTTGATGTGAAACTATGAAAAACTACGAAACGTATTTCTGTTAAGATTCTTTTTTGTGCCATGAAATTTTAATGTATGAATGCTACTCATCCTGAAATAAACTGCAAGGAAAATGTTTGATTTCTGCTGAATAAAACCCAATTTAACAGGTTTAGATGTGAACAAAAGATAAATGTGGGAAACACAAGAGTGGAGAAATAATAATTGTAGGTGAAAAGAGATGAAAGGAGAAAATGGACTGTGAAGAAAGAGGAAAGGAATAAAGAATAATGCACAAAGATGTGATAAACTTTTACAGTTTTACAGTTATGCTTTTTTACCATCTCATCTTTTGTTTTATATGCTAATATTCCAGACTTCATCTTTATAAAAGTATTTCCCTCCACCCCCTCATTCCACCACTAGGAGGAGATGGAGCTTAAAAAATATGAAGTTTCATCTGAGGCTTTGCAGGTTAGTGTGATGTCATTTGCACAGCAGCTGATCCAAAGAGCCTTTCTGGTAGTAAACAAATGTTTATTTGTCGTATAGCACAACAGAGTATAAATAAGAACATTGTATAGCAACAGAAACT
The DNA here is from genome assembly GCA_037176925.1 of Amniataba percoides. Lineage (NCBI taxonomy): Eukaryota > Metazoa > Chordata > Actinopteri > Centrarchiformes > Terapontidae > Amniataba > Amniataba percoides. Next base: position 1,856,308 of record JBAJHX010000043.1, on the reverse strand, counting down.
TTACAAAAGAGAAATAATGTGACAGCTTCTTCATAAAATACTCAATTACTGCACCTCAAATGCGACAGATGTCCAATAAATACATATATGTCTTATTTTAGCCCATTATCTACAAAATGAAGGTCTGTGCTGTTAAGATGTAAATCCGACCTGGAATGCAAGTGAAGGAGACAGAAAAAATAATGACGTGCAAAACACTCAGTTCGATGTCAGAAATCCACAAAACAAAAACTAAGTACACAACAGATCCCTGAACCTCCAGGCTCATCTACACATTTACTGATTAGCGGCTCTGACTGAGCACATTAGCTTTACTCGCAGCAAACTATGCTCTATATATATATCAAAGAACTGGAAAGGTGAAAGCAACAGTTTGGAGGCTTTCACTAAGTGCTACAAAACATTCAAGGACCTCGCTCCTTCTGAGCCGACTGCCTGGAGGAGGATGGGGAGGAAAGGTTTAAAAAAGGGTGAAAGGAAGAGGGCCAGCTGCAAGACAGAGGATGTGGGGAGGTTAGTAACCGTATCCCTGGTGATAGCCGTCCTGGTAACCGTGTTCGTATCCGTGCTGATGGTACCCGTAACCCCCGTACTCGTCCTCGGGGCAGCGCATACCCAGAGACTGCTGGATGGCCATCTCCTGTCTGCGCAGCTGCATGGAGTCCACCAGGTCGTAGATGATGGCCATGGACCACATGGGCGAAGGGTACCAGGACTTGACGTTGCCGTCCTTCCCCACCAGCAGCATGGAGAAGTACTCCGGGCTGATCTGGAAGTAGTTCCTCATGTCCTTCACCAGGGTGGCCGACAGCCCTTCGCGCTCCACAGTGGCGCTCCCTGGATGGAGCAAAGATTCAGGGAGGAAATGAAGAATTTAAGACATGTTTTTTATTCTTTCAGCAAAGAGGAAACAGCCAGATTTCCCTCTGTAGAGATGTTTGACATTTCCTGTATCTGCACAGTAAAATGCACCAAAAATCCTCAACATCTCGACATCTTCAGCCTCCTGGCAACAGCTCTGTTTTCACTGCGTGAGACCGACTCCTTTTTCTGTTTCCCAGTAAAGTTCACGTGTCGTTTGATTAGGAGCTCTCTTGTGCAACATTTACCTGACCTTAAGAAATGAAAGAAATCATTTTTGTTGCAGCAGCAGCACAGATAGTTCTGCAGCGGTGAGGTTGCAGGGAGAGATTGTGGATATTTAATGAGATCGGGCTGACTATAATTCTAGTTTTTACAGATCTGGGGAGAGATTTTGGACTTGTGTTTATACAGAGGTGAAGCTGAATGTCAGAGTGTGTGCAGGCTCTTTGTATTCAGCAAGAGGAGTTATATTATGTGCATGAATAGAGGAACTATGTGTATAATGTGTGTATATGAGAGAGCTCTTACCATTGATAGGATAGAGCTCCAAGACTCCGCCCATATCCACCAGCTCCGTGCCGACCAACTTCAAAATGGCGATGTGCCTCAGACCTGCGTAACCATGACAACGACATGGACAACACACATGAGGGAGAGGCAGATATCTTCAGAAAATCTCAGGCTTGAAATAAGAGCATCGTGTCCGTGATGTGCTGTTTTTTTTTTTGTTTTTTTTTTCCATCCATCTGCCCTTCTGCTCATCTGATTTCACTGCGCTTGTTTATTATTGGAGCCATCCTAAGAACCGGCTTCTAGGTAAAAAGGGAGGAGAGAGCGCGGTGGTCGGGAGAGTGCTGCCAAAAAGCTGTTTCCTCTGAAGCGAGAAAGCCCACATTAAACACAGGAGAACGCAGGCTTTACTTGGTGGGAGCCAAGTGCTGAATACCAGGATCAAACCTCTGCAGCCCAGTCAGCAGGACGGGCCTTTGTTTGGGGGGGGGGGGCTGCTCTGGGTACCAGCCTGGCCAAGAGCAACACAACGGGGGAAAAAAAGTCCTCACAGACCCTGTTCGGAGGCTGCTGGTAAGCAAGACAAGCTGTTTTCTTCCGTCTCCTGATTCCCTCATGTGGAAAAACAGTGGACAGACATTCATGCTGACGTCACTCGAACACAGCTCTATAATAAGAAAATATTATGAAAGATTCACTCCATGCTCTTATAGATTATTTTCAATTTGTGTTACTGATAATAGCTTCAATAAAAAAAACCTTTGGTTGCCAGGTTGGACCCTTCAGACTGACTGTGTAGCCAGTTACATGTGAGACAACGTTTACCGTCCTACATATCAGGATTTATTTTACAGGAAAGGCACATTTAGACAAATCATACATGTTTTTTACTGATTTCCATGATCTAAACTCTCCGGGAATCGATAGTAAGTGTGGTTACAGGTGAAAAAGTCATTCTGTTTGACAATTATTAGATTTGATAGTTTGTTATAAAGACACAAGAGAGATATAGTTTATAATTAAATGTCAAAAAAGCAAATGAAAATATAAAGAAATGTTGCTCTGCTCTTCTTTTAAAGAAGTGATCAAATAGTCCACTAAAAAGACAAAGATAAATTAGCTGGGGAGTCACAGGTATCAGTATTTTACCAGTTAATAACAACTTATAGACTCATGGAGTTATTGTTATTTAGACTGACTTTACTTCCGCTCAAACATTTTCAAAATAAAAGTTTTAAAATCTAGCAGAACCTGTGGTCATGTCTCCTTGAACTTTCATCAAAAGAATAAAATGGCAGATTAAAATAAAAAGTGATAAATGTGACAAATACACAGCAGGAGGGAAAGAAATGTCTGAAATTTTGAAATCATATAAACAAGCCGGGAACACGAGGTTCAGCTGGGGGAGAAACTGCACATGACAGCATTTATTTGGTTTTCCTGAAGTTGACTATTTGCAGTTTACATTTATCTCACATAAATCTGTCAGACACGTCAGATTGTTGAGATTTGCAGAGTTTAGATAAATGTCTCTTTTTTCAGATAAACAGTAATAACGTTTAAGTAACTGTGGAAAAGTTGAGTAAGTGGCAGGCTGAAAAAGGCCGTCGTCAGGGAGGGAAAAGAGCTTGTTAGTCCCAGACAGAGCAGAACGGGCCATTGCCAGCTCTGTCATCTGGGATCCCTCTGCACACACACACACACACACACACACACACACACACACACACACACACACACATTGGCAGGCAGAGTCCGGGTACTTGTTTGAGAAAAGCTCAGGTCATCTTGACATATCAGGTAGTCAGTCAGCCCAAAAACACATTAGAAACACAAGAGATTAGATTTTTGTTGGAATCACTCAAAGTGTAAATCTACAGGGGAATCAGTGTGTTGAAATAATAATTCAAACATCTATTCAACACAAAGATGATTCAACCTGTGCTCACTTCATTAGATAATTAGTTTCTTCTCTTCCAGCTTCACTGTTTGAGTTTTCAAATCCAAGAGAGAAAGTCCCCCTGAATGAATCCTCGCTTATAAATCAAAATGGCTCCACGTCGTCAGACTAACTCGCGATCTTAATACTTTACTGTCGTACCGCAGACAGACAGTTAATGACTGACTGCTAATAATCGAACATCTCGATATTATTTCCCTCAGGAGCTGGTGGAGGAGACAAAAACGGAGCTAAGAATAATTTGAAAATTGAACTGAAACATGACTTTAAATCAATGTTGTGGATTTTGAAGTGGATTTTGCTCAGTAGTACGTCTACAGGATGTGAAAATAGGTGACTGTTTGCCATATCAAATTAAAAGTGAAAAAAAGTCTTTGTGAACAGTAAATGAGGGAAAAGCTCATCAGTTGGACAGAAATGAGAGACTTCAGGGTTCATGGTTAATGGTTTTGATTCCTCCAAGTGGCCAAATAAATTGCAGCTTTAATGCACTGCTGCTGCATTGGGGTGGATAAAATCTCTGTAAATAACATTCTCATGGCAAGATTTCAGTAAAAGTAAGTGCAAAGGAGCGAACTGAAGTTTTAAAGTTCCCTTCTTGACCTCAGCAAAGTGAGTTAATTGATGAGTCTCAGGTTAGTTTTAGAGAGTCTGAAGTGACAGATTGATTTGAGGTGTCTCACCAAGGTTGCAGGCCTGGCTGGTCAGGGCGTAGATCTGCTGCTGATAGGCCCACTCCTCGTCGTTGGGGGCGGAGATGATGAACAGGCGACGTCTCCAGCGGAACCTGCAATCACGGAAAATTTTTAGCCTGGATTTAAGTGGCACTTTGCTGCAGCAGTGAAAGCTCCGCGCTAAGACAAGGAGTTCGTGCTTGTACACCAACATATTCCCATACTATTACTGCCAGAAGGTGACAACCCCGAATTATGGTCAAAAACCTGCCAGATCTCAGCACTGTGATCTGGAGCTGGATTTCAGGTCTCCATGGTAACAAAAGACAGCCTCTGTGGTTTAGACATCTCGGGGGGGAAAAAATGTAATTGCAATACTTTTAATATCTGCAGGAACACACACGAACAGCATGCTGCAATCTGCCAAACGCTGCTTATAAAACGTATAAATTATGGTCCAGATTATTGTGCAAAGATGTTTGATGGAAACCGCCTGGCGGTACCATCCAATAACTCAACAGCTGAACGCTAAAACAACATTTATGATTCAAGGAGGATTTTAGTCCGACAGCTTTATGGAAGCTAATTAAAACAAAGATGTTCACGCTCACTTTGCACTTTTTGGTGGTTGGTAGATATTTTTATGCATATTAGAAGAAATTCTTATGTATACTTCAGGGACAGTAAATTCTTGAATCTTTGATCTTGATTATCAGTAATACTTGTAGTTTAGAGTTCATGACAACTTTTTTCAGGAAATCATCAAAAAACAAAGCTCCTGTGCAAAGACTGAAGTCTGTATAGACATATTGTAGTTTGGTTTAGTCCTCATCTCAAATCCAACCAACATTTTTGCAAAGAATCAGAGCTGCAAACAGGGGTCGACCTCACAGACGCTCGTGCGGCTGGATTGGACGAAAGCATTTAAAACCTTCACCTGGAGAGGAAGTTCTCCAGCGATCTGGGCTTGTCCTCTTTCTTACAGACGACGCCGTCTCTCTTCTGCTGCTCCATCTCTCGGATGCGGGAGGAGAAGGTGTCGACGTAGTCAAACACGGCCTTCATGGCGATGGGAACCTCGTAGGATTGCTGGCGAGAGAACGTCAACAAACAGCGGTTACGCTCGCACAAAAGGTCAAAGGTGGTGAAGCCGCAGGATAAACAAATCAAGACGCCTGCGAGAGGGAAATCTGCAAACGACACAGAGGATGAGGAGCTGGAATTCAGCTGCTTAAAACAATGCTGAAACTGTTTCCAATAAACTGATGAAGTTTTGGAACAAGTTAGTCGCGCCGGTGCAACCACATCACAAGAATTCCTCATAATAACTTCTGGGAAGCAGCACAAGGCATTATCAGTTCAACATAACACAGCATTCCCATTTAATTCACCAAATTCCTGACGATCAGCATGAATGTCTCATGACACAATCTCACATCTTCCTCGCGATACGCTGAATCTGCTGCACAGCTCGCCTCTCTCTCTCTCTCTCTCTCTCTCTCCCTCCCTCTCTCTCTCTCTCTCTCTCTCTCTCTCTCTCTCTCTCTCTCACAGACTTCCCTGTCTCTGTCAGCCCAGAGCTGAACACTGGCCTCTTTGATGAATCTGTCCAAAAACAGCGCTGTGATTTACCCTGGCATGCACACACACACTCACACACACTCACACACACACACAGGTGTTGGGCGAATGTCATGTTGCGTGAATTAAAACAGTGTTTTAGTGAAGGCAGTATAAGGACAGGTCAGTCCACCTTAAAAGAGAAAGAGAGGATGGAAGTGTTGTAGCTGTAAACAGAGAGCGAAAAACCAAAAGACCGTAAGGAGGAAAACAAACTGTTCATTTAAGGGAATTAAACAGAAACCAAAACTCATAACTGATAAATAGATTATCAATTGAGAGTTATAAACCACCGATAGACACACTTGATGAGTTGAATTAGTGTTCAGTAAAGTATATTTTAAAAAAGTAAAGTTAAAAGATCTTCATGCTGCTGTGCTGAAATTCAGCCTTTAAATTTGGATTTGCTGCAGCACATTTTTCTAAGAAGCTCCATCCAGAGTTTCAAACAGCTCCGAGTCCTCACCTTCACTCTCATGTCGGTGTCAGTCAGCACCATGTAGAAGTCCTCGTGGGTCATCCCGAACTCTTTCCTCAGCTCCGTGATCAGGTCCTGGTTCACCAGGTCCTCCTGACGAAGACCCTTCATGGGTTTGTCATTCTCTGGAGAAAGAAAGAGAGTTTACATCATGTTAATTCTCTGTGTGAAGATAAATGTGCTATTCAGTAAAACCAGTGCAACCAAAACATAACACCAACATATCAAATGTAAAAACCTCTGACATCTCAGTTTTTATTTGATATTTGTTTCAAGAGAAAAATGTAAATCTGACTGGCTTTTTGTCCATTAGCTGTTCAGGTTTCATACAAACTGAAGCTGTTAAATGTCTGTAAGAGCGTCACGTGACAAGCAGCTCAATGTGAAATCACTGATGATAAAAACACAAACACACTGTGACTGTGCATCTCAAACATTCGGAGCAAAATGTGTTTTCAATCGCCGAGCTCAAAACAATGTTGCTGTGAAAAATGAGGCTGACACGCAGAGTGAATCAGGGACAAACTCCACAAAGAGCAGCTTTTATTCCCCCAGATCTGGCAGGGTCGGAGTCATCTCACAAATTTACTGTAGCTTACGCTTATACAGGCCAAGAAAAATCCTCAAGTCGCCACTCCCCTCTATGCAAGAGTGCACAACACACACACACACACTCACACTCAGACCGCAGAACAGTGTTGTTGGTGGTTGGTTCTCCCACTCTGCGCTGTGTTATATGTACGAGCAATCAAATCAGGAAAACCCCAGCACATGTTGGAGACAGCAGGCTTGGACTGGACACACACACACACACACTGACCCTCGGCCGGTAAGTGGAACAAAACTGTAACCGAGTCCGACCGTGGGTGGGGTGGTGGTTGTTGGGGGGGCGGCTGACATCACCGGCGCACTTTTTTTCCCAGCATTCCTTCTGGATAAAACCTCGCTGTCATGCGGAGTGTCAGACCCATAAACTTTTTACAAAGTGGGTTTGTGTGTCCCGACGTTAACACGCACTAACCGAGGCCTCGGGTTTTGAGACGGCCATAAAATGTCTCAAAAGACGAGCGGCTGCCAAGCACAAATGACACAGCACGTCTCATAAAAAACACAGCAGCAGCCCGAGTCCTTTTGAGCAAAGCTGTGAGCAGGTTTAGTAAAAGGGAGATTTTCGAGTGTGTGTGTGAGTGTGTGTGTGGGTGTGATGGATTAACTGTCCAGCTCCAAAAGACGCAGACCGACTTCCTGGTTTAGGATGATACACAGGGATAGTATGTACTGCTTCCCTGTGTATCATCCTCCTCCTCTCTGATGTGTGTGATACACACTCCTGTACTTTATCAGCCGCTGAGCTCATCTCACCTCTTATGCAAGACCCACACACACTCCCATCCTTTCACCACTGTAAAAACACAATCCAGGGTAATATATAAGGACTGTTCCCGAGAGAGTAAACACCTCAGGACTACATGCACATTAACGTCAGGGCGCTGTAGATCACAGGACAGGAGGACGGCTCTGTCTACCGTCACCTGCACGGAGAAGTGCACAACAACACTGCGGCTTTGGCAGGGTCGCCGTACATTGTGAATGTTATACTTGGAGCAGGAGTCGTGCTGCGAGCTGAAAGCATCTAGTTTGACATCCCGCGAGGAAGGTAAAATAAGGACAGGACAGCAGACGTGGCAGGAGACACTTCTGTCTTGGCGTCGTCTCATTATGGAGAGCGTCCACGCGATAACGTTTCCCCTGAACTTACTGTAGCTTCACAGGCAACGGGAGCGTGTCACAGGGAGAAAAATGTGACTGGGAAAGTTGTTTTACAGTGCAGGAAGACGGCAGAGTACTGAACATTTTTTAGTTTATTGTAGTATTGAGAAGGAAGCAGAGAAGACCAGGTGGACGTGTGTGGGGAAGATTACAGCCGAGTTAAAAATGGGAGTTGTTGCTGTAGACAACAGAAAACATCACATCTTTTAAATGCTATCTGATATAAAGTCCCATAAATAAAGAAAAGGATGCAAAATTAGAGTAAAATAACAAATAAAAAGGGGGACACAAGTGAATGATTTGTTGCCCCAAAGCACAGAAGAGCTACCGGTTTGTTGAGCGATGATAAATAACCAACAATAGAT
>JBAJHX010000043.1:1820130-1830467 GCA_037176925.1 Amniataba percoides | reverse complement strand
AGTGTTGGACAGTTTGATGGCAGTCATGAATTTCTAACTTTGATGAAAGACCTTGAAAAATGTCGATATTCGACACCACAGGGAAAGCACTGACAGCATGGCCTGTTTTTTAACTGTTGGAGAAGTTGTCAGGTTTCTCAGCACACACAGCGATCTGATCCTTGCACATGGACTCTGCTGCAGCTCTGCTCAGCTTCTGAGCTTCATTTGAGTTTGCATCAAACCTTCTTAGCTGTTCAAATACAGCTGCTACGATCGGCTGTCAGTGTCATTTTTTACGCAGGTCGACTCCTCTGAGCTTCTCTTTGCTAGTATGAGAGAAATATTTAGCTTTTTTGTCGATAAACATTTGTTATTTTCTCTTTAGATCAGGTTTTTAAAAATTACTTAATGATCTAATTAACCTACCTCGCTATCAGAGAGAAGAGAGAGCGAGTAAACACAGCTGGTCCTGAATACTGAGAGTGTGAAAACTTAGTACTGAAACATTTTCACATATTCAGAATCAGTATGTATAAAAGTTTGACAGTAGCAGGGCAGAGACGTTAAATCAAAGCTCTGCTCTGTTTGCTCATCTTCAGTTTATGTGGCTCCTTCATGGTCGACTCTGCAGAGCAGCTCCAGGTCAGAGCTCTTTAAAAAAACCTGAATATGAAGAGAAACAACACACAGCTGTGTGTGTGTGTGTATGAACACCCACATGTACACACACTTCACACCGCAGGCGGTAAAAATAGACATATATCATATAAACTTTTGCTATAGCTCCTCTTCAGCTCCTCCACAGGGGAAACAAACAATAAATGACTCTGAAAAACTCATCCAGAGATTACAGCACATTAACTTATCGGGGGGGCATTAACATCCTGTCTGCACAGCGTCCTGAGGCTCGGGCAAATCTGGTGGTCAAGTTTACTTTGGGCAGGATTAAGGATGAGGTTGTTTGCTCTCTCGCTAAGCATGGCTCGAGTCCTTCAGCGTCTCCGCTCGGCCCGGCCGACGTCTCCCGGTGCCAAGTCCCCCCCCGACCCAAAGCCGGAGCAACGCCGGGCACCAAAACATCTCTGATGTCTGGAGTCGGCTGAATAGAAGCCCCTAATACCCGGAGGAGGTCTTATGAAACATCAAACTCACGGGGCAGACCCGAACTGACGAGTGCTCTGCCAACAACACACACACACACAGACTTTGAGACGCACCTGTACAAACACACAGATACACACTTTTTGAGCGCACACACACGTGGACTTAAAGAGGTCAGCAGTCAAAACTAGATGTTCAGCCAGTGACCACAGAGAAACTGTACCTGTTAAACAGCTTCTTTTTTTAATGACCTAAGACACTGGCAGTGCACGAGCTCGAAAAGAAGCCGCGTCTTTGTTCCCAGAACGGTAATGACGAGTAAATGTTTTAGAAAATTGTTCCACATGAAATCACTGAAATCATTCCCTTAACCGCAGAAGTAAATGATCAGACCTTTAACTCGTAACGAATGTTTCCAGACAACAAAAGAGAGACTGTTGTTTAAAGTACATTAACAAGATAAATACTGCTGGTTTCCTTTCTTTGTGTGTGTCCACCATCAATTAAACTCTTTTTCTCATTTTCTACTTTTTTCTTCCTTCTCCTTGAAACGGAGCCCATAAATTCTTCCAATCAGTAATTTTAAAGTTATTAAGATGAGAAGCAGCCTTATTTAGTAGGTACAATATTTTCCTGGGAAGTTAAACACAAAGCAGTCCTGCAGCCAGCTCATGTGGAGCAGATTAGAGAAGGAAAAGCTAAATATGTCTTGGTTTTGTTGGTATCTGGTGTCCAGGTTCAGGGTGTGTTCTGCTAAATGTTGTCCTGAGAGGGCGCGCTGTGTGTCGTAAAGTTCACGTCAGAGTCGTTTTGCATGAATCGGGTCTTAAAATGCATCTTATGTAAATCACATATCTATATGAAGCAGTCTGACCGAGCTGAAAAGCATTGTTTAACTTCACTTCTCTCCTCATTAGGCCCTGATAACCTCCATCAATACGGTGGTGCAGCCTGTGAGGTAAAACTCAGGGCACAACGCAGCTCCACGCACACTGTTTCTGGTTAACGTCCTTCTGCTGAGCGTCTGGTATTAACTAAAAGCAACTCAAACGAGCTCATCAATGTTTCTGTCAGCTTCTCTCATCTGGAATATGGAGGCTGGAAGAGAAAGAAGAAAATCGACCTGAACGATAAAAGCGGGGTCCCACTTTTCCCCTCATAGAGATTATGATGAAAACTCTTGATATAATGTTCACATGTTCAGTTGGAAGTAGGTAAATTAGCATTTCTTATAATCTAATTTGAGATCCAGCAGTGTTTGACAAATCGAACTGATGTTTTTTATGGTTACAGTTTGACTTTTTTAGCTAAAAGCATCACAAATGGGACTGTAACTTCAGAAGATGCTCGCAGAGTCAAAAGAAACGTTAACGTTAAGAAGCAGCACTACAGGCTCTGGATGAATCCTACCTCCCTGTGAAATGTGAGCGGGCATATGGAAAACATAATCCTAATCTGAAACACGTGGTCGAACATTTTCTTTTAGGTCGCTCATTGATCTTTTCATTCAAATCTGTAAAATCTCAGAGGCAACACAAGATGCAGCTGCTGCTCGGACTCATCAACAAGCTTTCAAAGAAGAAAAGTATCAGATCCTGATGTGGGAGGAGAAGAAGAAGAAGAGGACGAAGAAGAGGGGAAAGATGAAGAGTCGGGTGTGTTTAACTGAATAATCATTGTCAGTTGTCTGAAGGCTTGAAAAAGATCTTTCATGTTGGTCTCTCATTTCAACATTTCAGCCATCGTAGCAGAGAAACTGGTTCTAATTACGCCATAATAAATACATATGGAGGCTTGTTATTGGTGGAAAGAGCCTCGGAGTTATAAACAGAGCTTTTCTGCAGAAAACACACCCAAAGTCTAAAACAGAGCCAAGCTAAGCTTTCCCAAGTGTCCCGACTTGAAGCGCTTTGTCGTGTCTTTCTGACACAACAGTCCCACAGCGAGCGCAGAAGCAGACAGTCTGTGTTGGACTAATGTTGACATTTCGCAGAGACAACAGCCGTGTTGCCGCTACAGTGACAGATCCAATGATCACAAAGCCTCCTCGACGCAGACCGCACAACTTTCTCACACAATTACACAGACGACTGTGTGAAAAAAATCACACATCTGAGATCATTTCAACATCTGAATTCATGAAAGTACTCAAACATGATGCAAAGAGTTTATTCATAGACGATGTCAAGTATAAAATTAGACAGTTATTACATGATTTAAACTGCTGTTCTCACTTTCTCACAGAGTTAAAGAACATTTCTGAAGCACAGAAAGATAAAAAGCAGGATGGAGAAACTATTTCTGTCCCGTGCTTATTTCCTCACATTTCTCACTGTGAACTACAACCAGCAGAGTCAAAGGTCCGTGTAAGCAGCTGTCAATCATCTGAGCTGGCTAATGCACCGTGCTAAGTGTTTTGCTCTGGACCCCGTTCAGCTCTCCCCTCGAGGTCCTCCTCGCGCTTCACAGCAGCTCTTGAATGACAAGACTGTTGAGGGTAGATTTCGCGGAGTGGCACCAGCGAGTGGGTTATTCCCATTCACAGTCATTTCCTGGCCTTTCATCCGTCTCTCCCAGGCATCCTTCCTCTGGAGGAATGCAGACGGGGAGCTGATGGTCTGTTGAGATGAGAGAGAGCTCTGCACAGAAGCACTTGGAGAGGAGGGGGAGGCACGCGTTTTATCCAGTTAAATCTCAGAGATGAGGGGTAATCAGGAGCTTTAGTACATCAGAATGTGAGGGCAGAGAGATCCATCCTCCTCAAAACACACCAAAACCATCCAGAGTGTGCACTAGAAACATGAAAGTCTAGTTTTGATCACGGGATATTTAATAAATCTGAGCTCAAATCTCGGTGGAGTCGAACGCCAGCTCCGCAGCTGGTTTGGCAAACGAGAGCCTCGACTCGTGTTCGCTAACGTTGTGGACCGACAGATTGAAGAGAGGCGGAGAAAGGCTCTGGCTCACTTTCTGCTCCATAAATGGCACAGATGGCCGCCGCTCACTGAAAGTGAAGCAGGCGACGCTCAGAGATAATCTCAGAAAGGCGTCTGAAAGCATTTAGTGACTGATGAGGAGGCTTCGTCTGCTTTCCTTCGATCAGGTTTCAGAGCGGTGACGCTGCTGGGAATGCTAACTATGCAAACTGTGAGTGGGAATCATCAGATCATTAAATGATTCTCAACCATCTCAGTTTCAGATTTCTCTCTAGTGTTAATTTTTCTCCGTCAGTACAGATGCTGATCTGATAATCAATTATAGACTTTACTGATCGATGCAGAATCATTCAACAAGACACTGTGCTGCATCATGAATCAGTATTTTCCAGCTACTGAGAACAGCTTCCAACACCGAAGACAAATCAAAGTGTTGATGTTTTCATGTTGGATTAGGTAATAATGAGCAGGAATGAACATGATAAATGTCTGTATAAGCGCTGAGGAGACGTATAATACTTTAATTATTATTTTCAGTCTGGTGAAGAGAGTGAGAGTTTGGAGTTTTACAGATCTCGGTCAGGACAAACGTGGATGTCTGGTTACCATAGATGCTGTAACATTTGCTTTATCAGGTTTGTAATTTGTTTAATACTTTGGTGCATGACTAAGTGTCTGCAAAATGCTGTTACATTGCCAAAAAGATTGTGAGTGTGTTAGCTCATTGCACCTTTATAAAGTCTCACAGAGGTCCAAGCGTGTCTGCCGATGATGGAGACACTTTCACACCTTTAAAGTTCGCACCATTTGCTTTTCTGTTTGAGCTCAGGTTTTGCAACAGCCGAGCCTTTAAAGACTGTGAGCTAAATATACGTGTCCAGAGTCAACAGAGCCTGGACTATATGTGTAAGACCTGCAAAAACAAACCTGGACAAGGTACACAGCATATTCACGCATGTACTGTGTGTTTAAAACAAACTCACAGCTAAACAAGCAGGCTGTCTTTCCCTATTGTGAGCTGACACAGGCCGGTGTCCAGAAAGTCTGCACTTTTCCAAAAAGCCTCCTTGTTTGGAAGTGACGGAGGGATCAGGGAGAACCTCTGACCCGAAACATCTGAACCTTGTGCAGAAAATCTCACGTCCGGGAAGCAGCGAGTGTTTCTTCACCTCGGAGGCTCGTCTCTCTTCACGTAGAAAATCTCACTTTTCCTGCAGCGGTGACGTCGCCGTGATGTCAGCGGCTGATGTGAGTAACAGGTTTCCTGCTTCCTATGTTGGCGCAGACATCCTGGAACCTGAGGAATCTCCGTCTCGGTCCCCTGAGACGAACCTTCGCCCCCCCCCAGCTGAGACGGAGCTGAATCGGTCGACAGGCACTTCCCTCGCAGTGTTTCCACTGACGTCACCTTATGCACAGGACTCTCAGACAGACAGACAGACGGACGGGGTGAAATGAACTATTACAGCATGTCAAAGCTGTGAAGTTGCTGCATCTTCTGACAGCTTCGTCTGTCGTCCTGCATCGCTGCAGTGCGTATCAGAGGAGGAAATTCTGTTGAAGAAATCAGACATAAATCATAATATGTTAAACTTTACTGCAAATAGTAACAATACACAAAATGTACGTAAAATTTAATCCCAACAATGCCCCTGTCCTATTTTCCACCCTGGACCTTTTAATATTTGCATCCACCACCAGCAGTGTTGTATCCTATTTGTATGTCTCTTTTTTACCTGTATAATTGAAATTTTAGGTCTTTATTTTGTATTTATACTTCAGTACAGTATTTATTTTTTAGTTCTGTATCTATTATTTGTTTGTTTGGATTGTCTTCTAAATCTTTTTGAGCGTTGGGACGTGAGGACTTTCTTTGCAGCGGTTGCTTGATGTGATTTGTTCAGCATGTGACGAGTAAGTCTTGAATCTTTGGTTTCTGAGATCAGCAGTGTGACTCACGTGTGGGCAGTGTGAAAATCTTGAATTTGTGAAATGCTGAGCAGGAAATGATGTCATTTTCAGACACTGACCGTTTCACGTATCCCAAACCGACAGTTGGATATCTTGAGGGCTGATACGTTTGTTCACACGAGGATGAATCCTGATTTTCTTCCCAGCAGGCTGCAGATCTAAAGAGCAAACACGGCGTTACCAACGTACATTTTCTAAACTTGGATTAAGTTCCTCCAAAAGCACAAACACACAAAGAAAGCAAATGGTGCTTGCTTTCATCTTAAGAAAACCTGAAGTGTGCTGAGAGGATATTTCTGTTTCTGTGAAGCTGTCGTGATGTTGGCTGAGCTGTAGATCTGTGCAGCCAACTTTATTTTGAAGTTTAGCTGATGGTTCTTTTTCTCGACTGGAATTTCATTTCTTCATCCTACAAAACAGACTGCAGGAACATTTTAGGAAATGTGGATTTTGTCTTTTTTTTCTTGAGTGCTAGATGAGAAGAACAACATCAGATGTGTTCAGCTCAGAGATGGCTCGACATGTTTAGCTTGTGTATTTCAGCTCAGAAAAATGTCGCCGACCTCTCGTGGCAGCACAAATGATGATTTTAGTCAGAGTCAGGAGTTAAAGCAGACCTTGTGTAATGTTGTTTGATATTGTTCTTCTCAGTAAGCTCTTGATAAGAAAGCAAATAATCCAGATTCACAAAACGTGGAAGCTCTCCTTTAATCCGTCTTCATGCTGCACAATGAGACGTACATAATGGAGGCCTTTCACATTTGCCTACCAGAATATCCGCTCAGCTGTTTGTTTTCTTGAAATAGTTGAGCAAGCATAACGCCCACGCACACCTGAACTTCTGCTGAAATGTCAGAGTTTGGGCTCCGGCTAAGACAGGGAGCTGCAGGTTTCTGAAGCTTGTTTTCTTTTCACAGACACAATCGCCACAGGAATGCACCGCTGAGACGCAGAGGTCAGAGAGTGTTCGAAATAAAGCTGCGAGGGCCGCGGAGCAAAGAAAAAAACAGCTTCAGAGGTATGGACGCACACAGAAATACACGCAGATAAAGTAAGGTAAATATGAACGAGTAAACACACACACACACACGCACACTACAGATGCATGCATAAGTAATGAAACGTATAGACTGTTGATCCCTGCAGGTAAAAACACTCCCTCACAGCAAGGACGCACACAGTACACACCGTACCACACAAAGAGTACACACAGTTCTCCGCATACAGTACACACACACACAGTACACACAGTACTACACATACTTTATAAAACCACAGCATTTACTGTGTATGTTCATAGATCATCCAGCAGAGTTTGGTCTGATCACAGAAACTTCGCCCTGCAGAGCACTGAGCTACAATTTTTTATTATACACGTCTGTTTATTTATGAGTGTGTGTAGTAAGGCAGAGTTGTGTGTTACTGCACTTAAAGTACACAACACCACCATCTACGGGCCACAGAGAGCAAACACACTGCAGCCGCCGTCACTTTCAGCTGCTCTCCGGACAGACCAAACTCTTTGTGTCCGAGCGTGACGGCCTGCGAGCAGCCCGCCGCCTCTCGGTGACGCAAAGAATGAGACTCCTGGAAAATAACGGACGTGCCTTTAATGACGCGCAGACACAAGAGGGAGCCATCAGTCCAGTAATCCCTCCCTGACCTGGAGTGACCCGTTAAGTAGCTGCAAGGCAGGAAGCCCTCCTTAAATCTTAACCTGTGCAATTATCACACAAAGTGAGTCTTTTCAGGATGATTTCTGGATATTCTCTCAGCTGCGTGTCACTGTATTAAACAGCTGTCTGCCTAATTGGAGGGGCTTTATTGAGTTTGTGGCTGTGACCGTGAAAACATTTTAAAACCGCTACAGATCATTTTTCAGAAACTGCCTGTTCCTTGTTGGTGCATGTCCGCTTTAAAGAGCACGCAGGATTTTTATCATGCAGTCACCCTCTGCTCCACAGGCAATTTTGCTCTGCGGGGGAAATAAATGACTCTCTCGCCTCAATGAAATGTTCTTCAGCAATTTGAAAGGACTGCGTTTTATAATTTTCCACGTCCTTCAGAGAGCACGTCCGTTCTTCTAAAAGTGGAAATCCTTTGTCAGGTACTAATAACCGAGCACATGTGACTTGAAAACCACCACATTAATGCTTCTTCTCGCTCTGTTGTAAAATCAAGTTGCACCAAAGCAATTACAGTCTGATTTCCTCTCCAGCTGATCAGAAGGAGCCTGAAAATGAATGATTTCAAAATATTTTAGGAGGATAAATTGAAGGAAAACAGACAATAACACATTTCTGAAGTTGATTTTCTTTGCTGTCTGTAGGATAAATCTTTCTTGCAGCATCCTAAAATAATCTCTTGACCTGGTGGGGTCGGGGTCAGGGGGCTCCTGGGTGGTCCCAAACGGTGGACTGAGCACTGCTGCTCTCTGACAATCTATTACACAGCTCAGGAGCATTAAATGGATCTCGTCTTTGTCTTATCTGTGCCTCTTCAAAGCCGCTTTGACAGGATGAAACATGATAGATTACACTGCCGCATTTTTTACGTGATCCCTCTCGGATGTGTTTTCGGATAACAGAAATTTTGGCTCCGTCAGACCGAAGAAAATCTGTTTCATCTCTCCACGTAAAATTATATAGACACGCAGCAGCCCTCGACTCCGCTCGGGTATTTTGAGATTAACGGTGTGAACGGCAGTGAAGTAACCAAACAGTGATGCTGGAGAGGCTGAAATTCAGCTATCATGTCTGTTTAAGATTTATGGCTCTCGGTCTCTGTTCCCCCTGTACCCCTGCATTCCCCGGCTCTCCCCTTTTGTTGCCTCTCCCCCCCCTCTCCTTTTTCCTGAGGGGCCTGCGGTCAACTTTGACCCGCACAAAGAGCTTGTTAAATGCCTGTGTAATCCCCGTGTCTGTGTTTGCGAGTGTGTTTTTATTCACTGTTTTCTGCGAGTGTGTGTGTGTGTGTGTGTGTGTGTGTGTGTAATCCTCAGGTCGGCCACTCAGGAGACATCTTGTCTTGGCCCATCAGATCAACCTGATTGATCACACATGCCTAAAGCTTTAACTCACTTACCAAAGAGCTTTCTTCCCTAAAGCTGGAGGGCGGCCTCCTTCAGCCAGATCAATACTCTCAACAATCCCATGTTTTTTTTTTTTGTTTTTTTTTCTCCCCACATTTGAAATACAGCGCCCGAGGGGTTTACAGGAAGAGTCATAATAAAAAAATTATGACAATTCTCCGCCCGGTCCAAGCTTCTAGCGGCGGTGCCAACTGTGACGGACTGTTTGAACGAAGACAGATGATCCAGAGTGGTCTGACAGTGAGTCACTGACATCCACAGACATGCCTGTCTCTTCCTCTCGGCCCCGCCGCTCACCTCAGCGTGGAATGCGAAGGAATGCTCTTCGGCTCTCGTGGCGAGCAGATCAGGATGTGAATCAACTCGCCCTCCTTACATTCACACATAAGGAGACGGGGAAGTGTGCGCGCCGCCGAGCAGATATATAGGAAATAGTTTGGTGCGAGAGTCACGGTTTGAATGAGGACAGTGTTTATAGTGCGGTGGAAATATGTGGTGGAACAGTTCAAATAAGCCTGTTTGTGCAGGCCGTGCTAATCGAGGTACACGCACACTGTGTACGTTCGGCTAATACACCGAGATGAGGGCTTGAATTTGAGATGCTGTAACAGATCTTGATACTGGAGATGTTGATGCAGGAGGATGCTGGTGCTGATCATTACTGCTCCTTTGTTTTGGAAAATATATTAAGATATACACAAAGCTTTAAACATCTTTTCATCAAATCTGACTTACACACTGTATGTAGGACAGTGTCGAGCAGCAATAACTGAGTATAAAGAATAAATTCACTTCAGTAAAATAATGTCTTGGCGATTATTTCCAAGTAAATTATGAGTAATGATTGCCTGAATAAGTTGCTCAATATTTTGTTGTGCAGAAGGTGTAGTTCATCTTTCGGCCACATTTCAAAGCTGTTTTTTTGGACCGCGCCGTCTCGTCAGAATAAAAGTGAATCTGAATCTCCGCTTTCACCGGCTGTTTTGTTTCTGTCAGCGGCTTCACGTGAACTTCAGCAAACTCAAAGATCGTCTCTGCGTTGGTGCGAGTGGGTGGTTCATTTTGACAGGACTCTCATGGTTCCCATAGGATTTAATGGCCTGACAGACAGAAACTGACAGCCTCCAGTTAGTTTACAACAAGATCTGTGTGTTTTGCATTTACCCTGAGGCCACATACCAAGGTGTGTGTGTGTGTGTGTGTGTGTGTGTGTGTGTGTGTGTGTGTGTGTGTGTGTGTGTGTGTGTGTGTGTGTG
>JBAJHX010000043.1:1807883-1820030 GCA_037176925.1 Amniataba percoides | reverse complement strand
TGTGTGTGTGTGTGTGTGTGTGTGTGTGTGTGTGTGTGTGTGTGTGTGTGTGTGTGTGTGTGTGTGTGTGTGCTGTGGGGGTTTCTTCCTACTGGACTAACGTTATCTAAACTACCCCAATCAGCATTTTGTTTTGGGTGGACCGGGCCTAGATAAGATCGCTGGTGAATACATCAGCACCCATCTGTACCTGCTCCATCTTTATTCTCAGTGCAGGCGCAGGAATGCAGGGTGGTGCTGTGGGTCTGCTGCCTCTGAAGCTCCCCCCGGCTGAGCCTCAGGGGATAATAACTCACTCCTCTGACGCGGGGCTACAGATCTATGTATGGACTTTCAGGCTACTTTCACAAGCCAACACAGGAGCTGTTATTTTGACAGATACCGGCTATGCACAAATGTTTTTTTTTTTCTGCAGACGGGGATGCTCAGATTCAGAACATAATAGCGCTCAAAGCACGAGCGCCTGCATGAAATGCATCACTCAGACACAAAGTGTTGGATGAAGCCTTCATGAACTCCGAGCATGCACCCCAAGTCAAAGGTCAAGCTACTGATTCGGCCCTGCCCGCTCGCCATGCTTCAGAGGGAAAGCGCTGAACATATCATGACCTGACAGCCCCATTCACCACCACGGGGGTAAATACACAAGGTGCACAAGAGCTGACTCCACCCCCACTATTTTATCACAACCCAAAGAACAAATCTCTCCATGCTCTTGCTGCCCTTTTTTATTTTAAATCTTCCCCTCATCTCTCTTCCCCTCTCTTTTTTTTTTTTTTTAAACTCCTCCCGTCTTCTCCCCCCTCCTTTACCCCCTTGTTTGTCCTTTCTCCTCTCTCCACCGTAGCCGGAGGAATCCCAACCCCATCCACCTAAGTGTCACTGAAGAATGTTCCATCATTTAAACGGGGGAGAATGCTCCGCTAATATATAACCAATTACACTGGTCACATTTCCTGTGTCTCCTTTGAGCTCTCTGCAGGCTCAAAGTGCCAATCAGGCCAGGAATGCCAGAACATGGCTCTTATTTGCCAGGGGTCAGTGCACCAGTAACCTCACATTCTAAAGGACCATTGTTCCCATGGCCAGAAAACTCGGGAGAGGCACACATACACATCCAGGGTGAAAGACACACACACAAACCCTGGCCCCTGGAGGCCCCCACATCAAGGGCCCGCTCTGTTTAAACAGCATCCGCCTGCACAGCCACCCGCCATGAAAGGGATTAAACAAGGTGTGTGTGCATGAGTGTGCTTATACGTGTATGCACGCTGCAAAAAATGTCCATGTTAATAACTCTTTTTTTTTTTTTTTCATCATATCACTTAAGAATTTACCTCCAAGATTTCCTGATTATGTGATTTGCATGGAGAATTATTCATTTCTTATCATGTCCATGTAGTGGCTGACTAAAGAAACAAAAGAAATCTGCAAAACGAGGAAAGTTATCTGAAGGAATGCAGTGTTTGCTTCTCATTAACCTTAAAGAAAAGTCAGATTTTAAAACAAAAGTGAGATACCACCTTCCTGTTAGCGTGTTGCTCAGTGAGTGTGTGTGTGTGTGTGTGTGTGTGTCAGACAAAGAGAGAGCTCAGCAGAAAGTGTGTCTCGCTGATTGCAGGTACTCAAACTGTCCTTGCACAAAGCCTGGAGACGGAGCAAGGATGCTTCATAATGCATTGAGCCTTTCAGAGCGTCGACATTCTGTCTGTTACATTTCCCTGCAAGAGCCGAAAACATAAACAAAAGATGACTCAGTGTGAATGAACACTTGTCATTGCCGTGTGTGTGTGTGTGTGTGTGTGTTTGTTCAAATTTAAAAAACATAACACTCAAAGCATCTCTCTTTCTCTCACTCTTGCCTACACCACACATATATGCTGTTCATACAGGCTGTTCCTCCACTTAGCCGTGCCTCTCTGTTTGCAGCTAAATCTGACCTAAATGGGATGCTTTTAACTACGAGTGGCTGCAGTTAATGTACACTACAAGGCCAAAAATATGTGGACACCAAAATATTACACCCACATGCACATTAATATGCTGCTGTAACAGCCTCCACTCTTGTAGGAAGCCCTTTTCCACAATAATTTGCATGTGGGCATTGTCATGTAGAGACAAGAGAGAAAAAAGAAAGTTGGACGTGTGTTCTTGTTTGAAATATCATTGTACGCTGAGGCAATTAGATTTCACTTAACTGGAGCATGATAAAACATGAAAAACAGCCCTAGACAGTATGTGGTTAGGCATGTCCACATACCTTTGCCGATATAATGTGCAGTAAATCACAATATGCCATTAGATTGATTATCTACATCAGGTGCTGCAGTTCTGTCTTCTCTTACGTTAGTGTTTGATGATAAAAGAAGTCAACACATAAAAGTCTAAACTCAAGGTCGACTTACAAGCTTTTTCTGGAGATTTCAAACAGATTTGACCTCCATCTGTAAATGCAGACTGAGCAAAAGTGTGTGTGTTTTGAGTCAATTTAGTCAAACTATTTCAAAGATTAAGCCTGAACTGTAGTAAAAGTTTCGATATGAAAACGTTCTCATATCCAGTCTGATGTTTGATTCTTACATTTCTCTGTCTGTGAGGGAGTGATTGGGGATGTTTTAGGGATATGTTTGTTTCTGTGAGGACGCTCATTCTCCTGTATGAGGTGAATCTTTGAACATGGTGCCAGAGAGTAAATGCAGAAGTCTGATTGGCTGTCTGGTTGTTTGCTGTCTGGGCCGGCCGTATCAAGAATGATTGGATTCTTTACCTCTTTTTTATGTGTCTCAATACAAGCATGCAAATGCATGCACACACATGCGCACACACACAAACACATACACAGTTTCGCACAGGTATGCATTCATGTTAAGAGAAACCTGACCTACCTGACGGATCGAAACTACTCCTACGCTACTCTGTTAACCCCTCAGTGTTCGGCGTGGGAAACAATGCTTTGGCATTACCAGCTAATTCCTGCTCAAATACCTGAGATGGATGGATGGCTGGATGGATAATGGACGAACACACTGATAAACGTTGACACGGCCTCGAGCGGAAGGAGCACGCAGAGGCAAAGGTTCCATGTAGGGAAGAAAAGGTGAGATGTAGAAAAAGGAGTGAGGAAAAGGTTGTCAATACGCCTTTTCTCATTTGTTCCCTCTCCTTTCCTACCCCTGCCTGCCTATAAGAGATATCTGAGGCCAAAGGGCAGACAGCCTTTTCAGAGAAACATGATTGCAGCCTTGTAGCGAAAGGCCTTTCATTTAGAAATATGTGACTTTCTGTTAGAGGAGAAAGCTGAAGCATTCCCTCTCCCATCACGGCTTTTCTGCACAACACAAAACCATGGCAGAGAGAGACCTTGTGCCTCTGAAAAAGGTCTTTCAAGACACTCGTGTTTTGAAGGTCCTGCCTTGAAAGGCAGTGGGTTTATACGAAAAAAAAAAATCACCATCCAGATAAAACTGGAGTTTTTCTTCTCATTTCAAACTGTAACATATTGGGATAGTTATTTTCATGTCATACTTATAAATGATATATGTCGTTTGCAGCAGAGAAGTAAGGACACATCTCAAAGTTTCTTCAGCTCCCCAAAAAGCTGTTTTCCTTCTTTAGTTTCGCGGCAGAGCGAGTGCTGTGTCATACTCCGGCCTTAACCGTGCTCTGCACAGGCTGCTCTGTTATTTTGGCCTCAAGTACTTGGAGGTTATGTAGCTTAGGTCAATACCATCTGCGTGTGACCGGTGTACCGCAGGGTGATGTCACATGGCTTGTGAAAGTCCTCTTTGATGTCAGCAATTAGACGGTCGAACTTTTAGCCGGCCTCAAATCTCAGCCTACTGTTCGCGGGTTGCTTAGTTACGCAGTGAAAAACATTTGATGTCTCGATCCTTATCAGCGATAGGATGCCGCACAGCAAATGAGAGCTGCTCGTTCTTACGTCACATGAGAGCGCCTCTCGCGTGATATTATCCGTTAACGTAGAGGAAGAAAGAGGTGAAGGGTGAGAAATGTTTTTTATGTGCTCACAGAAATAGAAGAATAATATCGACTAAAGGTATGGCAGGTGTTTCATGGTGGAGGGATTATAGGGGCTGTTTTATGAACACGTACACATCACAGATTAGGACGTTCAGCTCAGAAAAACTAGTTTCCTTACAGAGCGGCGTGTTTTACAGCGCCGTGCGTGGGCTTGTCCACACAGTGCATGACCTGAAAGTTGTGTGATGTAGGCCACGCTGATAAGGAGAAGTCTGGGAGGGGAGGAACATTACTGCCTCCGCTTTATCACCTGTGTGTCCTTTGATATAGTTTCGCTGGTGGCTGATCAAAGCCGCCTGCCGACACCAGGGACCGCGGCGCTACCGTGGCGTGCCGGCGCTGCCGCTCGACTTCAGCCAGCAGCTCGCACTCCTGCCCTGTCGCAGACTTGGACTGACTCGTAACGGTTGGGTAACGATGACTGTAAGTCACACGCAACTGCAGGCAGGCTGCGGGGTGTGCGCCCTTTTTGAAAGATTACTCTCCTGACTTCCTGAAGCTTTTCTGGCGCAGGTGTCTGATTTCCATATTAGGGATTTCCCTCGTTTCAGGCTCCGTTTCAAAACCAGGTCGGAGTCCTTCTGCTGTCAGGCGAACTCCTCCCTCCTCCGCCGGTCGGGATTGGGGTTAGAAATCGAATCCTTTTCTTTTCTAATTCACTGTCTATAAGAGATGCATTATTGATTTCCATGGGAACCCCCTCAAAGAGAACTTAAAACCTTTTCCAGGAAGTTAGTGACAGATTTCATCACAGCTGAGGTTTAGCATTTCACCGTATTACTGTACTGCTCTCTATACCTGAGAGGCATTGGTTTCAATAGAACAGTTGAACTTATAGGAAAAGTAAGAGGTTCATCTCGGGGATAATCATAAATGTTTCCACTCCTCTGACAGCCCGACCATCCATCCTAATCCTCAGTGTCATTGTGCTCTTTGTATGTGAGTAACATCAACATGCTTTACATGGCAGACTCACAGACACACAAATCTTTTATAGCATCACACGTGTGGTTTTCTCTGTGAGGTACCTGATATAGTTAAAACACCTCGTTATGAATCCCATAAAACAAGAGATGAGGACTTTCACTTAATTCTCCAAAACTTCAGAGCTGTGATTACAGTAATGAGAGTCTGTCAAATAAAATGGCAATTTTGCATTATATAAAGAGTTTGAAGGTTTTTAATTGGTTTCAGCTGCTATTCTGCTGACAAGCAGACCCACAGCATGGCGTCAGCTGCGGTGCCATTTGTTACAACATTTGTTCCCAAATTATTAAAAACTTTCACTTGTTTTAATCTTTTGATACAGTATTATAAAATGATTGATTATTGCTGCTTTAAGCTAACGATATATGTACATCATCCATTGCAGAGACTTTAGATGAGTGAATGGATGAATGTGACGCAGAAGCTGTGGAAAAAATCTCTTCATCGAATCATGCATGACGGCTTAAGTGACATGCACACATTTTGGTATTTGTCAGTGCAGGTTAGATGCAGCGCTGTCTGTTATTTGGATCAGGAGTCTCCTCACTGAAGTCCATCAGCGGCAGGGATGCTGTCTCTTTTACTTTTGCCCGTTGCTCCCAACAGTAGGCAGCACATCACCGCCAACACAGGACGCCGTCCTCTCTGCCGGATCATCATGACACACTTTGGTGACTCATAACATGTGTCTCTGTTTTTGTTCCTCAAGATGTAGAGGGAAAAAAGCACAAAAGGCCTACTGACCATTTAAAAGAAAAAAAAAAAAAAAAAAAAAAAAAACACCAGCTGTCAAGTGGAGCGGCTGCATTTGAGAACACGTGTGGGTTTGGGCACGTGTGTGTGCATGTGTGTGTGCAGCCGGGACACTTTCATCATCCAGACCACAGTAAATTAAATAGTAGCTGGCGGTCAGAGAGGAGGTCAGACTTGAGGCAGGTCGGGGTGAATACCACATGACTCCTGTACAGTTTTCCCAAACAGATTTGACGTGTTCAGCCAAATGTACGTTTTCAAAGCTTTGATGTTTAAGTCCTGACGTCAGTGGAAACAAAAGCAGCAAAAATGACCAGATAGCACCTCACATTTAATGATATATATAGATAGATAGAGCACATACATACATACAGCAGGTGATGAAAACATTTCTGCTGCATCATCGAGGGAAATAACAGAGTGATGATTTAGATTGGAGGGAGTTTTTCTCACAGAGGCAGATACTGGATGTACCGGCTGCAGTTACACCTTTCCAGCATGTGACTATAAAGAAACACTCATCTCACCCAGAGTGAAATGTGAAGATCAGTATCATCTTCATTTCTGAGATAAGTCTGAGTTGTGTTTAGCGTAGCTTAGCAGTCAGATCGGAGGCAGGGGGAGACTGATAGAGCTCATCACCTGCTCCACCAGCGTTTCTTTAAGTCAGCTATTTACATTTTATCGTTTGCATTTAACATGGATGGCAAAAAAGGATAAGCCCTTATCCTGAGGATCGATGAATGAGAATGCACAGAAAAAATCGTATGCAGGTTTCTGATCAGTGTGCAGTAATTTGTCAGTAAAAGTAAAAAAAAGATACTGATAAAGTGGAAGTAGTATTAAAAGTGCTGAAAATAAAATAGGTCTGTCTCGATATCACCTGTTGCTCTTACAGGTAGTTGAGAAAAGAAATCCAGCCGAGTAGTAAATGCAGCATTAGTCAGGCATCTAAATTGGGTTCATCTCCAGCTGCTGAGGTGGGTTGGATGGTTTTATATCAAAGCTTCGAGTGTGAAGACTGATGTGCAGGTTGCATGAAAATATAATGAGTCACTGGAAGATTCCTATTTTTTCCACTTTTTCATTTTCAGACAGGCTTTTATCTCATCCTGATCTGTGATTGTAATCCAGAGGAAAACATATCAAGTGAAATAAATCAATATCAGGCACATTTAAAATGACAAAAAAAAACTGACTTAACCCGACGAAGATTATATTGATATCATTGTGGTGTAGTACCATCTCCAGCCACCAGAGGCAGCACTGAGCGCCGAACAGCACATCTGACGCCATTTGTTTTACTGGCTTTAATGGAAATCACTTAATCAACATAAGTCATAAATGTTTAACTTCACACTTGCATGACATGATTTTTTTGTAATGCCTCATAAGGTATGAGTGATTTTATGCCCTCAGGTGACTTTAAACATCTCATATAACAGAGTCCTTGCTGTGCGTTGCTCAGTTTAATTATTGCGTTCTGCATAAACACCCGCTGACAGGATGTCATCATGTCTTCATCTGAGTTTTATGCATCCACTGCAAAGACGGACTGATGAAGTCTCATAGTTCATATCATGGTCATCAGGGGAAACTCACACATTCATAAAATGTATGCATTCATAAAATTAGATTTTGTTTGTGTAGACTTTCCATTGTGGGATAAAGAGGAAATATAGTGAATGATTAGGATGTGGTGACGTGTGTGTGTTTACAATTCAAAGTGTTTAAGTGACCCTCTGGATCACAAACACTTGAAAACAATGCCAACACAAAGTCCGGTGTGTTGTTTTCACCTCTCCTTGTTTTCAGCTCTTTAGTGTGTAATTAGCGCGAGCTGGAATCAACACAGATTGGCGTCGCCACGTCAGGTACACCCACCGACTTAATTGAACCCACCTGCGGCGCTGGTGGTTAAAGCTGGTGATTTTTGTGATGGATAACGTCTGCATCTGTCTGCTTTTCCCTCCGTATATCTCTCCATCTATTCCCTCTTACCCTCGTTCTCCTTCACCGTGTGTGGCTTAAATTACAAAGCTTGAGTGACTCATGTCGGGAGAATGCATTTCTTTCTCTCTCTTAGTTTTCTTTTTTTCTTTCCAACTGTCTTATTGCCTTTCAATCACACTCTCCCTCCACTTCTTCAGGTCTCAGTGTATTCTTTTTATTTTCCAAGGCCGTGTCTGTATTACTGTTCTGCGGTCTTTGTGTTTTCTCTGTGAGAGATTCAGCTGATGGAGGAAAAAAAAAAAAAAAAAAAAGGAGAATTTGACACCTTACTGTATGTCGCAGCAGTGTAGTGCTTTCTCACAGACTGTCCCCCCCCCCCCCGAAACGCCGCAACCCTCAGATCCACGTCCAGGAAGGGGAGGGCGCTGCGAGATCGGAGGAAAAATGAAGCCGAGGGAGATGGACGGACGTGAGACGAGCGTTCGGAGACAGAAAGAGTAGTACAATTAGTCATCGATTTCAAAGACAGCATATAATAAAACATTTCCCCCTTAGGTAAACCTGGTGAATGCAAACACGAATTAGCCGCCCACGATTCACTCAGTGAATAAGGCTGAAAGAATGCAGGCAGCCCACTCATCGAACGCCACAGAGCCACTCTCCCCCCCTCTCACTCATTCTCTCTCTCCTCTTTCCGCCGACACATCTTATAATGGGTTTCACCTCCACCACTCAAACACGGGCTTCTGCAACAAAACACACACAAAAAAAAAACATATTCATTTGAAAGTAAAATTGAAACATTGTTTAAAAAAGAAGTGACTGGCAGTTTTCAAGATTTTTTTTTTCCAGCCGCGGGATTCATCGTTAAATAGCAGCACAATGACGAGGGCGTGACAACCTGGTGAAAGAGACTGTCGGTTTTGAATCCATGAAAAGCATCATGTTTAATGGAGATACAAGGATGTACTTGTGTGGAAAAAAAAAAAAAAAAGAGGGGGGGAGGGGGTGTCACAATCCAAAGAAAGTCCCCCTCCATCCGCTAATAAAGGGGAAAAAAAAAAGATGTGTTGACAGCAAAGGCCACTAATGCTGCAGAAAATTATGATGAAAATGAAAGTTGTGCATTAGTGAGGGCAAACCACTGTTAAACGGATGAAAGGAGCGAGGCTGAGCTTACAAGTCGTGAAAAGGATCTGCAGAATGATGCTGGACACGAAACGTCGGCGAGCGATATACCGCAACGAGCGACCTGTTGCATCTTGTAACAAAAACGCAGTCGCATTTAGACAACAAGCGTCCATAAATTACACTCAGTTTGTGTGCACTTTTTACTTTGGTACTCACCTGAATCTGTCCTTGCTGTTACCAGAGCAACAAGCGAAATTTCAAGGGCTCTCACGCTGCACCGGTAGCCTGCAGTTGATTTCTTTATCAAACATGCATTTTTTTTCTCTCTCTCTCTCTCTCTAACACACACAGTGTCTTTAATACACAATCACAGTCACTCATAAAGCCATTGTAGTCCTTGCACAAGCTGACAATCAGCAAATAGTGACTGTTCTTGGGGGGTGGAGGGAGGGTGACAGAACAAAAGAGCAAGAAATTCAAAGGCAGAATTTCCCAAAACCACATGGGCGTTTTACAGTGTGTCAAAAACATCAAAACTGTGAGCGAGGTTAAATAAATGAGGGCTTTTGTACTTTGCATTATTTGGTGTGTGGGCGCAAGAAGAAGAACAAGAAAAAAAATCTCAGAAAAAAATAAATAAATAAAATGAGAGAGAGAGTCGGAGGTGTGATCTCTGCGGCGTGGTGGAGGGTGACCCGCCGTCCCAACATTTACCTCGCCATTTATGAGGGAGGAAGAGGCCCGGCCCGCAACACATCTGACTCACAACCGAAAAGTCTCTCGCTCCTTTCGGTCACCCTCTCTCTTTTTTTTTTCTGTTTTTTTAATTTCTTGCTGTCGCTCTCTTTCTTTCTCTGTCACACACGCTCGCACAGACACACACGGATACATCCGAGAGAGATGGAGGGAAACCACAGTGAGTCAGAGGCGAAAACCACAATCAGCAGTCAACCCTTTCACTGTGGGGAAGCACGGTGACATCAGATGTGACCTTAAACATGCTGATGAGCTCTGCACACACACACACACGCATGCATGACTGTATTATTATTGTACATGCAAATACACAGACTGGCAACTGAGAAAACCCCACTTTAATTTACTGCATCTTGCCCTTCACCTTTTTCGAATAAATGCAGTTGCAATCAGAGAGCAACTGGAAATGTTTCCCCCTCGTGAAGAAGCTGCCTACTCTTTGTTTGACTGCGATATTACTTGTGAGAATATTCCCCCTCTTTTTCTTTTTTTTTTCTCCCTCTGGAGATAAAATAGTTAATTTGAGAGTTTTATTTTTTCAGCGCACTCAGCTGCAGAAAACTATGAACTCACTTTCCGTTTCTCTCTAACTCTCAGACTTGTGTTTTCAAGTAAGCTAATCAGCATCTCCTGCATTAGTCACCTCTTTAGCCTCTCCATCCCTCTCCCTCCATCCCCGCCGTCTGCCGCCTGTTAACGCCGGCACTGTTTGGCTCTAAGTGTCCTTTTGACTGTCATCTTGTCTGGGGCCTCAATACACTTCTCCCTCCTCCGCACTCTGCCTTAATGCGTGTGAATCAGGGTCTTAAGCACAGGTTTTACAGTGGTAAGTGTTGAGGAAGGCTTTTTATGCGTGTGTGTGTGTGTTTGTCTGCTTGTATTTTGCATGCAGTTGTGTGTGTGTGTGTGTGTGTTAATGCCAATAGGTACCATTATCTACCCAGTACTTCATTAGAATTAAATGTCAGAGCGATTACCTGCGTCTGTGACTCACCTCTCAGCCAGGTGCTTTCTCTCTGCTCCCACATGCAACCTGCACACCAGGAATCCACAGTATGCACACACACACACACACACTCTCGTTGAGGCTCCTGACACATGGCGAAAGAATGGGACAAACCCTATGGCCAAAACCGCTCGCCCACAGATATACCTGACATACCACGAATGAACTGGAGATATCATCACCTCGCACCAAACAACAACAAGCGCAGCAAACGGCTCCGCTACCTCAAGTCCAGACTCATTCCTCCATCTGCATCTTACTGCTTTAACCCTTTCTGCGCCGTCAAATCCTCCTACAGTGGGTTTTTTTTTCAGTTACCCTTAAAATTTCCATTCACCAGTTTTCCTTTCGTCTTTGCCGTCATTCACTTGTTTCACATGAAGAGGAAATGATTTAAGGACCATGTAGGACTCACAATCTGCCCTAAATCTGACTTTTTGATCGCTTTATGGTGTTTATGAAGAGGCCATGTGACTGAAAAATCCATCTCCTGGTCTCTAAGAGCTCCGTGTCTCTGATGAGTTAACGTTATAAATCAAACAGGGATCTACACTTAAAGTATACAGAGACCTTTTTATTTTAGATTAGATCTGCTAACAGAGACAAGTCCTGAATACGAGTGTTTGTTAAATGCTGAACATCGTGTGGATCCTTCTGCAAGCAAACTACATTTTCTGTAATCTGCAAAATCCTCCTGTCAGGTCTATGAAGAGTGAACGTGTCACTTTTACTGCAGGATTTTGTGAGCAGACTTTTTAAATTTGATGAAAATAAGCAGAAAAACAACCTTCTTCGTTAAGTTCACATCTGTCTCCGCTCTTATTTCCTCTCTTTCTTCCCTCGCCTCATCATCCAAGTTGCTTCCTTGTACAAAACAAGTGGGTTTTGGAAGAATGAGAAAAAATAAGCAGAAGCAAACCAACGCCTGGCTCTTTCCAAAAAAATATGCGATGCACCACCTCCACCAGGGCTGCCTTTCTGTGCACCGAGAGAGAAAATGAGCAGAGAAAACTCAGTTCACATTTACTTTTATAATAACAAGAGTCCTCTAATGACACTTTACATAAACTCTTATGATATTGTTTACAGTGACACAGGAATCCCTCCATTTTAGCATCTGATATTTCTACATCCTGCACATCTTTACCTACAGGAGGGATAAAACATGATGCAACTTACTGACCAAGGCATCAACCACACAGCTAAAGAAAAAAAAACCTTTGTTAAATGAAATAAGATGTCCCCATCTGTGTCTGCGATAACACGTAATAACTTCTCAAGCAAAAAGAAAAACATGTTTAAAGAGGGCAGAATATCTCGAAGACCTCTCGAAGGCTGCTGTTTCATCGCAGGTCTGTTAACTTTCATCATCTCGTCTCATCCCACCACAAACCGCTCTGAGAAACCAGCAGCTGACAGCACACTACACTAAATAAATGGAAAGGGGGGGGGGAGGGGAGGGGGGGGGGAGGGGGGGGGGGGGGGGGGGGGGGGGGGGGGGGGGGGGGGGGGGGGGGGGG
>JBAJHX010000043.1:1782440-1794181 GCA_037176925.1 Amniataba percoides | reverse complement strand
ATTTCAAAAGTTTCATTTCTGGACTCTTTCTAAGTCCATCGTCGGGTATCAAGTTTCCACGTCGCCCTTGTGTAAGCTGATTCGCTCTGAACTTCATCTGATCATCTGAACACGTCTTAAACCGGATGCAAACAGGTGAATGTGCAAACACGCGTCGTTCTGCAGAGTCGGTAGGACTGCTCATAATAACTAAAACACACTGATCATGTATTTATTTTACGATAGACTTTCTTTGCATTTGCTTCTCTGCCATCAGTTTCCCCTCTCAGGTTTGTGTAACACGATGTTTTGTCTCACAGGAACTTTTCAGGTCAACGCAAAGCTGAAGAGGAGCTTCATCATTGACCGATTTAAGGAGCGGTTGTGACGAAGAGCGCGGTTTCCTCCGACTTCAGGCACGAACAGTCGAATCACGGACAGCTGACGGGACTCAGGTCGGGGATTTCCAACAACTGCCATGCACACACACCTGTCCACCTGTCCACACATGCACTTGTTTATTTATTTGTGAGACTCCCCCTCACACACACGTGCGTGCATGAATGAAAAACACGATGGGTAATTTAATGAGGGAGGTGGGTTCCCCCTCTAACGAGACTCAGATAGGTTGGAAAGGCTTGGCAGGGAAAAACAAAACACCACAGCGTTGCTTTAAATCTGCATGACGACGTCCGTCTGAGGCTGATAAAATCCTCTGTTAATGCTAAATATCTAAATCCACCCCCCACATCTTCCTCCTTTTATAAAATATTAAATTAGAGAATAATAAAAACTTCTCGTCTTCCCTCTGACGGCGTGTCCCATCTCTCAGAAACAAGTAAAAAGAGGTTGTGTTTGCGCCCCATCCAAAGCTAAACTTAGCTGAAAATGTCACTCATTCTCCGTGTCCTGCCCTAAAATGAGAGAACAGCTCATTGACTTTTCTCGAGTGCCCCCCCCCCCTCAATCAGAGCGGTGAAGGTTCAATTAGCTGCGTCACAACGTGCTTATGGATGGACGGCGACGAGGACACTCGAGCCTCCATCACACACACATACAAACACACACATACAAACACACACATCTCCCAGCTGGTCTGACACCCCCCCAAAAAATACACACAAGTAAAACTGTCCACAAAGCTTTTCTAATGTTTTTATGTTGGTTAACTGGTGAAATTATTTCTCCTCCTAAACATTTCTCACCAGCCAGTCAGTGCAAATTACTGAAATAAAACTTACAAACCATGTAAAGCATTAATGGAAATAATATTCTCGTCGATGTGGGAAATCACATCTTACACTTCTCTTAAGACTTTATTAACACACACCGGAGCTTCTTGTTATAAGAACAAAACACTCGTGTTAAGAGATGAAAACTTTCTGGTTTTTAATGAGATGGTGACAGGAAAGATGAGATGATGTTAAGAAACGCTGAAAAATGTCTTATTTCATCATAAGATGAGAAATTATAGCGTGAAAGGGATCTCATGGTGACGAGAAACCGAGTACATATTTATGCTGTCGTTGTTTGTGAGTCAACTGTGAAGCACTTTGAACTTCACCAACAGGTTCACAGATGAATTCGTCTCACATATTTATTTTTAGGAAATTCAGCATTTTAAGGAAAAAAACCTGCTTGTGTCCTGCAGTCTTACTGAAAATGACCCGATAAGAAAAATGACTGCTTTACATTTATTTTGCTTTAAATATCATTTCTAACAATTGTCCAATGAACAATGAGCAGCACAGCACTACTTTAATTTGTCTGAATATTTTCCGATAGATGAATTTCTGTGCAGTGTAAAAGGTCTAAAAATACTAAATTATAATCTTTAGAGAGGAATAGGAACCAGTTCATTCACATACACACACATAAAATGAATATACACACATATAAGATAAATACACACACATATAAAACTCAGCAGCGTGGATTGAAACATTGTGACGTGATATGAGAAATAAGACATAAAGTAGGATTTAGCTGTCGCAAAGGGCACCTTTTGCAGATCACACACAGTCCTTTAACGTAAAACAGCCAATAAATCAACACGTCTGTGTGTGTGTGTGACATACAGGAACTTTTTCTGAGCATCAGTATGAGGAAGTGAGTGAACCTTGGCTGGGTGAGGTCATTGTTGCTTATGTAACAACAAGCTGAAAAGTTTTTTCGGAGGGGGCACAACCGACCGACGGAGCTGCAACTGTCGTCATTAAAACAAAACATCAAAGGTCTGGATGAGAAGGAGGCTCGAGAAAAGGTGGAGGGCAGAGGATGAGAAAAGTTTCCAGCACTCAGAGTGAGAGGTGTGTTCCCTGCCGGGACACGAGCAGAGAGTCCCTGTGCAGAGAAAAAACAGAGGGGAAATCCCTGTTCAAGGTGAAGGGAAATCACACACACACACACATGCGTACATGCATGTGTTGTTTTTTCACATCAGTCACATTCGTTTTTGTATTTCCCCTTCAGTGTCACAGCAGTGTGAGCTGCTGTAGCGCATGAATAAGTGTAAGATTGATGGCTGGTACAATCATACAGTGCATTTAAGCTGATGGCTTGTTTATTCGGAAAGCGTGAGCCGATGCTCCGTCGCTGCACTCGCTTTTATTCACGAAAAGACTCAAAGTTTTCAAATATATCAAATATGTAAATGTTTAAAATAATGATGCATAAGACGTGAGAATATTTCATCTGTCGTGAAGATGTAAAAACATTTAAACGTCACACAGCCTGAACTGAGCTGCAAACAAGCAGCGAAGATCTGATCTGAAGGAAATTTTCAACCAACAAGTTTCGATGAAAAATGTTCTGTTAAGTTAGATTTAAGCTACTTGTCATGCAGCTTTTACTTGTTTGCACAGGCTTGTTTGTTTGTATTTACTCTGTCCATTCAAGACTCAAAATGAACGCAGTCAACCCGAGGAAATGCCTCTCACACACTCTGTGTCATTTACTGTCACCACAACCATCCCAAACTTTCCCACGGACAATCCCTTCATCAAAGAGCTC
This sequence comes from Amniataba percoides, assembly GCA_037176925.1. NCBI lineage: Eukaryota > Metazoa > Chordata > Actinopteri > Centrarchiformes > Terapontidae > Amniataba > Amniataba percoides. The sequence continues at coordinate 1,791,190 of JBAJHX010000043.1, read as the reverse complement.
GACTGAGAAAAGCAAAAGTACCTTTCTTGGCAAACAAACCCCCACTTTCAGAACACGACGTGCGCAAACAATATCTGATTTCTCTGAAAAAAGAAAAAAAGACACGTTTGTTTCCTCTCAGATGTTTGAGCGTCTTCAGCTTTCAATTCAAAACACTGGAGGTCTTTTTTTTATTTTCTTCTGTCGACGTGAAAAGAAACTGAAAATCATCTTTGACGGTGCAGATTGTCTGTTTACTCGCGTCCCCTCGCGCTTCTGTGCGCTTTCGTTGCGTAACATACTCAACATATATTATTTCTGCAAACACGATCACCACTTTCAAACCCGTCATCAACATTAAAAATATTACTGAGAGGAGAAGCGATCAATTTCTGATCCAGAGCAACACGACTTCATGATGTTTTCTAAAAAAACGCGACTGACAGAGTTTTATTTTATTCTTCCTCCATGATCATTCTGATGATTTTAATTTATTATTCTCTGGTCAATGAATTTTCTTAAGAATTCATCTCTGTGCAAAAAGTCTCGTGTTTGGACAAAGACAGAGAAACGTGGTGAAATATTTCATCAAATCTTCGTCTTGATTGTTCAGTTTCAGTGGAGCTGCTGACAGGAGAACGATTAAAGCCTTTTCACTGACGTTCATGTCATTTAACCGAACTACTAAAATTCATGGTAGCAGCTTGGCTGGATGATTGCCTTCCTTTCCGCGCAGGCTATTTTACTCTCCCACTGAGCGAATTCATTCTGCCATGTGTTTGGATGGCGCTCAAGCTCAGCCACTGACACGCCGCCGCTGCCAAGCAGGACAAAAAATCTTTGATAACCAAATGATTGTTAATACGTTATGAAAGAATATCCCATTAATATGCAGAGGCATTTAATTCTATTGACTCGTTAGCTCTCTTTATTCTTTGTGCAGGATCAGACAAAAAAGAAAAGTCAGAGCGTCGTCAAGGACTTTGCATGTTTACCTTCAGGCGATTTATTCTGATCAGCAGCGATTGCGAAAACCTCTTGATGAGCAATGTAAGAAAAGGAGAGAACGAGGCTTACATCGAATGAGAGAAGGACTCTAAAGAAAAGCAACAGAAGAGAAAAAAGAGCGAGAAAGAGAGAGAGAGGAGAGAGAGGAGAGAGGTGCTAGGCCCTCATCATCGTTCGCCCACACATATTCCATCCACTTCTACATCACTCCATTACCTCCATGTAAATGACAGCTCTCTGTGTCCCGCTGAGGGGAGAAAAAGGCTTATTAACAGCAGAGAAAGCCTGGGCACTGTTCAACCCACGCAGAGTGGTCCTCCTTCACCCTCACACTCCCACACACACACACACACACACACACAGCTGGCCAGGGGAAGAAGGGCGGATGCGAAGAGGAGGTGGGCACGCAGGATGGTCATTCAGCACAAAGGCCGATCCCGAAGAGTTTCTAATCTGCCGCACAACAGCAGAAAGGGAAAGGGAATGAAATGAAATCACTTATCTCGGCTTGATTGTTGGCGGGCGTGGGCTCCAACAGTCGGCAGCGTGGGTAAATTAAGCGTTAGGAATCAACCTGCCTGCTCTTTTTCTCGGTTTCTAGTCGTCGTGTCTAATTTCTCGTCGTCGATGGATAAAATGCGAAGCGCGGCGGCAGACAGCAGGCTGGCGTGTCTGTGTTATTAAGCGACATTAGGGAGCGCGCCGGGGGAAGTTCGTTCCGTTGAGACGTCAGATCGGCCGTAATTTGTGTCAACGACGAAAGGCTGGAAAAAAAACGAGGAGGCACGTTCGACAAGACACACAAGCAGCTCATTCGTCCAAAAAAAACCCCCAAAAAACAAGCACAAACAACAAAAAAAAAAGCAGCACATATTCGCACTGAACTGTGACTGCGTCCCTTCAACACCCAAAAGCACCCAGATGCCCCGTCCACTTCCCTCCCATAATATTATGGAGCCGGTGGAAACAAGGGATAATATTTGGAGGGGGAATGGAAAAGACAACGGCAGATTATGGACAACATTCATCGCCTCTGGCAGCGCCGCGAGCCGTGTTTGGGTTTACGAAACCACGTTTGGAATTTCTGATTGCAACGTCAACACACGTATGTGTTTTTCTCACTTTCTCCGCATCCAGCGCAGGGAAAGTGCTGGATCCCCGGGAGGAAAGAGTGTGTGACCATCATCATTTTTTTTTTTTTTTTGATGCAATGACAAAGCTTTCCTGAGATGGTCACATGGAAGAAAATCTGTGTGCAAATATTACTAAACCACAACATGACAGAAATGACCTTGTACGCTGCACAGGAAGTGAAAACCTTCAGAATAAAAAGGACTCAAATAAAAAAATGTATTCAGTTAAAATTCCACGCTTTTATTTTGAATTCAAGATGCATATTCTTGATGGTGAGTTTAAAACAAATTTTTTGTGAGTGTTTTTCCTGCTCTATGATCAGTGTGTGACTCACAGATTTTTCATGTGATAACAAAGCTTCCCTGACCAGCTTCTTTTCAAGGCTACAGAGCCGGCTGCAGATCGTACGTACCAGCGTGCTGCAGATAATCGAGTGACAATCAGCCACTCAGAGTCGTGTGTAATTACGCTCATTTAAATGTGACACCAATTTTTTTAATGCACAATTTAAAATGTGAGGGTGAAGTTCAGGCCCGATGAGGTAACGTGTGCTTTAACAAATCAAAATGGCTTATTTTCAGGGTGTTGCATAAAAACTGTGGATATTATGACCGCAGAGAATCCAGGACTCTTCAGGTTGTCTTCATTTTGTTCAGACGTGCAAAATGACAAATCCTCCGTTAACAACAGGTGGATTTGATCAACGGTTTGTAATTATTGAGAACTGAGTTCAAAATAAATGCTGCTGCGTTGATCCCGATCTGACTCTGCACTGTTAGCTGTCGGATGTATTCAGGAAACACCTTTGATGAACATGCAAAGTCTGAAAATGTTCACTAAAAACAGGAGTCTGGAATTTATTTTTCCTCACAGTATTCACTCGTGGAAGCTGAAGTTTGTGGTTTTGATCAGTCAGTGGTGACAGTGTTTTTATTTCCTATGTTGATCTAAAACCTTCATCTTACAGGCTGTGACATGAACTCTGATCTCTGCTGCGCTGTATGAAGACCATCACCTCTGATGTCTCTGGGTGCTAAGATGACTTCCTGAACTTGAAACACTGAATAAGACCGTGCACCAACCGTGTTTCCTCCAAATCTTATTCTGCACAGAAACACTCTTTCAGGTTGGATTTTATGGTCGTTCTGCCGTTTCTACGTCCTTTAATTCAGCTGGTGAGACATTATATATTTTTAAAAACTTCAAATGAAAGCACCTTGCTTTTATTTTGAATTTCATATGGATATTGCTTCAAAATGAATCTGTGTTGTTTTTTTGCAGCACTGCATGGTTCAGCATCATGTGTGCACGCATTTCCTCACCAGTATTTTTTTCTTCCTACCATATGATGCTCGATGAGCTACAAGGCCGTTCTCAGCCTGTATGAACATTTTTTCTGCTGCTGCTCCTCCATTTGTCTTTCACATCCTCCATCTCTCGCACTCTTTCTCTCCTCACCAAACACACCTGTGCATTTGCCTGTTTGAATGTACCAACATTTAAGAGAAGTGAACCAGAGTTTGGACGTCATTGTTAAGACGCAGCGTGCATGGAAGGAAAAGAAGCAGCACAACAATTCAGCGTTTAGTGCGTGAGCGAGCAGGAGAACAAAAAAAGGAGAAGAAAGTTCAAGAAAGGAAAGGTAGACTAATAAAGAAAGCGAGAAAAAATGTTGAAAGACGTGTGTGTGTGTGTGGAGGTGAATGACTGGCAAGTTAGCAACACACACATGTACACACACACACACACACCATGCAGCGTGGGGGGGGGGGAGAGAGACAATCTAGTTAAGACAGCCTTCATGGATCACTCTCACTTGCATAAAGAGGGGACAACTTTATCGAGCGCAGCAGGAGAAGAAGAGCGAGGTGCAAAAAGAGGGACGAGATTTCTTTTATTATTGTTATTTTTTCCAAATTGAAAAGAAAAAGAAAAAAGAGAAGTTTGAAGAGAGCAGCAGTGAGAGAAAAGGGCTTGTAGAGCATGAGAGGGGAGGAGAGAGAGAGCGAGAGAGAGAGAGAGAGAGAGAGAGAGAGAGGAAGGGAAGGGGGAAGACAAGAAGAGAGACGCAGAGAGACAGACAGATGGAGGAGAAGCATGCAGCAGCAGAGAGGAGGAGAAACAAAGCGTGTTGACTGAGGAAGTGTGCATGCCATGCCATGCCGTGCGGGCCATGTGCTCAGGTAGGTCCTCTCTACTCTTTCACCACGAGCCTCCGATCTCAGCCTCTTTCTCAACCGCTCCTGCCTCTTCTTCTTCTTCTTCTTTTTTATTTCCCCCTCCACACAAACAAACAAACAAACAAACACACAAACAATCGGTAATAACAGCAGGTAGGACTCTTCTCTGTGCAGAGGCTCCGTCTTCACGACAAGTCGCAATGTGTTGTGTTTTTTCTCGCTGCTTTTTCACTCACCTTTTCCAGTTTTTCATGCAGTGCTGTTTTTTTTCTGTTTGCCTTCTTCTTTGGTGGTGTTGGGGGGGTGGGGGGGGTTGTGTGGTGATGCCATCGTCAGTGAAAGTTTGTTTTCTTTAAATGTTGCATGATGTGATTTGCACAAAGAAAATTGTTCGTGTGAGATTGATGCCACAGACGTAGTGCAAATGAGGAGATTTTATTCAGAGCTGGCTGGCTGTCTCTTGCCATGAGTGTGTGCGTTTATGTGTGTGTTTTTGTGTGAGTGTGTGTGTGTGTGTGTGTGTGTTGGGCTGTGATGGTCTAGTATACTGGTAGGACATTGGCAGGACTGAGGAATGTGTGAGACTTCGCCCCAGATCTCTTTGTTCCCTCTCTCTCTCTCTCATTTTCTTTCTTCTTTTTTCTCTCCGGGGTTGAACACACTACACACACTCACACACACACACACACACACACACACAGTCAAACCAACTCTTGCAGAAAACCAGTTGAAACTTCCCACCGGCAGGAGAGAAATGTCTGGAATGTGATTATCACGTATTTGTGTTTATTTTATCACTGCGGGTCGCTCGCAAAGCAAAGAGGAAACCAGATCAGGCGCATGCTCGGCACTTAGTGTGAAACTGTGTGTGTGTGTGTGTGCGTGTGTGTGTTGACATGTGTGTGCTCGGTGGTGGTGGGTGGGTGGGTGGGGAGGGAATAGGGTGGGAGGGTAAAGAGTGAGAGCTATTTGGCAGTGCACGTGAGTGTGTGGGTGGTTGTGTGGGTGTCAGGGTGAGTGGGTGCAGAGCTCTCTTTGAGTGAGAGCACATGTGACTCGAAGTGTGTGTGGGTGTTGAGTGTGTGTGTATAGAAAAGGTGAAAAGTATGTGTGTGCAAAGGTAAGGTTGATTGTGTGTTTCCGAGTCCAACCGAGCACCTTTGCATCAAAAGGAGGAGGAGGAGGAGGAGGAGGAGGGGGAAAAAGGAAAAAATCCACTCCCCTTTCCAAACCTCTCTCCGTCTTTCTTTCTGTTGTATGCTCATTTACACGCATGTACACGCACACACACACACACACACAGTTCGGGCGCCTGTCAAACCCAGTGCATTCCTGAGCGCTCGAACACACAGCGTCTGAATGGTGGATGAATGCGGGGAAATTCAGCTGAAACGTGAGGACAAAAGCCAGGGGGACATTTAAGAGGGTTTAACTCGGCAGAACCCTGGGAATCAGGGAGGAAACACACACACACACACACACACACACGCTTACATTAACGCATGCCTACATGTGCACCGAAATAACTGAACTGTGTATACATCCTGACACACACACACACACACACACACACACACACGTACAGCTGCGGCTCCAGTTCGAGGCTGGATGAGGGGAATTCCCAGGGAGGAGACAGTGAAAACACACACTACACCTCTGCCTTCATATACACAACGGGCCTGGGAGCCGACATCCCAGCGCAGCTCACACACACTGCTGGAGGTACCGAAGCTTCACACTGCCACTGTGGTGCACCAGGGACTTCAATGGTAAACCATTGACTTCTACAGCACGCCACTGACTTGAATTTTCAAAACCGCCAAGAGCTTAAGGGGACTTCTGCGAGTGACAAATTCTCAAAGAATGACAGAGCAGCGTGTCTTTTTTTGTCACGTGTAAAACATCAACCAGGACCGAGTTGTCAAATAGGCTTGTAAAATAGCAACTGGCGGTCTTGAGAGGAGGATTACCGTTAAAACATTTGAGATAAAGAGCTTCGGCTCCAAAAAAAAAAAGCTCTGAAGTGCCACTTTACCACTTTATGATGTCTATTAGCGTTGGAAAGAATTTCCACGAGTTTTACGGTTTTTCCAGCAGTTTCGGATCAAACCTTCTTCTTCTTCTTCTTCTTCTTCTTCTTCTCTCTGCGCCTTTTCGTCTCCTCGGCTGCCGTCGCGTAACGATTTGCTATCTCTCTGAAAACATGCCCTCTCGGACGCCTTCGTTATCTCTGACTTCAAAGCGGCGGCGGTATCTCCAAGTCGCGATTTCGTCAGGTGTTTGTCGTCTGTGGCCGGGGCGCACAGACAGACGGACGGAGAGGCTGGAGTTCAGTGGACGTTACAGGTCGACCTCTGATGTCCTGCTGAGGGCTCGCTGTGATGTGGGGGGGGGTGGGGGGGGTTTGTGTTGACCTGGAATCAATATTGCTCAGTCACAGTCAGATCAATACAGGCGTGAATCAGATCACAGCCCCTCTGCTGAAGGGGAAAGTGTAGGATTATCCCCGATCGCTTCACCAGACTGAGCTCTTCTAGACTGTGTGTGTGTGTGTGTGTGTGTGTGATTAGTTTCTGTGTCTGGAAAAAAAAAGTTATACCTTTTTTTGCATTAAGAGCTTCTCCTCCTCGTTTATTGAATGAAGCGTTTGTTGGCTTCAGGGTGACGCAGCAGAAACATCCAACACCGTCTCATCTGCCTCCATCATGACGACGATCATTTAACAGTGAAATGTAAAAGTAAAAGTTTGCGGGCACATTTAAATTTTACAATTCATGTCAGTGAATCAGAGCCAATTTAATCAATCGCAGCTCATGAAAAGCTCGAAAAGCTTCCACCACTTCATGTCTGACATCTCTATGTGAGCGTCAGTCCAAATCCAACATGAAGCTTCTTCACAGGGTTAAATTATTTTCAGAAAAAGCTGCTAATACAAAATAATTCTGGGAAGTTTACATTGAAGAAATACCCATCCCAAATACCAGAAACTAAGGTCATAACTGTACTCATAACCAAATAAGAGAAAGAGTGGGCACAGTAATTTATTCAGGGAATTTCACAATATGAACTCTAGTCATCTTGCTGGTAATATTGTCGGTGTGGTTTAGAGACCTCAGACCTCCTCGAACCTGTGCCAGCGCGGCGAGACAACAAGCAGCGAAAACATTTGTTAATTTCCCAGATTGCTCTCACGCTCATACTGAGAGTGATGAGGCAGCCTGCGAGAGCGAACAAAGGGGAGGGGAGGGGGGGGGGAGAAAAAGAAGAAGAAGAAGAAGAAGAAGAAGAAGAAGAAGAAGCAGGTGAGCAATATCTGATCATCTCGCTCATTTCAAAGGAAATTTACACAAATGCAGACGCGTGTTTAACCGAGCAGGTACAATCCCGCTGCAGGTGTATTTCCCCAGAGGCATGAGAGAGAGACCTTCTCAGGCGAGGTATGATTTTAAAGCCTTTCACATTTTGCATAAAAAAAGTAGATGCAGGAGAGATTTGATCGATTAAATGTGTGTGCAAAAATGTGTGTTTTTATACTTTTAGGTCATTTGTGAAGAAGCTTTTTTTCTCACTTTTTCTGAGAGCAATTATGATTTTAAAGACAGAAAATGGAGCTGCTGTTTGAAAGCTTTTATGTTAATGTCAAATTGTGACATTTCTTACTTCCTTAAAAGCTTTAAAAAATGTCTGAGGAGATATTTAAACCTGGTGAGATAATAGAAAAAAGTGCATTTTATGACCCCCCCTGCAAAGAAAAAGGATGCAGCGAATGTGAGGACGCTTTCTTTAATATGTGAGAGTTAAATCTCTCCAGACTCACCTGTTGAATTTAAATTCTGCAGCTCAGCTTTTACATTTTTTTTTTTTGCTGGAAATTTCTGAAGGACCCCTGAGGAACCATTGTTGCTTTATTTGTGAAAAAAGGGAGATAGAAATGTGAATTTAAGAGATTTATTCCATTTGAATTTTTCATAAAAGGGAAATGATTGAGGGAGGAGATTTATTTGCTCTGAAGAGGAGAAATTTCTTCGTGTTTTTGCAGTTTTTTGGAGGAGAATTAAGATGAAATCTCTCCTTTAATCCCCCCCCAGGCTGCTCGGTTCACTCACACCGGGTGAGTTTGAATTGTTGCTCTACTACAGAAATTTCCGCTTTCTTCTTCCCCTTCTTTCTTTCACCATCTTTCACCTCCAGCCGCGCTCCCGGCGGCGCACCGGGACCGTCCCGGACCGGGGGGGGACCGAAGGACCGGAGGGGGGGTTTCTGTCGGTCCGGGGGGGGCTCAGGTCTGCAGACAGACTCATCTGCAGGGCTGCAGAGAGTCGGTGGCATTTCCGAGCAGAGAGAGAGAGAGAGAGAGAGAGAGAGAGAGAGAGAGAGAGAGAGGGGAGGAGGTCAGAGGAGTAATCGAGCAGAAGATCAGATCATCGATCTTCTCTCCGTTTCTCTGCT
>JBAJHX010000043.1:1770454-1781386 GCA_037176925.1 Amniataba percoides | reverse complement strand
AGAGAGAGAGAGAGAGACATACTGAGAGAGAGAGAGAGAGAGAGAGACATACTGAGAGAGAGAGAGAGAGAGAGAGAGAGAGACATACTGAGAGAGAGAGAGAAAGAGAGAGAGAGACATTAAGACATTCATGAAGAGAGAAAAATTGACTTTATACTTCCTCTGCTTTCTAGTAAATATCTTCATCGTGCTGTTTAATTCAGTTTTCATGCTGGTTGCAAACTGAAGCGGCTGCATCATTATAAAGTACAGATATTTTTTTTTCTGTTGTTGTTTCATATATTTTTATTATTATTATTATTCTTCCCCTCAGAGGACTGTAATTGAAAGCATGCGCTCTCACTTTGCAGACTGTGTTTCCAACAGGGGGCAGCTGTGACACATGTAGTTGGATCTCGGTGGTTATTAATGTGCTTCTGATGTCAGCTGCAAAATGTGACACGTATAAATGTACATTTGCTTTATTCCTAATGACATTTCTTCTGTGGGTTTGATTTAGTAAAATGTGGCATCACTGCTGCAGAAAACATTTCTTTGCTCTGCAGCTTTTTCAGTCATTTGATGCTTTTAAACAGTTAAAATCTAAAAAATATTTAGCTGTCATCACTGTCTTTTATCTCCAAAATGTCCACTTTTCATGAGCTCTGTGATAATGCATTCTTCAGAAACCAGGTGGGGTTTTAATAGATTATTTAGCTTATAGATCAGGAGGGAGAATTGACATTACGTTTGTAGACTTGGAGAGTTTGGCTGCAGCCTCATGATGCTTCTCGTCGTGCAGCCAGACAGAAGCTTTATCTGATCAATAACGTGATCACGAGCGTACCTTCGATATTCAGGTGAAACGATCGGAGGATTCACGGCGGGAAATGTGGGAGCAGGCCGAGTGTTTGAGGTCTCGTTAAGCTGCAGTGGAGGTGTGTCTTTAAAAAGCTGACGTGACGTGCTGTGCTCGAAACTTGGACAGAAGTTGGTGCTTGGATTGACTTTCTTAGCGGACAGACTGGGGTTAGCATCCCGGTTGGTATTGGACGGAGAACAGTGTTTCTGGAACAGCGTTGGGGACGAGAGAGAGAAGGACTGCTAAAAGCTCGCCCACACACAAATGTGAGATATTCTAATGAGCAATCTGGCCCTTCTGAATATTATTCGTCTTCGCGGAGCAGGCATCCTGCAACATGTGACATTGTGCAAGTCTATCAATTTCTTGCAAAAAAACAGAACAGAAATGTTTTTTTTTGTTGTTGTTGTTGTTGAGATTTTTCGGTGGGATAAAGGTGTGAGAGATGAGAATATCTGACAAGGCTCAGTACGATGTGAGTGACGTGCTCCTCTGCCACCTGTTTTTCACAGCCCGAACTCGTCGTGATGCACATCAGTGAGAAGGAGGCAGAGAGGCTGGAGATCGAGGGCTCGAGTCCTGCTGGTAAGAATCACACGTTCTCTACGATTTGAAACAGAAATAGTGTGAATTTAATTTTCAAACGTAAAAAAAAAAAAGAAAAGGCAGCTCTGGCAGTGGAAACCAAGCTCCCAAATTAAGTTAATGTGAGACTTTGTTAATGTACTTTTGCATGAGTTTTAGATCTCTTCTCACAAAATACTGCACCTCCTAACACATCTACTACATCTAAAAAAAACACCCATCACATCTCGCTCATCAGAGTCCTTCCATCAGATCAGAAATCCTCCCCTGTAGCTGTGATTTAAAAATAACTGCGACCAAGCTCAGCCGCGTTCGAGGCTCTTTGCTCGCAGTGGCCAACAGTGCATGTGTACATAAAACATTTTAGTGTACTTAATGTAAACCAAAATAATAAAAAAAAAAAATCTGGCAGCATGATTCACACACACACACACACAAACAGCCCACACACTCCCACGTGTTTCCCCTGCCTCTGCTCCCTTCAGATGTGAGGCACATGACATCATTAAAGAGGTGCTCTAAAAAATCAGTGTGGGTACTGCATGTGGGCTGGCAGTGTGTGTGTGTGTGTGTGTTTGTTTCTGTGTGTGGGTGAGGGGAATGAAAGCCAAAAGCTCCAGAGCCGTGGGCCCGTGCTGGCTGCATGTGTGTGCCCAGCCGGAGGCTCTGGTCCTGGGCTGTGCAGCCTCCCACGCTGGGGTACTGCTGGGGCTGAGTGGGAGGGAGGAGTGGGAGGGAAAGAGTGGGCCGCGGCTGTGAGTCAGCCCGCCGCGGAGCCCCCAGACAAGAGACCGCTGAGGGAAGAAACACACTTTCAGAGTCCTCTTCCCTGCCAGCATTCGAAGAAACATTAAAGTTTATCACGAGGTGTGTGTGTGTGTGTGTGTGCTCATGTTGGGAAGAGTAACTGCTGAAATTGCAGATCGCAGAGACAGCGAAGGAAACAGCTTCTGAAAGTGTCGGGATTGAGGAGAAAAACTGAGACGAGGTTAGCAGCAGAGGATGGAGTTTGCATCTTTTGTGTTTTAGAGATGCAGGTTTCTAATTATTATTGAACGTTGTTGGAATAAGAAGTGAATAAGAAGTGACTCTCTGTAACTTTTCGTATATTTTCAGCTTAAATCTTGACGTGTATCTGAAGCGAGCCTCAGCCCGGCTCCTCGTTTTCTTGCACTTGTGAGACAGATGGCCGTATCAGACCCGGCCCCATCTGCTGGAAACGCTCGCTCGTTCTCACTCTGTCTGCTCTGAGAAAACAGAGCTCCATGCTGCATGTCCACTTAATCTTCTGTGAATGACACGCTCGCATTCCTCCCTTGTGCATGTGCATACATATGCATGGTCCATTAGTCATAAGTGATAGGGAGCGTTCGTCATCGGTGATTGTGCCGGGTTGGTAAACATGTTTCTGGCCTCCAGCTCGCACAAATGTGGCTTTCATCAAGCTCCATGTGAACGGAGAGAGTTAATTCGCTCCAATGGAAGCAAAATGATTCTCAGTTAAGAGTTCATTAGTGGAGCTGCTGTTAAAAAGGTGTGACCTGATGATCTCTAAGGGAGGGGCCAGTTAGATCGTTATTATTTGATGCTTATTAGCTTTTTACTATTTCGGGTTATTGAAGCTGGAATCAGCACTGACAGAGTTTGAAGCTCCTGACATATATTTTCTTCCGTATGTTGAAATTAGACCAACTTCTTGTCAAACAACTCCAAAGGAAAATATTCAGCGTGTCCTTTATAATTTGGAGCGAGGCTGCATCTGATGATTATTTTCATTATCGATTAATGTGACTGATTGTTTGCTCTGTGAAAGGGAAACGTCCGCAGCGGCTTCCTGAAGGTTAGGATGACATTTTCATTTTGCTTCTTTTGTCTGAACAAAACCTCAAATGCTCAGTTTGCTGTCAAGTAAAACAAAGAAAAAACTAATCGTCACAATAAAGCGTCTCAATCGAGGCAGCTGAACATTCATCGCTGGTCCTTGAGAAGTCGCAGAAATGTCTTTATGGCTTTCTTTCTATGAGTTTAAATGACAACGGGACAAAAAACTTTAATTAATTCACAACATATAAAGCTTCATTAGAAAGGTTAAAGCAGGTGTCATCATGTTGATAATGAATAGAAGTGATCAGATTGTATTGAAAGATCAATATCTAAGATATCTAATATCGTTCAGAAGTTCGTCCTCGGAGGTGGAGGTCAGGCGTGACGGCGTCCCGGTGAGCTCAGCAGGCGTTTCTGGGCCGGGCTCGCTCTGATAATGGAAGGTGGTTTTCCAGGAAACACGGAGGGAGTCCACCAGTCTGGGGTGTGGTGGGTGTGGGTGTGGGGGGGGGCGGATGGAGCCAGGGGTGTGGAGCAGGAGTAGATGGGAAAGCGCTGGAGGACAACGCTGGCACGCGGAGGCGAGGTGGAGGTGTGACGGGCGAGAGAAAGGAAGGCGAGCGAGGGGAGGACGGGGAAGTGGGAGCAGGAAACGCCGTGTGTGTGTGTGTGTGTGTGTGGGGGGGGGGGGGTTCACGATAACATTTCTCCGCCCTGTAGAAGGAGGGCGTCTGCTGCTCAGACAGCCACCAGCCAGCGGGGGAGCTCGTGTGTGACACAGTCATCCTCACAAACACACGTTTCTCCGCAGCGTGACCCCTCACCGCACTGGCACGACTCGCTGCTCTTATATCCTGTGAGGGGGCCACGCTGCCCACGCTGTGTGGCTGTGGAGGAGAGAGAGGGAGGGAGGGGGGCTTACGGTGGCTGTTTTTCCTCTGACACCTCTGAAGGGAAGAGGAAGAGGAAAAAAGGGGGGGAGGAAAGGCGGAGAGGGATGCACAGTTGGGGCGTTACATCGGTGGGCTTCCTTTTAAAGGAGTCACCACGCTGTCAGGCAACAAACGGCACGCGTGCACACGTCAGTGAAACACCAACAGAATCACTGACGTTTCATTCACAGTCACATGGAACGATTATTATAAAATTACATTTGATTTAAAGTGAGACAATTAATTTCTCAAAAAGATATTTTCCTGTATTGGTTTATAAAAACCAATTAAGGCATGATACTGACTAAATGTTGAGTTAGATGATCTTTTCTTCTCTTAAAATAACTGCACACTTACTCAAACACGGCGCTAAGATATTAGAAAATACAACTTATGAAAAAGTAGCTTATAACATTAAGATGCCGTTTGCATATTAAAGCTCCTAAAAACCTTCATGAGTCTGTAATATTTCTTATCGATGACTAAACTAGCAGCCATTTAAGTCAGAGTTTAAGGTTGAAGTAAAAGAGTTTTACAGTAAGCTGCCTCGTCAGGACTGTGTGGGCGTGATTGACGGACAGATTCACCTTCAAACGTCATCGCGCTCTGATTTCACAGTCTGATAAATTCTGCTGGTAAATCTGTGACATCACTTTTTTCTTAATGAGTCTTTAAAGACGTGAAGGGTTCAAAGAAATGAGCTTTAAATAAGCGTGAGTAATAAAGATTAAATCGTATAAATAATAAAACGAAATCAAAGGGGTGAATCTGTCAAATGTGCTTTTTTTTTCTTCTTTGAGTACTTTTTGCTCCATATGTTTGTGATTTTACTTCATTAAAACATTTTATTTTACTGTTTTATGAAGTAAATGCTTTTGCTGAAGTAAAGAATCTAAATATTTCTTTTTGCTGCTGACATTATAATAAAATATAAAAGAAGAAGAAGAAACACAAGCGACAGGTTGCAAACAAACATAAAACAAAGCCGCGAATTGTTTAACAGTGAAAATAAAAGCTGCGTGGTAATAAACAGGAATTATCCTCTAATACTTCTGCTGTTGCTAATTCTACTGTTATGACGTCTGTTTCTTTATATAGCTCAACCCGGTAGTCGAGCGTTGCGTCACAATAGAAGCATTCATGTGTGATTGTAATTAGAGACACTTGCTCAAGTAATGGAAAATTCACCAACACCAAAACGCCACAACTCGAGCTGCTCTGGATGTTTCTGTCCGGCTCAGAGGTGCAGAGGTATCCCTGTGTGTGTGTGTGAGTCCAGGGTTACCACACACACACACACACACACACACACACACACACACCGCCGGGCAGTGGCGAGAGATAAGACGTAGAGTCATGCCTGCCCAGTGTGACCGTGACATCACAGTTTCTGCGTGCTCGCTGCCTCCCCCCGAAACAGGCTGGCCTAATATAGTCAGTGCAGACCATGCTACACACACACACACACACACACACTTCTTCACAGGCCCGGGGGGTGAGGGGGGGGTCTGCCTGCCATATTTCCATCTCCTGTCCTTGGTTGGTTGCAAGCATGTGTTTCTTCAGAGGTGTGTGTGTGTGTGTGTGTGTGCCATTTTAGTGAATGAAATGACGTCGCTGTTACGTCTGTTGTTGTCCATCACTGGCTGAGAGTTTCAATCACAGCAGAGACAGGTGCATCTATGACCAATGTGTGTGTGTGCGTGTGCGTGTGTGTGTGTGTGTGTGTGTGTGTGTGTGTCGTCATGGGATTCTTATCATCACTGCCTGATTCACGACTGAAAATGCTCTTTAAAAATGTGCGACGTCATTTCTGAAAACTGGAAAACTTTCTCTTGCTCGCTGATGGAAATGCGTTTATTTAAAGTAACACAGAAAAACGTCTTTATTGTTCATATATGTTGAAGACAGTTGATTTTTCTCGCCCAGCTGCGTGGAAAACCTGCTGTTTCTGCACCGTGACATTTCAAACTCTTTGAACACTGGATGGAAACACGCAGAAGCTCCTTTCTCGTCTTTGCCTCTCTGACCACATTAAAAAAAAAAGCAACTGAAAGACAATAATCTGATCATATTATTGGCTGTATAATTTAGCATATGCAGCTAAATTCTTTATTTTAAGTTTATTAAGTTTTGGTATTTCTTACTAAGATCGATTACTGTGAATTAGCGTTGGTGTTACTTAAATTCAAACACTCATCTTTCACATTTATACACAGTCTCACTCTGTTCCCTTTTCTTTCCTGTTGTTTAAATTCTTTGACTTTATCTCTAAGGCTCTTTTTTATCTCTCGCTCTGTGTCACTAGCGGCTCTGGTCGGCCATTAAACTGCCTCTCGAGCCGACCCAGCAGAATTCCCAGGCTGCTCGGCTGCCTGAGTTCACACCTTTTTGTCCACAGGAATCTCAGGAATCCCCAGCTTCCTTTCCACTGCAATCTCCATTGTGTGTGTGTGTGTGTGTGTGTGTGACTACATGAAGGAAAGGCCCCCGCCTGTGCCGTGCATGTGTGTTGAAACACATCTCCGCCCTTGTATCCACCCAGAGAAAGCGAGCAGGCGGTGTTCAGTTTGCGCCCACAATAGACTGAGTCACTTTCTAAAACGGCAAACCTCTCAGTTACTGTGAAACTTTTCTCTTCGACGCAAACTCAAGTGGAGATTTTAACGTCGCACCGAGGGGCTCACGTGATTTATGAACGTCGTAATTTTTAAAAAATTTCTGCGCTCAAACTGGATCATCATCATTTATGTCTAAAACCATCACATGAAATCATGAGAGCGAATTTATATAAGTGTGGTTATATTTAAAACTTAATAACATATGATTGTTAGCAGTTTATAGCGCTCTCAGTTCTACTGAATAAATAATAAATGCTGTCAATTTGATTTTATCATTAAGATTTTTTAAATTGTTTTCTGGTTAAATGATTTTAGATTACTAATTCATAAAGGTCATGCTGCAGGACAATTTTCATTTTGACTTTAAATTACCCCCTTGTTATGAAAAGAAAATATATAATTCCCAGTGACTCATTGTCCTTGGCTTGCAGAGCAGCTGAATAACAAGATCAAGAATAATCTGACAGATTGCTGCTTTTGGCAGCGAGCAGCCAAAAAATAATAAAAAAAAATGTGATTTGTTTTCAGGAGGATGGAAGTAAATTAAAAGAGACCTTTGAGAGGCGACAGTGAGAGGACAGAGCTCCTTTATGACTCCGGTCTCGGTGACTCCTGCAGGTTTATGCTGCCGCTTTGCCGGCAGGTCTGGAGTCAGTTACCCGCTCCGGCCCTGAGTCATCGCCCTGCTTCAGGACCGCCGAACACAATGAGAAACACACAGAAACCCATTCAGAGGTCGGACACACACGACAGGCTGTGATTCACACACGCCCACTCGCACACAGACCCGACCGTACACACATTTAAGATCTTTAAGTGTCGAAGCAGCTGCTCATTAAGGCGATCTGAAACCGAGATCGACCTCGAAGGTGCGAAACAGGGAAAAAAAAAACTTCTGCAGACTCTTTTTGACCTTTTCTCATCTGTTCGTCTTGTGAAATTCAAGATAACGGCACCTCCATGGGAAGATATTCAAATGAAACAATCTGACGGGCGAGAGTCACTCCCCTCGCTTCTCACGGACGCACAAGTTTCTTCATATTAAGGAGTCATGGGATGGAAAGGTCCGTAACCTCTGACCTGATTGGGGGGGGGGGGGCAGAACAGAGATTTGAGTGTGTATATAGGTCAAATATTACTTAACCCGACTCCTTACATGACTCACTGAGGTTATTTAAATAGTTATGAATGGGGCCTGACAAAGGCGGTTCTCCTGTGTGTGTGTGTGTGTGTGTGTGTGTGTGTGTTTGCGCACCACAATATGTGTAACGGGAGCGTAGCATGGGTGCAGCACGGCCTTTGATGAGTCACATGGCCTCCAGTGAGTAACAAACCAACTATGCAATTCCTGAAGTTTGAGACTCCCATTGAAAACCAAAGCCCACCCTCGCCCCAAACACCACGCGGGGGGGGGAGGGAAGGGAAGGGAAGGGGCGGGGCGGGGCAGGGTGGGGTGGACCGGGGCTGTTGATAGGTGTGGTTGGCAGAGACGGCGTGGCAGAGAATAGAAGTGGGGTAAAATAGCAGGATGTAGGTGAGGAGCGGGATGCGAGGTGGAGAACAGGGCGGCGACCCGAGGACGGGGGCAGGGGCAGGTCAGGAGAGGAGCTGCACCATGAAGGGGGGGGGTGAAGTGAAGTGAAGTGAAGTGATGGCTGCACATCTCGGTTCTTCCTGTGTCGTACGCTGGTGTGTTTTTTTTCTGTCTCTGTGCATTCAGGTACTTTCTCTTTAGTCGCTGTGGTCACCGCCGGGTTACTCGCTTGTTTATTGGCCGGCTCAGGCTCGTAAACTCTGGTACTTTCTGTCTGCGGTCACAATCAGCTGCTCATCTGTCGTTCCCATCACAACCCCCCCCCCCATTAGAAAAAAATTCTCACACACGCATATTTTTGTTAGATATATTATCCAACGTGTCTGTGCAGAGACAAGATGCACACACACTGTTTGTTTATGTGTGTGTGTGCTGCCAGTGAGGCTGGAAGTCAAAAAGACCCCTCTGCTGTGTGTGTTTTCAGTGTGGGGGGGGGGGTCCACAGCTCATGTCCCTACCTCCTTTCCCTTATTTAGAGCTGGGTCCCTCTTTTACAGACGCCCCAACTCTCTGCAAGGGGAGTTTTCTGCTTCTTGAAGACCCCCACACACATTTACAGACACACACACACTTACACAGACACACAGGGAGACTGAGAGGCTGCCCTTACTTTTCTTTTTTTTTTTCTCCTCCTCCCTCTCCCCCTCCCTTCTTCCCTCCTCTCTTTTTTCTGAATGGATGTCCTCTCCCTAACCTCAATTGAGCGCTGTAACAGGACACTGCCCTCTGCCGCGGCAGGCTCGGCCCCCTCTTTAAGAGCCACGCTATAAGAGGCTGCAGCGGCGCTCCTGAGTGTGTGTGAGAGAGAGAGTATGTCCGACAGTGTCAGTCAGTCAGGAAGGAGGGGAGGGGGGGGCGTGAGGAAGAAGAGGGAGGGAGGGCGAAGGGTGAGAGATAAAGGGAGAGAAGAGAGGCTGCTGTGAAACATGTGATAGTGCAACTTTGGCGGGGCTTGTAGGGAGTTTAACGGCTGTGGTGTCTCCAGAGCTCTGGGAAAGCACCTTTAGCCCAGAGGGAGCCTCACACACTGTCTGTGTGTGTGTGTGTGTGTGTGTGTGTGTGTGTGTGTGTGTGTGTGTGTGAGCCGGCTTTGTAGGGCTGCTGCTGTCACTTTAAGCCCTGTTACTGATTACACTCAGAAGAATGCAACGGGAGGAGGAAAAGAAAAAAGAGAGAGAGAGAGAGAGAGAGAGAGAGAGAGATGAGGAGACATGTAAGGATGAAATCTTTTAAGAGTTGAGCTCCGGAGAGTCTTGTGTGACTTGTGGACAGTGACGTGGGTGAGAAGTTGTTACCCAATAGCGTCTCTCTCTCTCTCTCTCTCTCTCTCTCTCTCTCACTCTCTGTTGGACCAAGCTGAGTTAAAGCGAAGGGGAACCCGGAGTCCCTCTCTGAAGCTCAGGACTGAGCAAAGGACATCCAGAGAGACACGGAGGAACAAACTTAAAGACAGCAGAGAAAGAGAAACTGATGGAGGCTGTGTGTGTGTGTGTGTGTGTGTGTGAGGGGGGGTTCCCTCATTCCAGACTCAACGCCGGGAGGAAACACTGCTCTCACCCAGACGGGTAAGTGAAAAGAAAAAAAAATTGGAGAGAAAAAAGGAAAGAAAGGGAAAATACTCCCCAGAAAGTGGAGCCGCTGCTGTTGATGGATATCATATGTTACAAGTTAAGGTTGAGAAACTGCTCCCAGATCCTGAAGCAGCCTGAGAGGAAGAGAGCAGGAGGCTTTCAGGGACTGTCTGAAGTTTCTTTAAAGACAAAAAACTGTGAAGAAATAGAGGAAACGTGTAATGAATGCGATCCTCGGGGCGTCACATGACCTGTCTTTGCTTTCAGGAGCCGGCTCGTCAGGTCCCGAGCGCCTCTCTGAGTTTGAATGGTCATTCGTGGCGGATCGCAGTGCGATCACGTTACAGAAGAGCTGATTCACGCTTACATGCTGGCCTCTTAGCGTGCTGTTAGGCCGGGATGAGACGGGTGTGTGGTATGTGCTGCCGTCAGTCATGAAATACCTGTCACTTCTGTCTTAACAACGACGTGAGTAGCAGCTGAGATAAAAATAGGTCTTTGTGGTTAATAGACATTTTTTTCATACAGAGGAGGCACCACTTCCTCTCTGCTTCAGTCACGCTGTGCCCCCCCCCCCTTTTCCTTTGACACAGATAGCACAGTCCACTCCTTCTGCTCGGCAGCAGAGGGCATGAATGAACTGAGCGTATGGGTGGGTGTGATGGGGCGGGTGGGGGCGATACGGTATCATACAGCACGGACAGCTCGCTGTGGCTTCTTTATGAATGGACATGGCAGCCGGCTGACGTGATTGGCTGCGAGGAGAGTGACGACTGATGACTGCAGAGCTCGATGTTTAGATTCATTCTGCCCTTCAGTGTCGCCGCCGCCGTCTCTCCGGGTTACCACCTCTTAAAGCACCACTGCATGGGTGTGTGTGTGTGTGTGTGTGTGTGTGTGTGTTGGAGAAAATGAGTGTGAGACACAGAGAGAGTGTTTGGGAAGCTGTGTGAATCAGTGCTAG
>JBAJHX010000043.1:1757662-1770354 GCA_037176925.1 Amniataba percoides | reverse complement strand
GTGTGTGTGTGTGTGTTGGAGAAAATGAGTGTGAGACACAGAGAGAGTGTTTGGGAAGCTGTGTGAATCAGTGCTAGTGGTTCTGGGTTACATGTGTTTGTCTAAGGGGGCTTAGTCACAAGCTGAACAGTGGTGTGTGTGTGTGTGTGTGTGTGTGTGTGTGTGTGTGTGTGTGTGTTAAAGCTGTGGACTTTTAAAAGTCGTGGCTCTCTGCCCAGCTGTTGTTCTTCAAATGATCTCCCACTCTCTCTGACTAAGACGCCGCTCTCTCCAACTATCATTACTCTTACTCACTTGTCATGTAATAAGAGGGCAGGTCTCCAGCGGTAAAATACGTAATAGTGCTCCTCGCTGAATCACTTGGATGAACTTGAGAAGCAACATTTCTCCTGCCTGCGTGCCATTTAAACTTTCTGGGATTTCTGTAAAATGATTCGAGGCTGAATGATATTTAAGGAAAGTGCCGCTGTCGATCTGCAGATCTCATCGAGATGCCGAGACACTGAAACACCTCCATAACAAACAAACTGGAAAAAGTGGCATCTAAACTTATCTGACAGAAAATACAGGGGATCGCTGTCACGGCAGTGTGTGTGTGTGTGTGTGTGTCACCATGTCAGCAGCCCATCCTGCAGACACACTTGCATGCACACCTTCCTCCTTCTCTTCTCATCAGCTGCACCAAACTTTACTGCTTCACTCCTTCCCCACCCAGCACCTTCAACCCCGTCTGCCCCAGCGTCGCTCTGTAGTTTATGGCACCAGTAGGTGTGTGTGTGTGTGTGTATATGTGTGGGTGTGTGATAGAGAGGGAGATAGAGGGAGCGAGTGTGAGGCGATAAGGAGGTGGCCGTAAACTGTCGCGTTGGAGCACGAGGATCTGTCGGCGCTTATCGAGGCAGCGTTTCCGGCATGAGCGCGTGATAGCGGGGAGATTGGCGGTGAGATGCATCGCAGGTATCTTGATGAGGAAGATTAAGTTCCCTGGTGGAGATTAGCGTGGAATCTGCCCTCTGTCTTATCACACCGCCGACAAACGAACCTTGCTCTGTCCCACTTGGCAGGAAGCAGCTGAGCAGGCCAACAACACTCCAAAAATCTCTGGGGCAAAAAAAAAAGCTCTGATTGTGATGTGCATTATTATGTGATTATTATTCTAAAATGCTTGCAAAGGAGGATGACGTTGAAATGCATTTATCTTTAGGAAAGAATGAATCTGAGGGTGAAACACGACTTTAACACACAGACGAGAGTCTGTTGATCTGTTGCTCAGAGTATTTGTGATGAGTTTGCAGGCATGTTGGGGGGAGGGGAGGTGAGGACCACGCCTCTCATTCACGCATAGATAACAGATTGATGAATGGAAATTACCAGCAACAACAAGCAACAGCAGTTCATTAACTTACTTTTACTGAGGTATTTACCTTTAAGTCATCTCTGGAGAAGAGCAGATCTTATAAAAAGTTTAATTAAAGCTGCAGCCAGTAATTTTCCACAAACTTACATCACAGTAAAGATTATTATTGTTTTTGGTGTGCGTGGTGAAAACGTCACAGTCATTTAAATTGTGCATTTAATGATTGCTTTAAGATATATTAATATAAAAACATGAACTTCAGGTTCAAAATGGAGGTGGAGGTGTGCAGGACGCTGCGGATCATCATGTGTTATTGAGTCATCACATGGAGGTGTACGTAATGAAAGGTGGCAGAGGCAGATGATTCAGTGAGGTGGGAAAGGCTGGAGGGAGTCGAGCCGTAAGTCACCGCTGGCAGGGTCGAGTTTGAACCACATTCTTTGCTGTAATTGACACACACACACACACACACACACACACGTACAGGCCGGTGTCAGGAGGTAAGACGTGACATACCACAGTTACTCTGACACCGACGGAGTTATGTCACTAAAACTGAGTTAAGCAGCGCAAGAAAAAAAATCTCATTCCTTCCTTTCTTCTCTCCACTTTCCTTTTTTTCTTTTTTGCATGACTTGTCTTTGTTTATACAGCAACAAGTCCCTCTCAGGTCCGTCATTCACGGGCAGATCGTACAGTTAAGAGCTTAGTGGCACCACTCACGTCACAGTGGTTAAATGCAGGTTGTTTTGTGTGTGTGTGTGTGTGTGTGTGTGTGTACAACACAAGAAGCCCGTTATTGCGTTTGTGTGTCTGCGTGCGTCTCGTGTATGTTCGTGTTTTTTTTTTTGTGTGTGTGTACTCAAGAGCGCTCGTTCCAACGGTGGACTAACCACACACACCTGGCCCGTTTCCTCCTTTGCTCATATATGGGCAGAGCTTCCCCTACCTGGGCCCCACTCTGAATTCCAATAAGTGGCTGTATGTGCGCGAGTGTGTGTGTGTTTGCGCGTGTGTGTGCGCGAGGAAGAGGCTGTGGAGACGGATGCACGTCATGGAAAACCAGGATCAATGGGCACGGCCCGCAGAGCCGCGTTTTTAAGGTGTTCCTTTTGTTTTCCAAAGGTAATCAGTTAACAATGACTCAGCCTGGCTGATTATTCAAAGTGGCTGCAGCGAGGACGACGTCAACAAGGAACCGCGGCCACGAAGCTTTCATACGAGCTTTCAAACAGGCTGTAATTCCTGTGGATCAGAGGGATTATTAAATCTAGAATCAGGCTTGATTAAAAGACGACACAGTCCAGGTTTGATAGTTTAACCAGCGACATGTGGTGTATTTGACATGTGGGATATTAAAGCTCCTCGCTGATCCTCCTCGCGTCTCTCTGGGCTGTTTATCAATGGGCGTGTTAGTATTTAGGGTGGAGGCACTTCAGGTATCAGCAGCCAGGCTCTCAAACAGAGCTCGCATTATAACATTATACCCTCTGCGTCGCCTTGTGTTGGGACTAATGAAGCAGATTTATGGCGGGGTGCAACGCTGCTTAAACCCGGTGACCCCAGAAAGACCGGGTGGGGGGGGGGGGGGGGACGCAGGAATGCCCTTACGCTGACTTTGGAGGCCGGGACGCTTTTCATCCTCCTCTCACTGTATACTTCTGTTTTCCCCTCTTCTGCCGCCTCCTTTCTTCGCTCTCTGCACGTTTGCCAGGCCTTCATAAAGCAGCTCGAGGAGGGAGTTAGCTTTCCTTGGTCATCTTGCCAGCTCTTTCCCATCAGTCCAGCCCCCTGGAAGAGCCTGCAGACACCCCTCTCTCTCTGCAGGCCGGGGCTGAGCCTGGGCTCGGGGTACGGGCCTCGTGTTTGGAGGCTGGGGCTCCCTCCGGAGAAGTTCTTTGGCTGTCCCCGTCCGCGGGCCTGGATTCAGTCCTCACCTCGACAGACAGCCACCTAGCAGCACCCGAAGGAACCGTTTGGGATCGCTTTACATGTAAAGCCTGTTTCATCTCCTCGGTTTATAATAAGGATAGAAATTGAGAGTGGGAGAAGGAGAGAGAGAGCGAGAGGAGGGGGAGAAAGTGACTTCAGCAGGCTGTCTGGCAGTGGCGGCCGGTTGGAGAGTCTTTCTGGGACGGGGAATGACTTTGGATGGCGAACAGAGGTGGCAGGGAAGACGGAGCCTCCATAACCTCTGTCTCCGCAGAATCGGAGCTGCTGGCGTCCTCTCTTTGGTTGGACGCTTTCGCTCATCCATCACAACCAATCAGACTCTCAGGCTGGCTCTAATGGAGCCCGGGGAGCTGAGAGCTGATATCTGATTGGCCGCCGGCCTTGTGGAACGACGGTTTAATTGGTGGCGAGCTGCTGGTGAGCGCTGCGCTGCGGGCTTGGCTCGTCCTGCATCTTTCAGTCGGTGAAACCACACTGATTGGGGCAGTGTCTGATTGTCCATTTTCATTTCGCGAATCGAGCGTGGAAATGAGCTCAAACGTTCAAACTTACCGTCAGCTTTCGACCACCATTGTTGCCATTGAAAGTCTTTCATAAGAGAGAGCGAAGAGAAACGTGTTCGCTTTTGTGAAAAGTACTTTCTCACTGATTGATTTTTTTTGCGTCCAGTTTCCAGGATTGAAAATAAACAGCGACACATTCGCAGGTTGGTTTTGGAAGGAGCGCTGTCGATAAGACGCCCAGAGCTGGAACAGTGGGGGACTTTAAAGATGGAGCGAGGCACATACTGTACACACTGAGACGCCAGAGAGAGGGAATGCATCCACACCCAGCTCACACATCCTACACACCCACCCACACACACATGCCCACACATACTTGAGCAACAAACAGCGCATACACGCAGCCAATGAACCGATGTCGCTCACTGCAGAAGTGCAACTTATCTTTGCACAAATACACACATACTTGTACAGTGGTCACCCCCTACTTTGAGGCTAAGGCAGGGTAATGATTCAGTTCCTCTTTGCTCCCCTCAGTGTGTGTGCGTTAGTGCACGCTCGTACAGATCTGTGTGTTCATGTCGGTGTATATTTGCCATATATGTGTGCACAGTTGTCACTTTGTGAATGTGTTGTGTGTGTGTGTGTGTGTGTGTGAATGTGGATGTGGTCAGGCCCAGTCATCTTCCAGGCAGCTAAGAGGAAACCCACATCAACTGCCATATACCACACTCTAGGAATAGACTAGCCCAGTGCAAGCAGGAATGAAATGGCACGCCTGTCCTCACCCCTCCTCACCCGTCCTCACCCCTCCTCACCCGTCCTCAGGCCTCCTCATTCTTCACAGATCCACCTTCCTCAAGTCAGCTGCGCCCCTTCCTCCAACCTCTCGTTCGACCTCACTTCATTCATTCACTGTTTTTGATGTTATTTCCTCCCTTTGCTCTGCAGTTCTTCCTGCATCGCTGTAACTCAAAGCATCGAGGGCTTTTAAAGATCCTTATTGGAGGGGTGGGGGGGCGTAAAATTCAAAATGTCCGCGCTGTCTCTCTGCAAGTCTGTCGTGACGTGATGAGAATATCGTCCCCAACATGGCCGCTCGCAGTCTGTGTTCTCAGTCATTCATGTTCACGCTTTGTTCCTCAAACGCGGCGACAATCGATCGGCCACAATACGTGTATTTAAAAAAAAAAAAAAAAAAAAATCCCATGAGCTGGTATCACTTCATTGAAAAAAAAAGTTGTGAGAGAGTTTCAGTTCCTCTCGTCGTCTCCGTCTGCCTCGGCCTCTGACCTCGTCCTGCTCACACACACACACACACACACATCACGAAGGCTTCGCTCTCAGTGGAAAAAAAAAAAAAAAAGGAAAATCGCGTTTACGTACGTTTGACCTCTCTGCCCAGCGGCGGCGGCAGCATCACCAAAGCATGGAAAAAAAGACAGAGATAAGACACAGGAGAGCTTATCTGCAGTCCTGCGAGCTTACTCAGGCTCGCCGGTCTGGACCTGTTAATATCACACTCGTACTTATAGTGCTGTTGACAGCTTCAACATACGCCTCTGCTTATTTCCCTGCAAAGCCACAGCTTATTTAATTGACCTAACTTGAATTAAATTCTTTCTGTCTGTCTGTTTTGTATTTTTCAGGGACGGCAGAAACACCATCGGACAAGCGAACGTGTTCTCAAAGCTGTTGGAGGAGAAGGTGAGAAAGATTGATAGAGCGTCATCTTCTCCTCTTTCCTCTGTCGCTAACTTTTCCTAGAAACTTGTTCTCCCTCCGGCAGAAAGAGCCCGAGGCTTCGTCCCTTCAGACCCCCTCAAACGCCCCAAACGTAAAGACATAAATCTGTCAGAGAGATCGAGAAAAGAGCCGCGAGGGACGGACGCAGCTTCTCCGTAACGTTTGCCGTCGACGTGAGACAAAAAGAGTAAAGAGCGGAGGCGAAGACACAGAAAGAGAGCGGTGACGGAGAGCAGGAATGTGAGGGAGGGAGGGGGCAGAGGAGGGGGAGAGTCGCCAGCACATTTCCTTTAATAAAAAGAAATTGGAGTCAAGTGATAATCAGCTGGTCAGAGTATGTTTAATCAATATGGTCACGAGGCCTCAGGTATGCAGAGAGAGAGAGAGAGAGAGAGAGAGAGAGAGAGAGAGAGATCCCCCCCCCTCCTGTCCTGCAGTCACCTGTATCTCGGTCGTAATTTATTAACGCTGGGTCAGTGCTCCCATTATGCGTCAGGCCGGGCGTCGGGGCCCGCGTGGCCGCTGCCTGTCGTGCCTCGGGGGCTAATGGGAAAGAATGACAGGAATCTGCGACTGATAATGCCACGCTCGGAGATGTTCGTCAGCAGATAATCTCCCATATCCTTCCCCTCCCTCGGGCTCCTTCTTCTTCTTCTTCTTCTTCTGCTTCATCTCCTCCATTCGCTTCACCGCTCTCCTCTAAACCTGCATCAGCCCGCCTCCACCTCTCTGCTGTGTTTTTGTCACCTCCTCCTCCCCTCACCTGTGTGAAAGTGTTTATAACGGACCTGTTTGTTCTTTTTGTTTTCAGATGGACTCTCGTGTGGACTCTTTTTTTTTTTTTTCCACGGCTCTGTGGCCGCCGTCAGTTGCTCAGTAGGCAGTGTAGATCCTGTGTAGCAATCAGCAGCTACATCTGGCTACTGGGTCTCCGACGGCTCGGCCTACTTCCCGGTCTCGCTCGCCCGTCCCCGCTCCTCATTGGCTGGCGGCCGCATTCCAGTCGTGTGATTGGCTGCGACGTGAGGGGGGCTCCATCCTGTGACCCCGCAGACAGGATGCTCTCTGTGTCACAACTCCACAAGGGGCCCTTGTCAAGGCTTTTTGTGTTTTTTTTTTCACTCCTTCCTCTTCCGCCATTCTTCTTTTAATTCTCTCTCTCTCTCTCGCTCTCTCTCCCCTCGTGCTTTGTGAGGTCCTCTTTGTGTGAAGTGTCCTTCGTTAAAAGCTAATTTAACAAGTGATTTTGCCTGTAAAAAGGGAAAATGCATGACTTGATGCCCGTGTGAGAGGCGACGTACCTTTGCTTTGTCCTGAACCTGGCATACAATGTAGATTTCTGTGTGGTTCAATTCTACAGCTACATTGTCTGCTGGGTTTCTGGCTAGCAATATAAGCAGCGGTAATAAAACCACGCACGCTTTTGAAAGGTGAGTATTCATCCATCCTGTCAATGCGCCTTCACATTCCCGACCTTGACAATTCAATAAAAGAGAAATATTTCACATGAATACCACTGAGTGACTCCTGCTGTCGTTTGTCAGGCTGAATTTCGCATTTGAAAGGGGAGGAAAAGATTTAGCAGAATCCAGAATCTGCAAAATCTAAATTGATTCAGTGTCGGTTCTGCGTCCCAGGAGTTAACCCCGAGCAAGAGATGCCAAGAATATTCTAGTAACTCAGCACAAAGCCGGGTCGTTGTCTGTCAGGAGGTTGTCAGACTGCTGTCAGGCTGGCTCCTTATTAGCGGGACAGCACTGTCTTCCCTGCAGCCAACACACACACACACACACACACACACACACACACCTGGGATTATACCAAAACTTCACACAAACCAACAATGCCGTAAGAAGACACTCTCCTTTCCTGCCTTGGTGTAGAAGTAACACACTTTGACAGACCCCAAAAAGCAACTTCTGCATCCGCAAGTTTGTTTTGACTTCACGAAGCATTTGAGGAAAATCAGATGTTTGCTCAGATACACACGATTAAACTGTAATTAGGTTTGTCTCTGTCTGATTATTTCTGCTGGTGGCGTCTGTCAGGGGAGTCGTGTTTTAACACACACACACGTATACACACACACACACGCTGCAAACCAGGCAGAGATGTGCATAAATAAAACAGCAGCCGAGCAGAGGCAGGTGAGAAACTGAAAAAAAAAGACATTCGATACCAAAAGAAAAGGAAATGAGTGTGTGTCCTGCAGGGATTCAGCGTCACGTCCAGCTCTTGTCACGGCTCTGCAGTGTGGAAACAGGTGAAAATTTAATGAGTGTCCACAGCGCGGACGAGAAAAGACACTGAGATTTTTTTTCCTTCATCAGCAAATGAAAGATGAGTTACTGATCGCTGCAGTTATTCTCTCCACACCTGCTTAAAAAAAAAGGAAACTGGCATCAATTTGTTCATCTTTATTATAAAAAATGTGCTTTTAAATCAGAAGAAAGGATTAGTTGATTAACTGATCAAAACGTTGGCAGAAATCTATCAAATATTGCAGATTACACAATGAATCGGTGATGAAAATAATCTGTAACTGCAGTCCTGGAAAGGTTTCGCTCAAATCAAACCAACACAAAGATAAAGTCTTTGTGTTCGTCTCTTCAGGTGACTGTTACACCAAATTTGTGACATGTGAGCTGCAATTTGCATGTAAGCAAAGCTCGCAAATCACTTTTGGGAAATGTGCCCCTCGGAAACTCAAAGAGATTTAAAAAACATTTGTTTTGCATATTTTTTTGCATGATATCCACTTAGTTTGAATACATGATCACCCACCAATATTTCTTTCACTGCAAACACAGATTTGGAAACTTGAACCAAACTCTGGATAAGACATTTTTACCGAAATGGCCGCCGAGACTCTCACAAGCTGACGCACGAAGCGAATCGTTGTGCGTTTCACACGTCAGCTCAAGAAGAAATATTTGCATAAAGGTTTTACATGTAAATAAAGGATGTGAGGCTTTTCTAACAGTGAACATTGATCGTATATTTCTGTGCCTTGGACTCTTTTCACATACAGTTTAATGTATGTTTTGAAAACGATCTCAGTGATAAAACATAATATAGCTACTGGAACTTGATCAAAAGCCTTTCAATTCAAAAGATCCCAAGTTACAGCAGAAATCAGCTCATAAATGTGAGTTTAGAGGATAAAACATGACGCCTGTTTTATTCTAAAGTCGCTCTTTTTCTCATCAGTTCAGGTCTTACCGCTCTGTCCCTCAGATTGAGCCACACAGACCCTGTTTTTGTGAAAATATTACGTGAGCTTAACAAATCCATCAGGACCCACTATGAGAATCTCAACAATGCGAGTGTTTGCTAATGGCCCGTAATGGGAGGGGTGTGTGGGCGCGTTATTGTTGCTTTGATAAGCTGCTGATGACGTGCACGGCGCGAGGACTCGTCGAGTGCAAAACAACAGAATGCTGAGAAAAAGAGTGATGAGGAGACGGAAAAAAACTGTGGAAAAAAAAAGAAGATGAAAGAGAGAGAGAGCCATCTGTCGTCCTCCATCACTCCGTGCGTAAACGCTTTCAAGGAGGACGGGTGGAAGGTGAAGGTGCTGTCGTTTGAAGGTGGCATCACCCGTCCCGTCATTGCTACGAACACACTGCGTCACCGCCGTGATAAACGAGCGCAATGACCCATCAGATCACATCACAGCAGAAAAGGCTTCACATGCTCTGCAGTTTACGGAGGTCACCAGGAGAGAGTTACCGCTTCCATCGCTGATATATGGAGACAGAAAATGGAAAAACGTCTCTGTAACTAAGACGGGTTTGTTTAGCCGCTCGCCACAAACATTTATTCAAAATTCAGACTGTCTGTGTTTGTGGGATCATAAGCAGACTGTCTCAAAACAACATTTGTTTACTTGAAAGTTACAAAGCCCTCTAGCGCCCAGACGAGTTACGACTCCCGTCTGTCAGGAGCGAAGGAGGAAGAGGAGGAGGAGGAGGAGGAGGTCAGCTAAACGTGGCACTTTGACAGTGGAGACTTTCGTTCATTTGTTCATTTCACATCGACCTTTATCAGGATGTAATTACAGAGGCCATGATGACAAACGTCTCTGAACCTTAAAAAGTCGTTTTAACGTGAACCGCCATGTTTCTCTGACATTTACAAAGGACTGAACCCAAACCACCATCTTTTTCTAAACCTGACCAAATCTGAATTTGTCCCTAACATCAGCAGCGTCGTGAATTAAAAACCTTCTCTTGATGTGTTTTGAAGTCCAACTTTAAAAAAAAAAAAAAAAAAGTTTAATCTGCTGCATTTGAGATTTAAAAGTTCAGTTTCGTTCTTGTTCATCACGATGGACGACCACGATTCAGAGAGCTGCTTTGTGTCGTCGAGATGAAGAAGAAGAGAAGAAGAACTGAGATCTCGAATGATTTTTTTAAGTGTGAGTTTCTTCAGGTGGTCCCAGTTTGACGTATGAACTCACCGCCCCCCCGAAGGCGTCTCTGTAAAAGTCCTCGCTCTGAGTTTGTGTCACATCCCTGAAGGTCTGTGAGTCATTTTGAACCGAGAGCGCGTCGAGGTGGAAGCAGGAAAAACTCCAGAAACATCTCTCACTGTGCAGAAAGATCTTTCCAGTGTCACCGACGCTTTTCTACGTCTGAGGAGGCTGAAAGATGAAAGAAACACAGATTTCACTGTCACTTATAAAAACGAGGCTTCGTATCTCAAACGTTTCGCTCTTGGCTGAAGTTCGGACGCTTTAACGAGCAGATCGTCTCTGCTGATCAAACTAAACGAGGAACGAGCTGGTTTTCATGTCCAGGAAGAAACGGCACCAACGAGGACGATGTGATGAAGAAAGAGACGTGAGTTAAAGGCAGGTTAAATCTCTTTATATGTGTTTTTTTATTAGATAAAATAAAAGCTGTTCATGCTTTATGTGGAGGTTTTTCATTCATTATTCATTAGTTTTGGAAACGTTGTGCTCCGTATGTGTCGAACCGTCGTCTGTAAACTAATTTCACACTTTTCAAAGCTTTTAATTTGATTTAATTTATTTTAAATTCACTAATTCAACCCGTCTCTGTTTTTTTATAATGAGCAGCAAGTTACGTCTTTAGCAGGAAACTTGTTGGAAATTATTCACAAACAGGATCAGACATTTTTTTTCACAAAGCTTTTGCTATAAAAATACATTAAAAATACAAAAAAAGCACTTAAATAAAATGCACAGGTTCCCACAGAGTTCATGTAAAAACCTCGAGTGTGACTCTTCTTCGTTCTTCATTATTTCACATCATTTTCTGTGATTTCTCTCCATCAGAGGAGAAGATGAAAAATGAACAATGCAGAAAAACTATCAGTCACATAATTAATCAACCGATTAAGGTATTGATTATAAATGATCATGTTTAATTGTACTAACTGTTTAGTATTATACACTTAATACAGTAACTAAGTAGAAGAAGAAGATTTATTCAAGTACTATAAAATTGTGCATTTTTGCAGTACTTAAACTATTTTCTACAACTTCATTTACACTCCTTTAAAATTTAGAGAAGTTTGTTTGCAAAAACAGAATCATGTTTTTTTTTGTGCTTTCGAGGAAAAAAAACATTTTTGTTTTTTGTTATTTCTTATTTCAAGAACAACGTTTATCTGTTGCAAATAACCAAATATTGTTCTTTTGACTTCACTACATTTATTTAATAATTTGGTACTTTCAGATTAGATAGATTCGATTTCTGTTTCCCAGTTTTTACTTCTGATTCTTTGAGTATATTTTTTATTTCCTATGTTAATGAATATTACTTTTTCTTAATGCAGCTCTAGTATTTGTACTTTTGTTCCTTCTCTGGTATTACAGCAGCAGTTTTGAGTGTTTTGGGTGTGTGTCATGATATCATGATGAAGCTCACCAAAACAATATCAATTATTAATATCTATCTATCTATATTAATATATAAGAAATGAGAATGAAACAGGAGGAAGGAAAAACATGCAGATAAAGACGAAGAAGATGAAGATCGCCTCAGAAGTCAGCGAGAAGCAGAGGGTTGATATTTCTGATCATTTATTCCTCCTCTGTCTTTGCTCCAGAGACAAAGATGATGATTCAGCGTAATCAAAAAAAAAGAAGAAGAAAAGAAAAAAAGAAAAGAGGACTGGAGATAGATAAACAAACATGGTTGACCACATCCGCGTCAAGATAACCAGCCGCTACCAGGCCCAACGTGAATGGACGCGATACTCGATGACGCACGCTGAATCACGACAGTTACGTAAAAAACCTTTAAGACACAACCGGTGACTAAACATCTCTTGGAAGATGATATCCCAGCTCGCGGAGCGGGAGGAGACGGGTAATTACTGCAGCGCGGTGAAGGCTTCGCGTACTGTCTCTACTTTGGTGCAGCGTGGTCAAACCAAACTGTTGGTGAGCGAGGCAGATCACAGCATGTTCGCCGCTCCATTATCTCATACCAAACCTGCTGACTCACCGGGCAGAGGAGGAACCTACCACAGAGTTTGGTGCGGAGGCGTCCCGGCAGCCGGACCCGACTGAAGGCAAAGTGGACGAGACGCTTTATGTGACTCGGCCTGAGGGTGAAAAACAAGCACGGGGGTGTCGGAGGAATCAAAACCAAAACCACGATCAGGTCGCCAGCTTGAGTTTTTTTTTTACATTTTCAACAAGCTGGTGCAAAAAAATACAAACACAGTGAGCAGCAGCAGGAAAGTATAAAGTCAGTATGAATAAAATAGGATTAATGTGCAAAATGAAGCAGAAGAAGAAGAAGTGACGGACACATGAAGAGCAAAGGTGAAACCAAAACTTTAAGGTTTCATTTCAGAAGTGAGAAAACAGGATTCAAAACGGCCGTTTCTTATAATAATGCAGATTACAAAACTAATAACCTCGCTCAAGAAAATACTGTGCACTTCATTAAATGCGTCTGTAGGGAAGGTAAAAAATGAATTTCTCTATAAAACGCTTCTTAATCGTTTCCCACAGGTGTGCTAAAAGAAACGTCTCTCTGGAAAACAGATTTGACTCAAAGTTTTATAAAGTTTTGTGACACTTTGTAAGAGCTTTAGTTGTTTGTTTCCTCCAGGACGGCGAGAGGTCGAAGGTCACGACACAGCAGAGATTT
>JBAJHX010000043.1:1730375-1744478 GCA_037176925.1 Amniataba percoides | reverse complement strand
GTGTGTGTGTGTGTGTGTGTGTGCAGGAGTTAGCATCCATCTCTTTCATAACTACAGTGACATCTGCTGGCTCCAGGTTTCACCGCCGCTTGTTTCTGACTGCGAGCAGCAGATGTGTCATCGTGCTTCAGATGTTTGTGACTCGCTGCGGTCGGACTGATTCACTTCGACAGGCTTCATCACTAACACACACTCAAAACTGCCTTTTTCTTCTTGTTGCTTCATTCGGATGTTTGACCTGCAGAGGACACACTTAAAAATGAAGTAAAACATCTCATATGCTGCTTTTGAGGTGAATGTTTGCTTAGATTCTGCAGAGGATTATATAGTTTTAATATTGTCAACAAGTAAAGTGACTGTTTTTCTGTTTCTGTAATAATTTATTCTCTCGTTTTTACTTTCTTCCACCTGTATCCTCTGTGTGAAGTGATGCTGCTCGCTGTAAATCTCATCCTCTCTTTCATCCCTCGTCTGAGTCGGAGCAGCTGCTGTGAAAAATCTGCAGCTCTCTTTTTCTCCTGACGACGAAGATTAAAGCAAAAGAATCAAAGTTATTCTGAAAAAAATCCCCCAAAAAATGAATTTATTCAAACTCATTCAGATGAAACTTTTCGGGTTAAGGTTAGCGATTGTAGTCAGATAACTTCCTGTCAGAGTAAAATCTCTTAAAAAACTTTGTCTAAATAAATCTAAACTCACTTCAGGACGATGTGGTTTTAAAGGACTGAAGCTCTGATCCCAAACACTGAGACATGATACTTAAACCATTTTAGCTTTTAGTAAATAATCCCTCATCTTGTGTATGTCTTTACAAATGTGTGGAAAAAAGATGCAAAAAAAATCTGCATGCACTGATGCAGACTGATGCTCACGAAGCACAAAGCAAAGGAGCAGAACAGGTGAAGCGACGGCGTCTTTCTCTCAGGAAACGTGTGGCTGTAAAAAGCAGGAGTCTGCTTCCAGCTCTGATATTTTCTAAAATGTCACCCTCCTCCCTCTGCTCACTTTGAAATAAAAACACAGCCTGCCAGCTGCGTTTTTCTTTTTTTTTTTTCTTTTTTAAAACCTGGAAATTTGAAAGGGATCATGAATAAATGAAAGGTGCGCTGGCTGAAGTGTCTGTCAGTGCGTCGGACCAGTGCCGCCACCTGCGGCTGTGATAATGAAATAACTGTCAAGCACAATGCCTGCAGACCTCGAGCGGACGCACGATCCCACATTTATGACTCATTTTGTTACAGCAGAACAATGAACGCCGCCCAGCATATATTTCCTAAAGTTTGCAAAAGCTTCAGGAAAAGGTACTTATTGTTAAATGACTGCGGCACCATAAAGACCCGAAGAGTCTCATTTTAGTATTTTCATAGGCGTATTATTCAGTGTTCATTTAAAAGGCTGTCACACCAACTCAATCCACGCTTTGCTTTTGCAAGATCTTTTTTTGTATTTCGGTAACAGAAAAAAGGACAGCGGTCACAAATAAATCATCCACAATTATTTTAGCATCACAACACGATGATAACGTATCTCAGATTTTTAGCAATGAAACGAAAACTGACTGACTGACAGAGTCTTTGGAAGAAAAAATGACTCAAAAGGAACAAATACAATAAAAACCCGAAACAACGCTGCTTTAATCCACCTCTCGATGTCGTCGTGTGTTCCTACAGAAGACATAAATCTTTAAAAAATGCATCACAAATATGTTCTTTGCTTTTAAAAAAAGCTAAATATCTACCTGAAACAGCAGGGTGTGGTCGTTTTTATGGCATCGTGAGTGAAACGGGAGGAAATACTTCATTTGTTGGGGACTATTTTCAGCGGTGGATGAAAACACATTTGTTGGATATTCAGCAGGACGTCGCTGACAGGACGAGGTTTTATAATTCACAGAAGAATAAGATAAAAATAAAGAAAAAGAGAGTTTGTCACACATTGTTTCACCTCCTTTATGCACATTATAGTTAAATGTGGCTTTTTTCAGCTTGTGTGGCCTCGTTTTTAGTTGTTTTTGGTGAAATGCAGCTGAATAACTAATAATAAATGAACAAACGAGCTTAAATTGAGCTGTGGATTCGTGTGTCTGACGCGAATCAGAAACTTTGGACTGAACATTTTCCTCCTGCTGAGCTGAGCGACGTGCGAGAAGCATCGATCGCTTTAATGGAAAAACACTTCTCTCACACACGTGGAGATGAAAAATAATCATTTAAATGCACTTCTGAGCACTTTGTAAAGAGAGATTTTTATATTTAGAACAAAACTGAGCAGCAGAAGGCTGAAAGAAAAGAAGAAAATTGTACTAAAGTGATAAATAAAATGTTTTCAATCATAAAGAAAGAGACTTTAAAACTATATTTTTTGGGCAGGGGTGTAAAAAAGGAAAGTGATTTTGTGAGCTGACAGGTCTGATCGCCTTTAATGATTAATGATCAGGCCTGAGTTTTGAATAACTAAACCATCCATCAGTCGTTTTATTATTTACACTTTTACTACCTGAAAATCTTCTTCATCCTGCCAAACTTCATTTGGTCTGTGTGAACATTATTCAAACCCACAGAAGCTGCAAACAGAACAAAGCTTTCAGACAGGAATCACGACACTTTACAGAGGAAATGTGGATGTTAAGGAGGAAATAATTTTCTCCAACATGAGCTGAAATTGTGGCGTTGTTAAAATCCAAAGCTGTGAAACGTGTGAAGAGGCTGCTGGCCGCTGAGAGAGGAGCAGGCCGGCATCAGTGTGTTTGTTGTCTCACGGCGAGGTCGGAGTTTAAGGCAGAAACATCTTTTTTTTTTAGATCAACTCTGCTGAGTGGATGCTTGTTGGGTCCATTTGAAAGGTTGAGTGCTCTCTGAAAACGCAGCGTGACAGCCGGTCAAAGAAACGAACTGTTGAAGTTTATTTCTGCTAAATGTCTCTGTGGACTCTCAAGTCTTTTTTTCTGCTTTAAATGTCATTTTTAAAGGTGTCAGTATTTCACATGCACGTTAAAAAATGTTCATCATCAGCAGCAGAGTTTACTGAAACATTTTCAAGCGTCACTTTCAGAGTGAAACATCTTTACTGAAACACATTTACAATATTTAAAATGTGACATGACTGAAGAGGAAATTAAGAGATGAAAACTAATCAAAGAGCTGATTAATATAACTATTATTTTCTTTATGTAAAGGAGGATCAGCTCACACAACAACACTTCCTTTGTTTGTTTTTGGTGCTTCAGTTTAATTTGCAGAAAAAAAACATACATGCATGTAGTTTGAAGACACTCAAATTTCTGCTTTTCTGCAATAAAAGCCAAAAAAAAACTCAATTTACTGAACTTTTGCTTTATTCAGATTAGACACAAACATCTAAAAACATGTTCTAACAACAAGAAATGCAAATAATAACTCTGCTCATCATAATTAGTCAACTGTAATCGTGTTTTATTCCTTGTGTTTTTTCTCTCTGTACATTCATTTGATGAATACCTTCCGGTGAAATTACTGCTCTGTAAAGTGGGTTACATCAGGGCACCATTTAGCAGCATTAGCAGTAATAAGAGAGCAATCAGCTGGTGAGTCAGCCCCATTATGTGGGTGCATTAGGCACATAAAGACCCGCAGCGAGGGGCTGGAGCGGACTTATAAAAAAAAAAAACTTTAGTCTTTGCAACAGAAGAGACAAACCTGCAGCTCGAACTGCAGAAACACACAGCAGACGATCATCTCTTTATTTCATTTCATTAAGGTGATGTCCACTTAAAAAAACTAAACATTTGTTTCTGCAGGAAGCTTTTTAATCTCCTCTCGTGTTTTTTTTAGACAGCACACACACAGATGATGGCTGAAGAGTCAGAGGGTCGATAAAGTTCATCCTGATGGGAGCACGAACATTTAAATGAGAATCCACGTTGAAAGATTTCAAAG
The DNA here is from genome assembly GCA_037176925.1 of Amniataba percoides. Classification (NCBI taxonomy): domain Eukaryota; kingdom Metazoa; phylum Chordata; class Actinopteri; order Centrarchiformes; family Terapontidae; genus Amniataba; species Amniataba percoides. The sequence goes on along the minus strand of JBAJHX010000043.1, from coordinate 1,740,564 downwards.
TCAAGGATGTCGACCTCAGAGAAAGAATCACACAAACTATCATCTTCTCACGAATATCTGCAGATTTTCATGACAGTTCATCCAGTTATTGTTGAAATGAAGCAACGTCCAGCATCACTGAAATCTTCGTCTCAGTTTGAGATCAGGAGCTGCTGATAATGTACAAACAGGCAGAAATCTCTTAATTATTCATGAGGCGTGTTGCATCATTTTCATCCTGCCGTCTGTGGAGGAAGAAAACTGTTCCTGTTCCTCTTTTACAAACCGACAGCCATCGGAGTTCCTCTTTTCATCTCCAGTAAATCATGTCACCATCAGGTCTTTTTTTAGTGAAGCCTGAGCAGCAGATCCAAATAAAAAAAAATAAAAAAAACTGAGCTGCACACTGTTTAATTATCACACGACGACCCACCGAGGGGGAAGAAAAGACGACTGAACACACAAAAACGTTTATTGATTACAGACAGAAACATCAGAAGAGCTTTTGATTTCTCGCAGCTTCACTTTGTTCTGCTTCATTATTTTCTCGCCGGAGACGGTCAACCGGACGCGCCATGTGGACGTTTAATGAGGCGTCCTGCCTTTGTCGTGCTGCAGGGATCTGTGCAGATTCAGGGCTCAGTTTGCAGGGATAACAGGCGCCCCGGCAAGATGTGCACAAAACCGGCAAGACTTCAGCTGCGTTGGAAAAACAATGTTCCCGGGAAGACGAGCAGAAACCAGACTGATGCTCTTTGATTGCTCAGCGTCCCTCTGAATGAGAAACTACGTCCTTTTTAATAACTTCTACTGCCGAACAGCCTTTATTAACTCCTTAATCCACTGACGGGGAGCAACATTCAAACCTCGAGTGACTGTTAAACACCAAACTTCATCTGTCATCTGCCATCTGCATTGTTCTCACTTTGCTCAGAAGCCCAGAACTGCTCTTTCATTTGCTTTTGGTTCAGATCCAACACAGCAGCACTTTTTCTTTTTCTTTTTTGGTCACATTCAGATCCAAACCTGCAGATTTGAAGAGTTCCTGGTCACATATCGAACGTTTAAAGCTGCATGTTTCCATCTGCCGTGTGAAACCATGAAAGAAAAAGACGTGAGAAGCAGCTTTAACCGTCCTCCTGCTGAAACATTTGGCACAGCCGGGATTTTCCTGGCGGCCTGCTGCGAACGCGAAGGCCGACCGAGGTGGACAAATGGCAGCCGTGAACTTGCCAACACCTCCCGCCGTCGTCCGCGCAGGATAAAAGCGAGTGTCTCATTTCAAAACTTCTCCGATTCATCCTCTGGGAAACATGAATGTCTGCACTAAAAGACAATCACAGTTTAGTTTGGCGCCTTCACACAAGCTTTCCAACCTGTAAATCTGAAATACTGATCATCGGCTACGCTCGAAAAATCAGGACGAATCTTTTTTTAATCGTTCATGATAAATCAGAAACGTGAATCAACAGAATCTGTTCCTCCGTTTAAAAGAGCCTCAATAAACAACATTTGTATGAAGGTTTGACTCTTTTGGCTCTCCTGAGGTATTAAGTTACAAAAGAATAAAACTGACAGAAAACTAGTTGTGGCCATTTTTTGGTAAAATGTCTGTTTTGTTTTCATGAAAAGTACATTTATCATGTGATATTGTGAAGATTTTAGTCACTGAGCGCTGCAGAAACAAAACTACAACAAATGAGCATCAGTGATCATTTAACTTTTATACACATCTAAATTATTTATGAGGTCGAAACTCATCAAATTGTATTTAATTTCTATTGTCAGATTTTTTTTTGCTGTATCTTACATTTTTAAGGATCATTACTTTGTGCATTTTGTTTAACTTTCATTTTTCTACCTGTAAAAGCTTTTTCTTCCTCATTCCTTCAACAGCAACTTCTCCAACAAGTAAACAGAAGTTTTTCTCACAAAGCAGGACAAATGAAGAAGAAGCTAAAACCTGGAACAGTTTGTTCACTTCTGCACATGCTTATTTAAAAATTTAAGGTTTCACCGTCAGAAAAGTGTAAAAATGATCATTCTGACAGACATTAAAATGTAAATAAAGACAGTTCTTGTTTATTGACTCATAAAACATCCTTCAAACAATAAACCCATTTCAAGGTAAGGTCTCTGTACAACGCTTACTAAGCAGTTTTATTTATATAGAAAACGTATGAGGGGCCGTTGCTTAAAATCACAAGGCTCCTTCAAATTTAATGGCAGGTACTCTGGAAAAAATTACAGCATTCCATCAACAAATATTTTCAAGCAATAAATATGCATTTATAAATAGTGTAAATTTACATCAAAATAAAAAAAACACAAATTAAAGTTCACTCTTTTGTCTATGTGCAACCCTTTTTCTCTGTGACTTGGCTGTTAGTCGAATGATTTCCTCTCCCCGAAGACTCAAAAGTTCCAGCAAAATGAAATCGAAGGTTTTCACTGATCTTTAAAAAGAAAAAAAAAAAAAAAGAAAATTGGGGGCAAATGTGTCACTCAACTTTTCACATTACAAAACAGTTTTTTTCTCGTTTTCCTGACCGAGGAGGCGTCTATCTAACATACAAAAGACCAGCTAGGCTAATTACTCATCTCAGTGGAGGGGAGGGAACAAAGCTCTCGTGTCGACTCACAAACAGAATACAAAAATGGAAAAAAAGAAAACTCTCAAGTCAGTAGTCTTTGTGTGACGATGTTTGCCAGTTAAAACAATATGTACAAAACTTTAATTCATCATTTTTTATGTGGGATTTTGTGGGGTTTTCCGGTGAAGTCCAGCTGAGCCAGCAGTAGAACAGTCTGGTCGTGGTGACAGGAGGAGCTGCCGCCCCCCTCCAGTCCACCGGGGGGCGACACACCGCTCTGGACAGGTTGCATAGACACACAGCTTTCACGCAGCTGCCTTTGTGGGATAGATAGCTACAGAGCGCCGTTTTTTTGAGGACTGCCGGCTTACTTCCTGAATATCAGAAAAAAGAAAAAGTTTCCGTTTTTTTTACGTCCGTCGTGGTTCCAACTGTCCTCTGAACAAACAGTGTCGCCATCAGGAGGAGGAAGGCAGGGGACTCGCCTGAGGAGACAAAGAAGAAGAAACACTGAGGCTCTGCTTTATCACTAAAAACTGCTGTGGTCTGAATGAGACGACACTTACGAGTGTGAACTGGTCGTAAACCAGCATGAGGTCCTCGATCTTATACTGCTCGAGCACCACGAAGTTCTCCAGGTCGCTGCTCCCCCTGCGGGCGCAGTCCTGGCAGTGCACCACGTACGTTTTCCTGCTGTTGCTCTCGCTGGTCACGAACAGCAGGTCGAACACCTCCACCTGCACGCAGAGAGGCCGCAGAGACGTTAACAGAAGTGTCGTGCGACGCGACCTAAAGGCGGCAGACGCGGTGACAGTTACCTCACAGATGCTGCAATAATGCGCCGGCTCGCTCTGAGTCCTCCCGTGCCACACCAGCTCCTTCCCGGCAGCCAGCAGAAGCTCTCGCTGCATTTGACACTGCTTCAGAGTGCGCAACAGACAATACCTGCACACACAAACGCACATCAGACGAGTCCAAACCAGAAACCAGCTTTTTTTTAACATTTTTTTTAACGTGAGAGAAACTCACTTGATCATCTCGAAGAGCTTGTGGTCCGACACTTTGATGTTCCTGGCCATGTTCCAGGAGAGGTGGATCATGGGAACGATGGATTTGACGCTCTGCAGTTTGTTCCACTCGTAACGCTCCACTGCCAGCTTGTACTGATGCGCTGAGGAGGGAAAAAAACAAACCGGCGTCACCTTCATCTGTGCGGCTGAGATTAACAAGCATCAGCATCTTTAACGTTCGGCTCTCACCTGTGAGGGGCCCGACGTTCCAGGCGATGTTGTTGCACCAGCCGATGGCCTGAACCCAGTGGATGGTGCCTGTGTTGAGCCACACCAGGTCCCCGGGACGCTGGATGAACCGGTAAACAGGCACGTTGGTCTCGTACAGGTCCTCCAGGTTGGGCCACCAGGAGCCCATCAAGAAGTTGATGTTGTTCCTGTAAGAAATTTAAGAAGAAGACATGCGGTGTTGTCAGTGTGAACTCAGATCAGCAGAGAAAGTTCAGTCTTTATTTCCGGTGCCGCACTTTTCACAGAAGTCGTTGATGACGCCCCAGTAGCTCTCAGGCACGGCGAACCACTCGCAGTCGCCCGGACCGATGTTGATGTTGACGGAGCAGAAGTTGTTGTTCTCTTGGTGACCTGCAGAAGAAAACACTGTGATCACCAACAGGGAGGAGAAGAGCGGGGACAGACTGCAGGGTTTTATTCTCCTCTGCGTACCTGGCGTCCTGCTGCCGGGGACCTTCATGTACAGCTGGACCGTGTTCATGCCCAGGATGGTGTGACCGACGTGGCTCAGCAGGTTTCCCGCCGACACCACCCGAGCAAACGCTGGCAGTTTGGACAACTCCTGGAGCTGCTGCTTCCACCTGCAGAAAAAAGAGGAGAGGTTAACAAAGGACAGTGACACAGCTGAAGTGAAGATGTGTGATGGTTTACGCAACCAGACACTTCATGTGGAGAAAAATGTGGTGAATATAAATCAACACTTGACTCACTTCTTCTCATCGGAGAGGTCGATGTTGGTGCCGAACTTGATGTGTTTGAAAGAGCCTTTCCTGCGCCGCATCATGCTAAACAGAGCAAGAGAGCACAACGTCGTCAGCGACACACACGGAAATGAAATGTGAGAGACAGGAAGGGAAAGAAAAGTCACCTGTCTGAGGAAGCTGCTTCTGTCTCCGCCTCCTTCTTCTTCTCATTCTCCTCCTGCCACAAAGAAAAACAATCAAGGTGTAAAAAAACTTTCATCTTCAATTATTGAGACAATTTTAATTTGGCCTTTAGCAAAGTTAAATATCATTGAATTAAAACAAATTAGCACTTTTTTTTATTATATAATACATCTGATAAATGTGTGACAATAATAAGGACAATGTGTTTATGGTTTTCTAACACAAATCTGAGTGTGTGTGTTTTCTCTGTGTGTGTGTGTGTGTGTGTGTGACTCCCACTGACCCGCAGGGACTCCTGGAAAGACGAGGCCTGGTACTGAGCGTATTTGATGATGGTGGTGTGGGAGCGGCTGCTCTCGCAGCGCCACATCTTCTTGGTGCCGGAGGGATCCCAGTTCTCATCGGTGGGCTGAGCCAGCTGAGTCCGGACCTCCACCAGGTGGTCCGGGTTGGCCTCCACCAGAGTCTTCGTGGAAAACAGACCCAGATCTGAGACAAGGAGACAAAAAGACAAAATATTAGAGGCATGTAAAACTTTTTAAAATGAATGAAAAGAAGAAAAGTGATTTAAAAATATAACTTTTTATTACATCCTGTCACATCCATCTTTAACTTTTGTTTGGTGGCATTTTTTTATTGATCCAAGCTATTTTGGATTAGTAGGTAAATAAACTTTGTCTTGTACTTTGTCATGTCCTGTAATTTTGTCTGTATTTTATTATCGTTATCTGAGAGGTGCAGTAAGTTAGAGGAAGAGGCAGGTGGGTTGTTTTCTGTGTGTTTCTGTCTCCTTGCACCTTTGGCTCGATATCTCCCCACCAAATCAGCAGGGAGTCTGTCAGATTAGAGAATTACATAACAGATCAGCGGGTCACTAACAGAACAGCAGATGTTTGTATTTTCTTGGCAGAGCCGAGCCGGTTTTCTCCACAGCAAACAGTGCAGTAACACTTTCCACTTGCAGGTGGTGCTGTTGTCATACATGTCAAATGCATTCACACACACACACACACACACACACACACAGACACACACACACACACAGGGAGACACACCCACAGAGCCACGTGAGGCTGCAAAGACAGAAACATGCAGCTGCTCGCGCTCACAGCAGCCGTCACCATCGAATCACGGCTCCATCTGACTCGCTCTGATGGTTTAACTCAAAGACTTGTACCTAGTTTGAGCGCTCCAGCAAGTCCTCTGATGACGGTGACCGGGTTGGAGGGGTTGGTGCAGAACTGATGGAGGGGAGGGAAGAAGGCGTCCCTCTTGTTTTCCAGCTGAAAGCGAGAGAGGAAAGAGAGAAATCGTGAGGGGACGGCTGTGTTTGTGTTTGGAGCTGCAGCCAAGACGCTGTCAACATCACAAATACTTCTCCTTCTATGGCGAGGCTGCACGTACATAAATACTGGGCGTCGGGGGGTTGAGTTTGTCCTTTGGCAGCGGAGGAGAGGGAGGGCGGGGGGGTCGCGGCGGGGGACACTTGTCCAGGAGGATGCTGCTCGTCGACAGGCCGTTTTTCCCCAAGTTCCTGCAGCCGGAGCGAAGGGGAGAGGTCGGTTTATCAGCTCATGAAAACAAGCGGTCATCGATAATAAAAATTATATAACTGAGCGACATCGTGCAGGAGAAGCTGAAGTGCAGATTTTCACCACTTTCACTGAACAATCAGAGACGCTGCATCATTTCACAGAGATTTAACACAAAACGCTGAGCGACTCTGCTCAGCTTTCAGACACACTTCACTTAACTTGACAGAAGTTTCCTGTGAAACTATTTTTAATAAAGAGCAGCAGCAGTGAGGTGTTAATGCAAGATAAGATAACGTTCTACTTTATTTTACTGACTGCAGTGTCAAAGGCAGGAGAAGAAGATTTAGATTTGTTCAAGCAGGACGTGATTTCTACAGAACTACAAAAGACTACTGAACGATGAAACCTGAAAGCTGCAGAGGCTCCTCAATAAAGAAAAATACTGTTGTTGTTTATTCGTGGTGAAGTGAGACATAAACAGTGTTTGGGTCCTTTTAAAATCAGCCAGTAATCAGTGTTAATATTGTGATGAAGCTTTGCAGTTTGCTAACACGTCTTTTTGCCAAGTGAGAGACATCGTAGCTGCCTGATTTCTGAATTATACCTGAGAGGATGATGTAAAAGGTTTTTTTGACTTGGCTGTTTGTGATGATGGTCTGAAGGGTGTAAATGTGAAGAGGACCTGACTACAATTACAGAGCTCAGATGTGGATGTGCCGAAGCAAAGAGGAAGTCAACACACACCCAAAGATGAAGTGAAGGCTGTGTGTGACGTCAGCCCCGTGATAATTTCAGGATTTCTGCATCGTTAAAGACACGCAGTGCTCTTTTTATCCAAAGAGTTGGTACAGCAGCACACAGATCAGAGTCATGAGATTTTTTTCAGGGTCAACACACGACTCACTCCCACACGTGATTTAACGAACGGGCGTGTCCGCTGTGTAACGGCAAAAAAAAAAATCACGTTGCGCTATCTTCTCCAAACACACCTCGTTCAATAGCACAGCTTCTGATTCATTTGAAGTTTCTACTCGTATTCTCAATAATCAATCTCTTTGTTGATTTAATAAACGCTGGATTAAAATTTGCTAAATAAAACTAGCAGAAAGTCTCGAGTAAACATTCAGCTCATCGTTCCTCCCTCACGAGTCTCTCAGATGCAATAAAGATTTCTGTAATCATCCAGCTCTTACCGGCAGGCTTTGAGCACTTCGCTGGAGCTGGGGTAGATGGAGACCGAGGACCAAGGTGCCAGACCAGCAGTGTGTTTCTGAGCTGGCTCCACCTTCAGCGGGCTCTGGGAGTCCTCCGGCCGCTTCCCGTTGACCGTGGGAACCTGGCTCTTGGTGCTGGACGGGCTGTTAAGGCAGGAGAGGCTGTTGGTGGCGTGAGTGTCTGCAGAGGGCGAAGCGGTGGCTAAAAGTGGCGAGGACGCCGCCGGCTGCTGCTGCTCCGACGCTGGCTTGGCGGCACCGTGGAGACCCGGGTGGACGTTGTTGATTTTCTCTGAGGAAGGCCCTCCGTGGTTACTGTGGTTATTGTTATCGTCATTACTGGTAGCATTGGCTTTTCCCTTTAGCAAGGCTGAGAGCTGAGGATTGTCTGAACTGAGCACGCCGGGGGCAGGAGAGCCGGGCTGAGACAGGCCAGCAGAGCCGTCCGTCACCCGCGGCTGGACGTGATTAGTCAATCCCTGCGCGGGGGCGGTGCTGGGACTTTGGGGCGTCCCTGCAGAATGCCTGACAGCGGCCTCCGGACCTGATGGCAAAGCGGCACCGCTGCTGCCGTTGCTGCCCCCTGAAGGCGTGGTGTCTTTGGTGTGGACCCCTGAGGTAGTAGCGGAGTGGGGAGGCGAGGACAAGTGGTTGGGTGTGGTCTGGGGGGAGGTGGGAGATAAAGAGGAGGCTGAGGAGGAGGCAGTGCAGGGCCCAGAGGAATGTCCAACCTGATTCAGAATGCCAGAGGAAGAGAACGAGGTCTGAGGGGAGGAAGAGGAAGAGAAAAGGGGTTCTCCATTGGGACCTGCCGAATGTGAACCTGGACCTTTTTGAAGCCCCTGGAAGGAGAGAGAGCAAAAATCACAATCAAATATGTGACATGTTCACTGATAAAAACACAAAGATTTTATATTACTGTGGGTAAGAATCATCAACAAGATCATCATGATTCAATTACTGAACAATTCTCGATAATCTCAGTTTCAGATTTCTTTTCATGATTTATTTTTCTCCATCAGTACAAACAAATCTGTTCAAATGGGCTTTTTTAAAAAAGGCTGGCGGTGAATGGAAACACGACAACATGTAAAAATTGAAGCAGCACCAAACTTTAAAAAAAAAAATCGATTAAAGATTTTACTGCACTGATGCAGAATCATTCAATAAAGGAACGATATGCATCGTATCCATTATTCCTCCTATATCCCCATAAGTTTCATCAAAAATGTTCAAAAAGAGGAAATATGATGCCAACGAGGACACTCAAACGGGTATCTGAGGGTTACCTGAGTGGTAGTGTTGCGTTGTTGGCTCCTCCATGTCTCGTCTGCATGACTGGGACTACTGGTAGTGCTGCTGGTGCTGGGATGACTGGCGGCTGTGCAGTTGTGAGGTAGAGAGTTCTGCTGCGGGTAAGGCACGTTTCCGTTGCTCGCGCCGCCGCCTCCCAGTCCCAGGGTGTGATTTTTGTCCAGGTGTCCCAGCAGCCCCGCCGAAGGGCTCGAAGAACAGGACCCGTTGGCCGTGGGCTGGGTGACACACGGGGGCCGGATGGCTGTGTGATTGAGGGGGGAGGAGCGAGAGAGGCCTGCGTGGGGGTGAGAGGGCTCAGCCGAAGGACCGTTGGGAAGGCTCGGCCGCGGCTGGCCACCCGCTGCTGCCTGCTGCCTCATCTGAAACACAAGAGACAAAAAACTCAAACCAAACAGTCACACTGAACAAGAACCATGTTTCCACCCTGACTTTTATTTCCAGGAATCTAAAAATCTTCCTGCAGCTCGTCTGCGTCTCCACCAGGCAGATCAGTCCGCTGCTGTTTGAGAAAGCGACGGCTGTTTTTACACAGTTTCTGCTGCGCTGGATTTCCTCCTCAGCATAAATACTTTTTGGGGGGTAAAATAAAGTCCCTGAACTTCATTTAGACCTAAATGAAAAATCCTAAAAATCCTCCCAACACAAACAAAAGTTTTATTTAAAGACTCAGTTCTGCAGAATCAAGGTTGCACGGCGTACCTGCTGCTGATGCTGCTGCATGAGAGAGTACTGGTTCTCCAGCTGCTCCAGCATCTGCACCTGGGGGGGCTTGAGGTTTGCTCGGTTGGTCCGCAAGTGTTCCAGGTGCTGCAAAAGAGTCTTGTTTTAATTCAGCAGCTCATAGTCAGATTTACTTAGCAAAGTTGGACATATGTCTATTATGTTACAAATAAAATATATTGTTTATAACAGAAATATGATCTTGTTGGATTTATTAGGTTCTCTCTTCAGTTGAAAACCTAATAAATGGTGTTATTAAACTTGTATGACATTAAGTGAACTGAACCGAACTTGTATGAAGTTCAATCTCTCTCCCTCACATTTATTGCACTCCATTATAAGATAATAAGAAAAAAATATTTTAAAAAAGATAATTAAGCACTGCTCCACCACACTGCTGTGATCAAACTGGTCTCTTGACTTTAAACTTTATTTTCTCATAAAGCTGGAAATAAATCTATAAATTTTTTAAGGAAGTTCACATTAAAAACAGGTTGTGGTGCAGGAGACACACGCAGCTTGAGTAACTGCTCTATTAGCTCATGAGTGTAAATCCAGCCTGAGGTGTAACAGACTGCTGCAGAACTGCACCGCAACCTTTCATAAAACATTTAAAAACACACAAAGGGAACTTTCTGCCTA
>JBAJHX010000043.1:1694663-1718233 GCA_037176925.1 Amniataba percoides | reverse complement strand
CCTTAGATCTGCTTAAACAGATCTGACCTTTGTTGTTTTACTGCATAGATTATTTTAGTCTATTTTATGTGAACCAAGGTAACTTCTTTACCTAGATGTGAACTGAAAAAACACAACTCTGTACATTTAATTCTCGCTCCCACATGATTAATTAGTTTTTCAACCACTTAGATTGGATTTTACCTTTAAACTTGACTCAAAGTCTGTGTTGATTTTGAACATCAGCCCCAGTCTCAGATGAATCTCTTTAGCTCGTGAGAAACCGGGGTCGATGTAAAGCACCTCCTGGAACGCCTTGATTGCCCTGAAAAGAAAAAAAAAAAAACACAGCATGTTTAACAAAAAAGTAGAAATCTATACAAACATTTAAGTCAACAACAATGACAAACCTGAAATCATCCTCTTACAGTAAAGCCATAGTCTTTCCTCATTCTTCAACCACCAGATTAGCTGATTTTAATCAGCTAGAGTCATTGGTGGTTTCATAAAAATTCACCAGAACTGGACAGTAACCACAAACTCAGATATTAAAATATGACTCGATACCACAGCACTGATAATATGGTGATAATCTAGTTTTGGCCGTGGCGAGCAGAGATGCATTCGAGTCAGATGCTGAAAAGTCATCCTTCCACCAAAGATGGAGAAGTGACACAGAAGTTAGACTTAATCACGCATCTTTAGCCCGTTTGCATGACAGCAACAGGAAGCAGCTTCTGCAGCGCTGTCAGTTGTTGTTAGCCGAGAACCTAAAAGTGTTGCTACTAACTAAACTGTTAAAGTCACTCCTCTTGCGGTGTTTTTTCACAGTTATGAGGCAGCTTTAGGTGCTGATTTGTTAACATGCAGTAGTTAATGTCGCCAGGCATCGAACCAAAGTAAATGCTTGACTATTTAAAAGCTGTGAAATGCATGAAGAAAAAAGAACTGCCTGCTTACAAGTTGCTCATAAATGTTCTTCTATTATTTATAAAATAAGGAGATAAAATAGTTTAAAAAGTTTCCTCCATCACCCATAATTCATCTTTGAAAGAATACACAAGTAATCACAATCAGCACAAGCTAGCTACACTTACTTGTAAGGTAGCTACCAGCTAACATTACAGTCTATTGTTTTGAGTGGCTGTTGAGTGTGCACGTGCATGCCGTCAAATTTAGTAGGAATATTAATGGAACTGCACCCTCTTTCACAACTACACGTAGAGCTGACAACGGCTGTACTCTTTGCACTGCAACACGTGAAAGCTTTGCGAATAAGAACTTGTGTTGCAGCTGAAAAGAAAAGGACTATGCTTTGGTTTGTACTCAATATAAATATGATTTTTTTTTTTTTTTTTTTAAGAAAGCCTTGATTCAGAAGTTTTGCGATCATATCAGTGTATTAAATAATATCTAAAATGTATTCCCTTGAAATTCAAAGTCTAAATGGGGCCCACTGGTGCTTGCACAGTTTTTAAATCTCAATTAGTAGCAGATTAAAAGAGAGAAAAACAAAACATAAGTACTGCAATTATATTGTCCAAACAGCTGGAAGGATCCTTTGTTCATTTTAATTGGGTAGAAGAGTCGGAGCAGCCTCGGGAGCTTTTGACCCCATTTAACCTTTACCTGGTTTCAAGATGAGATCTGTATCTGGATAATTGCACCTGGTATTAAAAGGTGTTATTTTAGATGTGTTCGTGCTCCAGAAGAAGAGTTGGTGCTGCTGTGTGGGCTCCAATTTCATTTTTGTTTTACCAAAGTAAAATCACGTCTGCACATTTTTTTCTGGGCTTGTTTGGGAAACCAGAGGAAACAGAAATAGTACGGCATTTAAAGAAAATATGATCTTATCCAACATTTTCAAGAACGATATCACCGCGCTATTCTTCCAAAAAACATTTTGCTAAAAATGTGACTGATAGCAAACATACTGAAAGACAATGACATACAAAGTCCAAAATTTAGAGCAAATTTATTTCAAGTCGACACAGCCGACTCTGCTGTGAGCTCGTGTTCCCACTCTGAACGGACAATTACTTCACAGCCTCAAATCCCCAAGGTCTTGATTCAGGGCTTTTTAAGATGATAAGCTTATAACAATGCTCTGATGTGCTTAAAAGTTTAACTGGGACATTCAGGATCCTGTTCCCTGACAACCAGCTGGTCCACCAGTCATTTCTACGCTACGACGGAGGGGCGAGATGAGACAAAACCATCGTTGGCTGACAGACTGCCTGAATGTCGATCAATATAATTATTTCACCTCTTTCAAGCTTGTTAATCGCGTCTGTCATAACCTAATTAAACTCAGTGCAGCAAAGCTTCGTGGTTTTAGCGTGACACATAAATGTTGAAATGAACGACGCAGTAAGAGCTTTATCTGGTCGCTGACACCAAAGCCTGCGGTCACGGTGGCAATGAAGTTTTTACTCCTTTCTTAAGAATAAAGAGATAATCCGTTTTAGAAGAAGCAACAAGCAGGAGTTTCCGATCAAACCCCCTTTCAGCGCGTAGCCATGACAACAATGGCAACTGCATGTCAGCATGAAGCCCCTTTCCTGCGTGAAACGGCAGAGCTCGCTGCTGACACACACACACACTGAACTCACTGCCCCCATTATCTCCTCCTCCTCCTCCTCCTCGTTTATCTGGTCCGTCCCTCCCTCGCCTCTCCTTCCCTCCCTCGTGTTCACTCTCTCCTCCCTCACCAGCTGAACGCTTTGGGATTGCAGCGCTGTGACACACAGCGTAAGAGGACTGCAGCCAAAAGATGAGCAACAACCAACTCTCTTTCTCACACACACTTTCCCCAACAAGTCGGACAAACAGCAGTGTGGCTCCGGTGCCACACAACTTGCTTGATACTTCTGAGATTATACCTCCTTGGTAAGGACTGACAGACAAATCTTCAAATTTTCAGTGCTGTCACAGGCTCGTAGGCACAGACTCCTGGTTGGTTGGTTGGTCGGCGTCTCTCCGGATGAGCACCTCTTCAGTCCCGTTCACCATTTGACAGCTCAGCATTCCTCCGGGCCTCGAGCTCGGGGTGACGTAATCCGTCCTCGAGAGCCCAACATGGCACCCTCCCTTCCCCCACTGACACACTCAGAGAAGGGGCGGGGGTGCACAAACCTGGCAGGGGCACTGGAGGCCTTCAAGGTCACAGATGAGGGTAAAGGGGCGGCAGCAGGCCAAACAGAGGGGGGCAAATGTCACTACGACCAGTCAGAGGAGTTAAAGGAGGTACCAGCTCGGACGTCGAGCAGCTCTGATCAGAACCGTTGAACGCTGAGGTTTTTAAAGCTTACCTGAGCAATTTAATATTTCACTGTGGCAGCTTACTAAAGCAGAAAAATCCTGGTCAGTGGGAACAAAGGTAGCAGGTCAGACCAGCCGAGATAGTCCGACATATTGGAGAGAGGTTGATCTGAGGACGCTTCAGTTAGCGTGATGCTAAGTGTAAGATCTACCGCCATCAAAAAGCACATCTGTTCCTGTTTTCTCATACAATGGATGCTTTTCACTTCTTCGCACATCAACCACCACAAGTGAGTGCGTGGTAAGAAACAGACTCAAACTCCACAGGCGAATTTTGGATTTGTCAGTAAAGACATAGAAAGATCGAAATATTAAAAGAAATGTGTTTTGTTTATTTGTATATTTATGCCCTTTTTACATCTACATTTTATTTTTCATATCTATTTTTTCTTTTCATATTTGCCTGCCAATTGAGCTGCTTTAACAAGTGAATTCCCCTGATGTGAGATTAATAAAGTTTTAGTTTATCTACCATAATCTTTTCTTAGGAATGAAGCTGTCTAATTGTGATATTTATTACACTTTCCACAGAAACATGAGTCATTTCCATCATGAAGCCTTTGGAAACTTGGCTTGAAAAAGTAAAAGACATATACATGCTATCCAAGTTGACTCTCAGTGAGCTTCAACAATCATGGGTGAAAATCAGCATTCAAAAACAGCTCTGCTTTTTAGACCATTTCTCTAGACTGCAGGCTTAAAGATGTTTTTTTTATTGACATTTCCATCCAGATGCTCTTATGTGTTGTTGAGCAGATGTTTTGTTTTCTGTCTGGTTTGGTTTCACCTGTTTCGATGAGACAAGGATAGTTTTTGGAATGATTTACAGAATTAAATGCATAATTTTGGTAATAAATATCAGAGCACGGACACACCAATATCATAAATTTACACACTTACAGTAATAGTTTTTTAGTAAATAGTCTAATTTTGAAATAATTTATAATGTTTTTAGATGCTGACTATTACGAACACTATCCCCTCAATGACAGATTTAAAATTGACTGAAGATTGTGGGTTTCCAGACTTTAAATTGATTCATAGTGTTCACATAAAGGTGGTGACTCGCTGCTGCTGCAGGGGATATTTTAATGTGTCAGAGCAGAAAAAGCACAGGTCAGGTAATGACATTAACATCTTATTAACACCAAATCAATGCCCTCAGTATTGTGCGTGCTGGCTTACGGAGACACATCAATCATTCACAGATCATATTAATTATCCCTGTGCCTTTCCCGTTATGATGAATCTTGACAAAACGACTGTGTGAAAAAGCGTATTACCACAAAGTAAGTCGCATTAATGCTCAGGAGAGTAGTTAAAAACAGCTAGGAAAGAAACACTTCTTGTCAATTATGATTCTTCAGGCATTTATAGCTGCCTTTTATCAAGTGAAATGACGAAATGACATCAGGTAGGTGCTAAAAGAACAAACTCCCTGGTCTCCTGTCCTGCATTAGACCTAACTAAACCTGATTCTGCCATTACACACCACACAAATCTGATGAAACTCAATAACAGAAATGTTAAGTGTCCTACTGAAACAGCACTCATTTACTGTGAACAACACTGCTGGTTTACTCAGACAACACCTACAGGAGCCCATGCAGTCTTTCCTGGAGTTAGACCAGAGAATCAATATCTATTTCATCTGTGTGTTTGTTTGATGTTGATTAATGTTTAACCTTATAGGCTGGAAGCCGGGAACCAGCCATTCTGCACCAAAACAAAAGCTCGTAGGTAAAGAGCTCAGACGCTTCAGCTAACTGCTTGTTAAGCCAACCTTTCATTATGTGTACATGTGTGCAATAAACACATACAGCTTGTAAGTATAACAGTCTTAGAGCAATAATTAGAGCAACTTTTAGGAGGCGAGACTAGCTGTCTCACCAACTCTGTACGAACCAGACAGATGACACGATGAGTTGAATTCAGGGTTTAAGAGAAAATCATTACTTGTTTCACTGCCACACTTGCACAACCAACAAGAAAACTAATGCCCATACATGCAGTAAAAAGACTTCTTTAAAAGCACTTACCACTGAAATGCGTTGTAATGGAAGTAAACCATGCCAAGGCCATATAAAAAGGCAGCGTTCTGAGGAAGAAAAGTCAAAACCGTTAACAACAGTAACATAAAGTTAATCTTCACATTGCTTTTTCACAAGCACTTATAACCTTGATTATGACGAGCATGGTTACAGGAGCTGAACCTGAACGTCCAACAAATCTGGATATTTTATTATTAGTATTCAGATATTTATATTTATTTTTAAATAATTGATTCTTGATGTCAACTCATGCATGGAGCCTTTCTCTGTAAATAAGGCAGACTCCGTATGTATGTGACAGTCAGCCAGGTGTGTTACACGAAGGACATCTCTCCTGTGTGCAGAGAAAGTACCTCTCTATGTGCAGCCGATATCGTGAAACACAAGCTTCCATGGGTTATGTGAAAGTGGAAAGCCCAGATTCAAGTAAAGACATGTGTAAAGAGAAGCATGATGTTTGCTGCACAGGGTGAATGAAACTCCTGTTTTAAGACTTTTCTTGTTGACCGAGTTTGGCCAGCAGAGGCTAGTTAGCAGCTAACTAACGAGCTGCACTAGAGCTAACTAAATTAGCCCAAAGAAACCAGAGGTCTGTCAACTATAGTTCAGAGGACCAAAGAAGAGTAAAATTCAAACTTAAAAGCTGATATTCTCTGCCATTGAGTTTATTAATCTTTTTCCCACCAGTCTACAGCCGTTTTTGAGATAGCGGGTATTGTTGCATGCATCGTTACAGCGAGTAGAGTGAAAATGCTGCTGATTCAGCCAATGAGTCAACTGGCTCACTGAACATAAATTATGTTGACAAATCTTTTCTGCCCTAAAAAGGATCCTCTCCGTTGTTAGGAGACCGGTTAGAGCCATATTTGACCGACCACACCAGCTTCATCCTGGCCAATAACAGCCCTTCTTTCGGGCTCCAGACTCATTGTATGAACAGCACACACACCATTATCTAGCAGAGGGTGGGACCTCACAGCTTCACTCCACTGTGGAGAGCTGTAATCCCGAGGAGCCCCGAGCTGTCAGGTCTGATCACGGTCGAATCCTCAGCACCTCCGTTTAATGGGCTTTCCAAACAGCGAAACATCAAACCAAACGAGAGCACAGGCTGGACGCCATCACATCACAGCTGATTGGACAATTTAAATCCAGGCCATGAGCAGGGACTGTAGGCAATCTAAACCAAGGCAAATATTTCTGCAAATAACACTAAAATATTGTTACAGCCTTAGCATAAGATCCCATCCTCATAAAGGTCCTTTGCAACTAAGCTTCTTGGAATGAAAAATATTAGACTGGAGCTGCATTTCAGCCCAAAATACCTGAACTTTTATGCCGGGAAACTTTTATTGACATGTCCGACACAAACAAACCGTAAATATAGTTTGAGGACGCAGCTTTTTTTGCAGGATCAGAAATATTTGCACTGTAGAGCCCACATCCAAAGTTCCTGTACTTTAGAAAAGCATAACCCCCCAAACAGGGAGTTTTTGAGGGGTAAAATAATCTCCCTGAACTTAATTTAGACCCTGGTCCCTGTGGTGGAAAAGCTATGAGTTCCTCTAAATGTTCCTCGTCCCTGGAGAAAGTTCCTGTGGTCCAAATGTGGCTTATCAGCGAAGATAAGCAGTGTTAGCGTCTTCCATGGAAGAGAGGCTCATCATTTTACATGAATGAACTGTGGAGGGGTAATGTCATAGCTGTAGGGTCACAGTGGGATTTCTTTTTCTGTACTTTCATATTGCCCACTCTGGTTGTAACACACTGCCGGTGTCAAAACACCACAACAGTTCAGGTATGCATCAGCAAGACATCATCAACTCGCTGCACACACACAACGTCTGTAAACCGTTCGTGTTGAGCCACAGCTGTGGCATCCAACTAGTCACTTACAATGTAATGCATAATATAAACACTCAGCCTCTCTCTGTGGATCAGAGGGGATGTAAAAGAAAATGCAGAGTATTGGAAGGGACCGTAACAACCTTTTGGAGGCTCTACAGAAACAAGAATCACAGCAGCAGCACCAACATTTGACAGAAGCTCCTTCAGGTTTAAAGCTGCTATAATCAATACTTTTCTAACACAGATGTCTAAAACAACAATGTGAACACAATGTCGAAGGGGTCAGTTGTAGCAATGAACCAGCTGTTTCCCTCAGAGATGTAGAGCTGTCCAGTTTTTACAGTATTGGTTTGCTTTCACATCATGCAGCTGTTTTCAGAGAAAAAGCACTAAAAAAATAGAGTACACCACCTGCTCAGCTCCAAACAGCACAGAGACACATTAAAAAACTTTATGATGAATACTGTGGAGCATTTGAAGACTGAAGAGACAGAAAAGGTGATGGAGACCAAAAACAGAGCTGAAAGAGTCAATGCTGGGCTCGGATGATACAAACAACGTCAGTTAAATGATAATAAAAGTGTGTAAACAAGCAATTATTTGTCCAGTTTGACTAATCAACCTAAAGGGTGATTAAATGTTAAATCCGTGGTTCAAAACTTATTTCTCTTGCTCCCAAATGGCTTGTTAGTTTGCTCAAATTTCTAGCAGAACTAGCAAAAAGAGGGCCAGAAATATTAAACATCAGAAAACTCTTTCCCCTTTATTAGCATACATCAATATAATCTGCCTCAGCACCAACAGGTTACTGAGGCTATTGTTTCCTGGTAATGGTCAAGCACAAGACTTGCATCATTGTGTGTGTGTTCACACTGAGTTGACCTTTGAAACGAGCCTCTCCGAGCATCTTCCAGCAGTACAAAACTGACACAGAGTTGACCACCAGCTGCTCTCAAGCATCCGCAAGCTTCCATCGCCTGCAGGCACTGTTAGTACTAGTCGGTTCTTCTTGTGCTGTGTATCTGTGCACAAGTACATAAACAGAGGAGCCGAGCGGAAAAACATCCCTCTGCAGAGGACACGGGGTCAGCTTAAACTTATAAATTCTGCTCAGGCTTTCTGTATAACCCAAGAATACTTCTGCTGCAAAATGAAAGTCTACAATGAAGAAACTACGACCAATAGTCATTAAAATGGTCAGATGGAAGATGAGCATTAGAGTGTTTGCTGTTTACTGTGATTCCTTTCACAATGTTCACACATGTGGATATCATCAGTCTTTGCCCCTTCTGCAGAAAACATGAGCTGTGGCAAACCAACATAAAACATTTCATCAGTCAGCATTGGTTGTTGCTGCTTCTTGAGGACAGCTCATTGTTTCAGGTTATGAAAGAATACCTCTCTGAGGCTTTACACACAATGAGGAGCACAATACCTCCACATGTAAGACTCTGCAGAAAGCAAATGCATAATGAACAGCATCCTGTCACTTCCCAGTCAACAAATTATAGTAGAGTCCAGCTGATCTGTCGTTCCAGGTGTTGTCCACTTACAGCATACTCAAAGGCCGGCCACATGTGCAATGTTTGGCTCCGCGTATCAGTACACTGGATTTCAAATTAAATAACAATGAAATTACCATCGCAGCTGTAAAAGTGTCCGAGGTCGCATTCATATTCAGAAAACGGTACATAAAAAGAGCCCCAGTTTTATGGCAATGTTCAATCCTTAACATGATGTTGTTAAATGCAGAAACAATGCTTTTCTCTTACATGGCCACTCCAGTCACATGGACAACAATCTACTTAAGCATGTGTTGCACTTTCTGAAACCACCAAAGCAAAAAAGAAGTGAAGATGACTGCATGATAAAGACAATTATGTTTACAAGTAGATCTCTGAGGTTGTGTAGAAAGAGGAACTGTCAGTGTCCGAGTACGTTCTGACTTCTGATTGCAAATGAGTGTACGCTGCAGTGGTCTGTGTTTGAATGAGGACCATATGGACCAAACAGCAGAATAAACGAACAGTTTAGATGAGGGGAAAGAACAGCGGCGCCCCTGCAAACACTGCCTGTTTGCCTGTAAATGATGTGAGATGTCGCTAAAGCAGATTTAATAGTTTTACACCAACATTTAGTGCACACTCACCTTCCAGTAGTCCGACTGTAAACTGTAGTACCTCTGGTATGCAGATAATGCTGAGAAAATAGTGACATGAATAAAAAAAAAGTGATACAGAGAAGGAGAGACAGAAGGAGATAATGAACAGTTAGTGACAATGTTAAACGCTCAAGATATTCAACTCAGATGCACTTTAACACCTCCCCGCAGAAGTGTTTTCAAGACATGCAAAGTGTGTAATGAGAATAGTCCTCTGTCAGCAGGTTTTAACAGTGTTAACCAAACTAATGAGTGTGGAAAAATCAAAGCAACAGAGCACATCAAATGATGCCTTGTGAAAAACTAACGAACTATCATTTATTTATTTGGATTCCCATTAGTTTCTACAATGTGGTCGCAAGTCTTCGTTAAAATTATCACTATAATAACCATTTAAAAATCACACAATATCAATAAAACAAGAGAAGGACAAACAAAGATGAGAAAATAATAGCTGGCTCTAAAATACAGATCTGGACCAAAGGAGGGTAACAAAAGAATAAATAAGTGGCAGGAAGGTTTACACACTGAGACTCTCACCTTTTGGATAGTCCTCCAGCAGGAGGTTGAAGTGGCCCAGCTGACAGAAAATATCAGGGTCCACTTTCCCCTCTGCTTTCAGGATGAGGGCGTCGTAGCAGCTGACAGCCTGAACGAAAAGAGCAAGAAGAGTTAAAGGAGCGCTGCTCAGCTGCACCGGAGAACACACAGTTAAACGGATGGAGGATCATATGCACATAACACAAAAATGATGGAGTATAAATGGACAATGTGGCAAGGAAATTTGGACTGTATCTTGATGTTTAGGCCAACAGACTGGCTTTATTAGAGGTGATAATAACACACAGCTGACTACCAAAGGAGAGTCTTTTCTCAGCCTTACAGGGCTGTTTTGCATAGTACCAACTGTATGTCCAAATATGGAGTGTGTCAGTCAGTATTTAAACAACGGCTAAACAAATTACTCTTGATAGCCCACACTGCAGCCACTGAGGAGGAATGATTACCGAGTACGACTGTGTGTGTGGCACATCTGTGTGTGAGTCCACAAAACACTTAGGCTGGACGCAACATGTCATAATAGGAAAACTATTTCAATGACTTAAAGGGGTGTAATTTTGTGCTGAACAAAGTATGATAATCCCGTTGAGCTTTGACTAAATAACTAAAATAAACTGAACACCACTTACAGCTTTCTGAAATCAAATGATTCAGCAGTGTATCTGTCAGAAGACTGAGAGCCTAAACCTAAATGAAACTCCTGTACTGTAAATTGTTTCTGGTATAGTTCTGTGAGTTTTCACATTACTTTCTTGCACTTTATTCTGAAGTTACTCACTTTTCTCTGTATGTTCCAGCAAAAATACACTGAAAATGTCGTGTTTATGTGTAATAGAATAACTGATGCATAAAAGTTTCAGCCTGCATTACTGCCACACTCAGTTTTCTGGTTATAGGAGGAGCAGCAATGAAAGAACAGGAAATCTCGCTTTAAGGAGAAGCTGACATGAATTTATTTCTTCTATTTGTCTCTGTTCTGAGATATCTGTGAAAAGTTTTGTATGTTTTTCTCTACAGCTCTGTGACACCACCAAACTATTTCATACTTCAGCCGGCAATGCCTGGTGTTAATCAAACAGATGCGCACTTTTTCCACAGATTTAGATTAAACAAGTTTTCATTTAATCCGTTTTGGGATTTATTATCACTCTTGACAAACTCCAAAGAAACATTTTCCCGTTATTAGTAAGCATACCATGCATTAATCTAATCATCTCCATAGAGCAAGTAAAACCCAAATGTGTTATTACACACATTTCTGGAGTGCTGGAAAAATGCCAAGCCGCTCCTACTTATGAATTCGTGCCACAGAGGTTAAGGCCCAGCAGAGCGCCCTGCAGAGACAAGGTGATTCAGCAAACTAAAGTACACACACGCATCCTCCAGTTGTAAAAACTATGCTGCAAATTGAATGAATGTTTTCTTAAGTGTAGCTGTGCTGACTGTGTGGCAGTTTGAACAATGCTTCACAAAGCTCTCCCTCCCCCCCGTGTTTTAAAATGGAAGAGTCCAGAGCGAGGCCGTGCAGGGAGCAACACATCTACATATTTATTCCACACAAACTTATTTAATGTGATGCAGCTTTACATATTAAAGCATTATGCACTAACCCTGTAACACAAACACCCACTTAGCCCTGTAAATAATATATTCATATGGTTTACTGTTACACTCAATCACAAACACATACACGCATTACATACTGCATATATCCACCCACGGCATGTATATAAAGCTACCTGTTGCAGTAATCAGATGTTTTTCAGTATCCTTTGCACTCTGAACTATTGTCTTACTATCTGCATGCTACTGCTATTTATTCATTTCTATATATGTACATATATGCACAAATATAGACATATATATGCACACATTAGTATATTAATACTTATACATAGTTTAATGTTGAGTTTTACCATATCAAGTTGTTGTCTTTGTTTTAAACAGTATGTTTTAGAGACTTGAAAGAAGATAGGGTCAAATTTTTTGTATTTGTTCACAGACCTGATCAATAAACCTTATTATGACAGATGTTATCATGAACAACGACCCCTCAATCATATCTCTTCTAAGTTTAACGGCATGATGTGGATGGTTAACCAGTTATCCAGCAGAGTATGAAAGACAGCCGCAAAAACTAAAGAAGGTAAAAACTGAGCGCCTGGCTGGGTCTGAAAAGTGAAAGCTCACAATCAAAACCATGCAAAGCAGCCAATCCTGTGAAAAAAGCCATTTAAATAAGTGATAATGTAAATGTATCCTTACATTTTGTCATACTAGTCTTCTTGTTAATATTATCTATTGAATTTTTTATTCATTCATCGTACTTTTAGTCATATTTTTGCACCAATATCACAATAAACTCTTTGCATAATTTATTCTGGGGTTTTTTTCTAATAAATTTTCACAGTTGCATACATGCCTCTAAACTTGCAGCACTTCCTTTAATCCCTTTTTATTCTTTTATTTCTTACTGACTGATCGCCTGAGCCCGGCCGCTGTGTGTGTGTGTCTGTGTGTGTGTGCACAAAGCTCCTGCGCTCCCTAATCGATCACCTTTGTTGCACACACTGATCGGCTCCATCGTGCTCGGCTCTCTGCACAGCCTGCTTTAGCCTCCGCCGCTAGCCAGTTAGCTCGCCTCGCCTGCAAACGTCTGCTCGGTATTTTCCTCCCATCCCCGCCATCTTGAGCCAAGTCAAGCAGCCATTATTTTGCAAGCCTAAACTACTACGGTGTGTGTTCTTTTCTCCATCGATAACGCAGCTAACTGTGTGTGTGAGAGAGAGCAATGGAGGGAGAAAAGCGCCGGGCAGTTACATGCTAACAGCTACATGCTAACAGAGCAGGCTGCAGACACGACCTCAAACTCGGCTGCAGATACTGAAGAGACGCAGGCTTTTTATTTTAGTGCACAACTTTACTGCTTCACCGTGCATTCTTCTGATTACTATTACACAGATAGAGCAGTGTTTGCACCGCATTAAAAACAGCTCCTGTACGTTATTTTATCATGAACATCATAGAAGGCAGCAGAGACAACATGGTGCTGCAGAAACAAATGAGCTTCAACTGAGAATCTGCGCAGTTAAAACCTGTTAAACAACACGTATAGATATTACTACCAAGATAATGCTGCTTAAAGAGAGGCAGGTAGTGTGTGCAGAAAACACACTGATGTTATTCCGCTTATATTTTCTGTTCAAGCTAAAATAAGGCGAGGTGAAGACAATTCAACACCACTAAACCTGCTGCATGTGGCATGTGCGTAAAAGCATGATAGAGAGGCTCACACACTTTTAAATGTAGTTTATGTAGACACTTAATGTGAGAGAAATGTTAAAATGAGGATTTTACATGCTTTTGTTTTGTTTTTTTCTAGGTAAAGCAGACAGATATTGCATTAGTTGTGTGTTTTCTGCACACACTACCTTCCTCTCCTTTATCTATGTTTGCAATTCAACAAAACTCATACAATGCCATTGTATTGCAGGTTATTTTACCCTTTTTTGCTGTGTTGTTTCTGCTACCTTGTTTAACATCAATAAACACAATGTAATGTACCTGAGCCATTTTAATAAAGGGAAAATATATGTGCAAAAATAATAATAACCAACACAGTGAAGCTGCAGAGTTGAGGGAAAAAAATAGTCGTCTGTGCATCAAAAATGCTTTATCGTGCTTTATTTTGTGTAGCCATGTGTTGCATTTACCACCCCTTATTTTATTATATTTTTCTGCACACACTACCTTAAGGTAGGTAGGTTAGTAGGGCCATATATATACGCTATTTAATATACAATGCCATCATGTTGCAACTATTTTAGCTTTGATTGTCTCTGCTGCCTTGTTTAATTTTAATTAAAAAAAATAAAAAGTGTAGGAGTTGTTGCTATGAAGTGCAAACGCTGCTCCAAATGTGCAATAATCATAGACACACAGCTGCATGCATGTTAAAGGTGTAAGTTGTGTGTGAAAACGAGGCCTGTGTGCATTCAGAGTGGCTTTTTGTTTAAACATGTAGCTAATTAGACAGCCAGATGTTGCATTTACTTCACCTTATTTTAACTTGAGAAGAAAATATAAGCAAAGTGTGTTTTCTGCACACTTACCTTAAGGAGCTTAATGTTAGTTGTAATATATCTATATGCATCTGTATATGCTACTTAACAGCCCAAACATACAATGCCATCATTTTAGCTGTAGCTGTGCCTGCTAAGTTGTTTAATATTAATAGAAATACTGATAAAATGTGCAGGAGTCGTTTCTGTGCAGTGCAAACGTTGCTCCATATGTGCAATAATCATAAAAACACAGCTGCATGCAGGGCGAAGCTGCTAAACGAAGCTTGTTAGCATCCAGAGGAGCTTTGAGGGGGGGTCTCTCACTAATTTCAGGTGGGATATGTGCTAATATGCTGTGCTTCTAAAGGAAAAGGAGGAGGGGGGCATTACCTTTAACAGCAAGGCCTTCGTTCTGGCGCCATCTTCTTGAAGCCTGTGAAATCCAAACAGTGAGCTGCAAGCAGAGGACAGACAACACAGGCGGCTCCGTGTCACTCAGGGAGGAGAGGGGGGGCAGGTACAACCATTATGACCGTATGAGTGTGAGGCAGGAGAATAAAGGTGTGCAGCCGTGCAGGAGAGCACGGGAGAGCCGCGGTCTCACCTGTCAGTCCCGGCCAGGCTCTCCGTCTCCTGCGCCGTTAGCTTCGGAAAGTCCTCTTCGATGTCAGTGGACGCCATTTTCTCCTCGTCATTACCAGCAGCAGCGCCGAGACTCCGAGCACAACAACAAGAGGAGGAAGATGAAGAAGATGTAGAAGAGGAAGAAGAAGAGGCGGCTGTGTGTGGGGGGGTGTTGGCGAGCGACACCCCGCACGATTTCATGTGGAAAGAAAGCGAGAGGAGCGCCCGGCGCCGAGCGGCTGAACTACGGAGCGGAGAGTCGCGCAGCTCTCCGGGACTCGAACGGGGCGTAGCGCGCTTCTTCTTGCCAAATCCTCACGGAAACGCTCCCGCCGCGCGCCTCATCGCACGCCCAGCCGCCGCCGCCTCCCTCCGCATGAAGTCGAGACACGGTCGGGGTCGTTTTCAGGGGCGAGCGCCGCCGGAAAACATCGCAAACTTCCCCGGACGCGTCGGCTCAAAGTTGTTGTAATTGTGTCACTGAGGCCAACTGCACGCCGCACGCCGCCGCCGTGGCCACGCCCTCTCGCCCGCTTCGGCCAATCGGAGCCCGGCGTGCGCGGTCACGTGCCAGGTGTGCTGCGGACGCGCGGAGAGGATGCGCGGACGCACACATCGAATGGTCTCGTCGAGTTCCGCCCACCGAGCCCTGCGATTGGCTCCTCGCGCTGTATTGTGATTACGTAACTGTATGTATGAGCAAGCGATTGGTCAAAACAGCTGTCACGTCTGTCTATTGGGGGCTGTTGATATAAAAAATAAAGAATTCATTAATAAATAAATACAAATAATACTACTAATAATATGTTCTTATCTTAAAATACACTTTTTTATCATCCAAGCATCATCACCCAACACAAACCTAAACTTTAAACTTTAAAATTATATATATAATATACACGGATACATGTATTCATATATCTATGTATCCGTTGCTGTAATCAATTATCATTGTTTACAGTCCTGCAGATATACAGCACTAACTTTGCATTTATTGAAGGTAATCTATTCTTTCAGCCACCTTTATGTAATATAGATTCCTGTAAATAAAAGTAGGCCTGTATTTATTTTTATCAGGTAGGTATTTGTCCAATAGAAAAGGCAGCCAGTATAAATAAATGCTTGATTTGATGTGTCCTGTTTTTGACCCATTTAGAGGGGGCTTTCTTATTTTAAATATTTTCTAAACTTTGCAGCTGTGACCTTTTATTTAACAGAAGCAACCTCACTGACAGAACCAGCTTCCTGATTTCACACATCTTTCAGAGTCAGTTTTGATAAACATGATAAAGTTAACCCACCTGAGTAGCATCTTCTGCCATTTTAAAGGTTTTTTTGTGCTTCTTGTACTGTCTTTGCATTAATCTTTTTTATTTTACTCTTACTATTACTTTCTTCTTACTACTGTCACTTTTACAGCCTTTTATTGTTATTAGTAATAATAGATTATATGTGATGGTAGCCTAGTTGATAGTAGTAGCTGTAGGTTTTCTTGTTGTTATAAATGTAATATAAAATGACTTCTCTTACATACGTCTTTGTCAAACAAACCTTTATTTTAACCTGGGCTTTACAGAATTAACATTATTAAAGTGTGTAAAAGCAACATGTCATTTTATATGGGTCTCCTCAGTTTCTGTGACTTTTTTAATTGTTTTATTTAATATTTATTATTTTATATTTTAATGACGATTTTACTGATTTTATTTTGTTATTTATTTTCTTACCAAAACACTAATCAATAACAAATAGATTCACACAGATACATGAGTAAATGTGCAGGTAAATAAACAAAATAATTCTGAAAAATAAACACAAAAAATGCCAGAGATCAACATGAAGAAACAGAAACTAACTTGAGTAAAAAGATGACATAGTTTAACAGTTTTAATGGCTGTAATAGTTTATTTTTATATTGATTATTTAATTTTATTTGTTATTGATAAAACCTTACCGATGTGTGGATATTTTAAATGTAAAACTTTGTATTAAAAACGCAATGATACGAATAAAAACTTCTCTTTCGTGTATTTAATGATCTGTGCGGCTCCCTCAGACACACAGAAGGTGAAGCTGACGTCATCGATAGCGGATCGATCGGGCTCGCGCTCTGTCGAGATGCTGTGACGTAGGCGGCTCCGGACTCGGCGCACTTCAAAATGGCGACCCGCGACAGAGGTAAGAGACGAACTGCGGCTCCTCCTGAGGGCCTCACTCTGGATATTTACCCCCCAGACAAACTTTAAAACTTGAGTCTGACAGCCTCGGCTCGTTAAAGCTTCTCTTTGCGTGTCTCTTTAAGCGTTTTGTCTCCGGACGTCGCTAACTTTTCCTCGGAGCTCCTCCTGTGTGGAGCTAACTCGCAGCTCCGCCATGTCCGCTCACTGTCTGTCTGTGTCTGTTTGTTTGTTTGTTTGTCTGTCAGGTAAAGAGCTGGAGGAGGAGCTGTATGATAAGGTGGTGGACCTGACAGAGTACGCCAAACGGCAGCGGTGGTGGAACCGGCTGTTCGGCAGCAGCTCCGGCCCGGTGGCGGAGAAATACTCGGTGGCCACTCAGATCGCCATCGGGGGGGTCAGCGGATGGTAAATACCCCCGTAGAGCTGAACCGAGCTGCCCCAGGGGCAACAACGTGACCCCCTCCCACTGATACTGAGGACTGTGGGGTCATAACACTGATGGGGGTGTCAGAAATGTGGAAGAGTTAGAGAGGGAGAGCTGGGAGGGTCAAAACACAAGGACACAAAAGAGAAACTACCAAACTGAAAACACAAGGACATGATAGCAAGGACAACATGACACAAAATACAACAACATGACACAAAATACATGACATGACAGGAAGGACAACAGCTTTACAGTAAACAACATAACAAAACAGCAACATGACACATAATACAAGAGCATTGCACACAATGCAACAGTGTTACACAAACAGTACAGAAAACACAACAGTGATACACAAAATACAGAAACAACAATATGACTGCCTTATAAAAACAATGCAAAAAACACAATGACAATACAGAAAACTACACAACATAACTGCATTATCGAAACAACAGTAACAACAATACAAAGACAACACAACATTACAGTAAACAAAAACAATATAGCAAACAATAACACAACATTGCATAACAGAATAAGTATGAATAATATTAGTTCTCATTAAAATCAACAAAACCTGAATTAAAATGAGAAAATCCAAATTTTAAACTAAGCAGAGCTGCACAATACAAAAACAATCTGTTTAGTTAACCGAAGTTTATTCTTGTAAACAGAAATTAAACAGTTTAATTCATAAAGAGATGTTTGTTTACTCGAATTAAAGTAATAAAATATACATTTGCACCTTTCTTTCACTGCCAAGTTTGGTAGTTGAACCATCGGTGATAAAACCCAGTTTATTTCATGTGTATTTAAGACATATAAAGCATCATCGTAGTTATATTCTCAGTGTTGGGTCTTTCACTGCCATCTAACCTTTAGAGGAGTCATTTTAAAGGCAGTTGAAGTGATTTCCGTCACTGTCTTTGTTTCCTGTAGGTGTGCAGGATATCTCTTCCAGAAGGTTGGAAAAGTCGCTGCTACGTCTGTCGGAGGAGGACTGCTGCTGCTGCAGGTGCTGCTGCCTCACAAACGGGCCCGAAGCCTTTAAACAGAACAAACAAACGTGAACGTGCCTCTCATTTACTTTTGACTCTTTCTGCAGATCGCTAACAACAGTGGATACATCCAAGTGGACTGGAAGAGGGTAGAGAAGGATGTCAACAAGGCCAAGAAGCAGCTGAAGAAAGGCACCAACCAAGCAGCCCCCGAGCTCAACACCTTCTTCGAGAAGGTCAGACGTTTGTGTGCAGCTTTTCCATTTTCACACAAAGGACAACCAGTGTGAGAGACCAGCAGCTGTTAGCAAGTCAGATTTTAGCCGTCAGTGCCAACATACTAAAGAGGAGGCTCACTGCAGTCAGAATATTGCACAGTTTTTCTTTGTTTTAAAGAGTCAGAAAATCATGTAAAATGTTAAAAATAAAATAGATTAAGGCATATTTTGCTTTAATGTGAATGTCCATAAGTGACTGTAGGTGTTTTATACTGAAATGTGTTTCCTGTCTTGTTCAGTCCACAGAGTTTGTGAAGAAAAACATCGTTGTCACGAGTGGTTTCATCGGAGGCTTCCTGCTCGGCCTGGCATCTTAGGGGTCTGCCAAATAACAACGGGTCTGTCTGTCTTTAAAAGATTATAGGGAAATATTACAAATCTTTGCTGGATGGGTTTTAAGTGTTTTTGACAGCAAGCAAACCAGTTTCATAGCTCGTAGCTATGTGTTCCTACATAAGCTGCACATCCTCGTGTCTACTTTAATACTGTACCTCTGTGTGACGAGCACTGACGACATGATGTGGGGACTTCTCGGTTAAACCAGAACGACCTCTGAAAACACTCCAGGCCAAATAATGAGACATATCATGCAAAATTCATTTAAAAAACACATAAAGGCCATCAGAATGTTGAAATTTATTTTTTGCGTATTTATTTTTTACCAAAACGACATTGTGAGACAATGAAAGTTAATGCACTGTTATTGCTGCCTTGTTGTGCGCACCAAAGCCGAGCACGTTGCGGCTTCGTGTGAGTGGATTTAAATTCACCTCCACCTGGCAGGGAGTGTCCAGATTGCCAGTGTTATATTGAATAATTCCAGACCTCGTAAACAAACATTTTCAGGGTTCACTTGCTGATATTTATGGGATTGTTTTGCCTTTTTAGAGGTGGAATATTTCACATGTCAGCCTCCCCGTCATCTCTGTTTTTTTTATGAGTTTTGTTTCGCAGTAAATTGAAGCTTTAGGTAACGAAGGCTGTGGTTTGTCTATTATGGAAGTTTGATGAATAAATAAAAATAACAACATGAGTTCAACTGTTTCTTTGTTTTTACGACAGTGTAACCGTACAGAAAGTCCTTCTCCTGACCTTGGATGTTTGTGTTGGTCTGAGTTTAGTTTTACTTTCACTTAGCCGCAGATCTCCACCCACAGTGAAAGAGTAAGTGACTCTTTTGTTTACAGATACAGTGACAAAACTAGTTTTGTTTTTATTTCCAGGATTGTGTAAAGTGTCACCCCTGAAATCTGATGTGCTGTTATCCTAAACTAGGATGGTTAACTACCCGTTCAGAGGCAGGAACTTTGTCCAGATCTGTTTAATGAGTAAACTCGACTTTAGAAAATATTTAAAAACTTCATTATGAAAGTGCATCCAAGCCAACACAAGCTCTTTAATATGTAGGATGGATGTTTATGTTGGTCTTCTGTGTCATTTTCCTGTAGAAAATCATCTGCCAGAGATTAAAATTTTTGCAGTTTTGTTAAAGACAAAAATACTTATTAAAATGATTTATTTTGATCTTATACTGTTACTGTTGCTTTATATTTATAAGACGCTACTCTGCTGTATTGAGATTGGTAGGTCTATAATAATAATTTTTAATAAGGTGAAGGTGGTGATAATAATACTTGTGAAATTACAATAATGATGATAATGGTATGAGGGTATATAATTATGATACTGATTGATGATGACAGCATGATAATTAGAGTAAAAATGATGAGTATAATATAGAATAGTAATATCAGTAATAAAACAGTCAAATGTTTATATTATATTAAATATTTATATATATCTGAGATGCTATTAAATATGCGTGCTGTTAAATATAAAATATATCAACTTAACAATACAAACTGTACATAAAGGCAGCTAAATGATGATGACATGATGTGCAATATATACTTAGTGTGTAAGGTATACGTACATAATTATAGAAAGTACATGCATGAAATGATATATGGTGTATGAAAAATAAATACTTGACCCTGCCACATATACATTAATATAATGTCTAAGTATAGTATGGTGTATAATATCAATATATTGTGCACTAACAGGTCACACATCACATGATAGGACAGTCTTTCACTAATCTGCAGTGTTGGGATGTAAAACAGAGTCCGGTTCGGTGAATAGAGGTGTTGATGAGGTAGATCAGTTATTCAAGTGCTTTGGTGTACTCTGAGGTGTGTGTTTGGTAAATCTGCTCTGGGGCTAAAATCTCACATTTTGAGCATGTGCATGCTGAAGTGGTCCTTTCTGTAACAACCGTTGCTAGGAGACGCCCCCAAACAAAACGCTTCCATGGCAACCAGCATCAGAAGGTTGAAACACAACAGCAGAGTTTGTGTGGAGGAAATAATCAACCTGTAGCAGTCATGGCTTTACCATTTTTACCGGGGAACTCTCCCAATAAACAAGTAAGATCTCACACGTGTTTGACTAAAGCTCAGCTCACTGCAGGGAAGGCAACCAGACAGATAAATGAACAGGACAGTTAGCAGGTTAGCTCCTGAGCTAAGTGTGTATTCATCTTTATTTAAGCGGACGTGACAGAAATAACTGTTAGACAAAGATTTTCGCATTTACTGAGCCAGTTACAGACACATTTTAAATGTAAAACCATGTTTGAGTTAATCTGCTGTAGTGTAGATATTTAGAAAGGATATTTCTGTAAAGTGTTGATCACTTAAATCATCCTGGATGTAAAACTAGAAATGTCATTTCCAGGTAAGTAGATTACATGAGTGCACTTTGATTTAGGAGACATATTATATTCATGAATTATTAACCTTTAATATATAAATTAAATCGCTGATGCACTGAGTGTGTGTAGTAAGCCCACATTGTGTGTTTAATAGCTCCATGAAGGCTTTTCTCTCCGTCTGTGCTGCAGCTCGGGAAGGAGAGATTCCACAAATCCCAACATTTCGATTTTTCCAACGGTATCCCGATGCTGGTGGGCTGTGAGAAGCCGGGCATCGGAGGAGAGCGCTTAGCGGGCCAGAAGATGAAACCAAAGTACTCTGTCTACCCGAAAGGAAAGGGCAGCGACTTACCATCATGGGTGGCCTTCGACAAACAGGTGAGCTGACTGCAGACTGATTGTTTTACCTCCACACACACACAGTCACATATACAGCAATTGTGCAGAAGTTAAATAAATTTAAAATAATATTCAGCAATGATTTTAAGAGTTTTTAAGAGTTATTATCTGACATACAACACAGTTAATGCCCTGAACATTGCAACACCTCCAGTAGATTATATTATCATTTATATCATCAGTTGTGCAGCTAAAAGCCGTAATTTGAATAATCTCATCCACAAACTGGCCTTTCGCCCCTCCAGGCTCTGTGTTTTGAGGCGTACTTTCAGGAAGCTGTGCCCGAGGCGCGAGACGAGACCTACAGAATCAGGAAGTGTAAGATCTACTTCTACCTGGAGGACGACACCATACAGGTGGTGGAGCCCGAGTACAAGAACAGCGGCATCCCTCAAGGTGTGTGCGAACATAATGTGAATGAAAATGTTTTATTTCTCATGTGCTTTTTGTTGCATTTAAGATGCAAACTGGGGTAAAGACCCTAAAGATGAGATGTGCAGTTCCACCTTATCGTTTCTGTGCTGCTGTCTCTCTCTGCAGGAACATTTATCCATCGTCAGCGTGTCCCACTGCCTCCCCCGGACGATGACCAGTTCTACAACGTTTTCCATTTCAACACCAACCAACAGATGGTGCTGTACTCACGCACCTTCACTGTGACCGACTGTGACGCTTTTACAAGGAACTTTCTCACAAAACTCGGAGTGCGTATGAACGGCCGTGCAGCCGTTCCTGAAGACCCCTACAGCAGCCTCCGAGAGCAGGTGGGCCGCACAGCGTTTTTTTAAAGTTTGGTTAGGTTGTTCTGCAACTTCAGTAATTCTCATAAAAATAACATTTTTAAATCAATATATAGAGGAGCTGAAAATATCAGAAAAAGCAAGAAACAGGTGAGACCTTTAACATAATGACAGACATGTGGAGTGACAGGTTTCACCTTTACAAACAAAAAGATGCAGAACAAAAAGATACCAAACATCTGCATGATAAATGTTTTTTAAAGGTGAAATCGAATGTATTCACCTAAATAAACTGCTGATAATGTGTGTTTTTTCCTCTCCAGATTGAGAAAAGCATGAAGCCTCTGCGGCCATACGAGCGGCGCGACACTCTGAAGCAGTTCCTGGACCACGACCGCCAAGTCCTGCGCTTCTACTGCTTCTGGGACGACATGGAGAGCATGTTCGGGGACCCGCGCGAGCTCGTGCTGCACTACTTCCTGGCCGACGACACCATAGAGATCCTGGAGATCATCCCCCCAAACACCGGGAGAGACAACGTGCCCAAATTCCTGCGCCGCAGCAAGTTACCTAAGGTGAGCTGACATTATAGGTAGGCTGTGATAAAAGGTGTGTCGGAGGTCACTGGATGGGGGAGTGGAGGACTACACGTTTATTTTACAGGTTATGGAAACACTTTAAAGAGAAACATGCTGAAGCAAAGACAGAAATGTGATGTTTCACAGCTTTTCTTGTGCATTTAGTGTTTTCAGTTTCCATCTGCGTTTATAGATTTTAAAGCAAAAGGGCTTGCAGTCGCTCTCTTTCTGGTCGGGTGACTTCTTCTCATCTCTCTCCCACCATCCCTCCCTTCACCGGGCCCCTCATTCAGTCTGACAGCACCGCTGCAGCATCCAGCCTCCCTCAAGCATTTTGGCTTTCTCCTCGAGTTACTCGCTGAAGCTTAATTCATCTTGAAGGACAGCCAGACCTCAATCATGTGTGTGTGTGTGTGTGTGTGTGTGTGTGTGTGTGTTTCATCCCAGTAATGCTGTTTGTTCTGATGCCTTTTATTAAATGTCAGCCCTAAAGGTTGACCACAATGCACCATCCAGTGAGAAATCAGCACATTACCACACCACTTCTTTACTCTCTTTATTCTGTTAGCCTATCTATCTATCTATCTATCTATCTATCTATCTATCTATCTATCTATCTATCTATCTATCTATCTATCTATC
>JBAJHX010000043.1:1671829-1683371 GCA_037176925.1 Amniataba percoides | reverse complement strand
CTGGTGAGAGAGAGAGACAGAGAGAGAGAGAGAGACAGAGAGAGAGAGAGAGAGAGACAGAGAGAGAGAGAGAGAGAGACAGAGAGAGAGACAGAGAGAGAGAGAGAGAGAGACAGAGAGAGAGACAGAGAGAGAGAGAGAGATAGAGAGAAAGGGCGTTTGATATACGATTGCTGTGTCACGATCCACATGTGACGAGCGTCCTCACAGGCAGAGCATCCAGGCTGCTCCCTCTTTCTGCTGTTCAAGAAAAAAGTGAGAGCGAGAGAGAGAGAGAGAGAGAGAGAGGGAGGAGAGAATAACACTCAGACAATCAGTGAGGGAGAGAGAGAGGGAGGCAGAAACAGGAGAGAGGAGCCGGCTGGGAAACAATAGTTGGACAACAAATCCAGCGTTGTTGCAGGATCTCTCTCTGGATACCTCTGCTGTCCGTCCGTCCGTCTGTCTGTCTGCTGCTGCTGCTGAAGGTAAGACGTCACATCTACAGCCACACGCTTAAATATATAACATCACAGCCTTTTCTGACAGGAGCTGTAGTGAACTTCTGCAGGTTGAGTTGCTGTGAGATGAGATTCAGGATCTTTCTCACCGTGTTCAACATCGAGTCTCGCTATGTGGTGCACGTTTGTTTTACATTTCAGTCTTTTTTTTACTTGCACGAGCAGAGTTTGAGCTCAACTTCTGCTGACTTGTTTCCTCTGCTGCACATCCCCCGAGCTCAGGTGCACATTCCTCTTTTACTGCAGGTATTTTCTTCGCTTCGCACGTGTCCAGAAACTGCAAGTGGTTGTGATTAGGAAACTAGTGTGACATGATGTGTAATAGGAGGAAACATGTTTGTGTTGGCGCCGCTGGATCTGCTAATCAGGCACTGACAGCGAGGCTGGAGGGACGGAGGAGCTCGCAGGGCTTTGTAGGGAGTGTGTGTGCCGGAGCGAGGGGTTAATAGCGGTGTGAATAACTGGGGAAACGTATGGATATGCGTTTTACAGGTGCGTGCGCTCGTGTCCGTGAGCGTGTGATTGAGTTGGCCCGTTCTGCTGGACCCTGAGGCTGCTGGCTTATGCTCGAAGGAGATGATGACAGATATAATAGACTCTGTGGTAGGTCGGAGGAGGAGGAGGAGGAGGAGGAGACGAGCTACCACTTCCATCTCACTGAGACGGAGAGAGTGAGAAAGAGAGAGGGAGAAGGTGTTTAAATGAAAAATGAAGTGAGTACAAAATACTGTGGGATAATGAGAGGGGGAGAAAAAGGCCAAGTGGGAGGAAAAACATGTGAGAAAGAGGCAGAAACAGCGAACCTTTCGGAGGACAGGCAGAGAGAAGGACGCGATAAATAGGAGAAACAGAACGAAACTGAGATGTGTGAGAGGAGCAGAGAGAAAGAGAGCCGGAGGAGGTGAGAGTGACAGTCTGACACAAGAGGGAAAAAAAGAAAGAGATCGAGACCGTGTGATGCAAACATCCCTCCAGACATCCCTCCTCTCTTCCACCGACAGCAGACGAGGAACAGTCAGAAAGCTCAGACTGAGTCTGCATCCTCGCCTCAGACTGAGAAAAGTAAAAACTCACCTTTGAACTGTTTGGAGAAGAAGGAAAAGGAGAGGAAGAGGAGTAGGAGGTGTGTTTGAAAGATCGCACATTCGGCCAGGTGCAGAGAGACAGCAATGCTCTGGCAGAGCGGTGCACGGCGTGTGTGTGTGTGTGTGTGTGTGAGCTCTCACGTTTCATATTCTCACACACACACACACACACAGGGGCCCATTGTGAGTGTATTTATTTGGACAGCGTTGAAGCACCGATAGGCGGTTCACAGTGTCTCACCGCCGCGGGAATGTGCTTCTGACAAATGGATGCTCCGCACGAAACCGCAGGCCGATGGAGAGAAACGCCGGCCCGCCAGACGAGCGTGTGACACATCTCTGCTGCCCCGAAGAAACCTGGTCCGGCGTGATAAAACAAACACGCCTACGACTCCTTTTTTTTCGAGAGCGCCTCGGGCCTGCAGCTGAATGGAGGATTGATCCAGTTTCATGCACGTTTTTTTTTTTTGTTTTTTGTTTCGCCTGCAGCTTTGTCTTTCTTTCTCTCTGATGATGAGGAGGATCGGAGGTGCATGTGTGCTGACCTCTTTATCAAATATAAACCTCACACGTTTCACAGAGACACAGAAGCATTCGCACATACATGTTCCTCTGTGTCTTCCCTTTTCGGTCTCTCCCGTGTTTCTGAGAAGCCTAAACTGTAAAGCTAACACGAGCTTAGCTGCGGCTCACATGGCTGCCTGTCATTGGCTGAACACCGCTCTCAAATCCACACTGTTTGTCTTATCTTTACTGGGGGGGATATATTTAGTGAGGAGCTTAGCTTTTAGGAGGCTGGCGCGTGGGGAGGGTAGAAGAGTGTGTGTGTGTGTGTGTGTGTGTGTGTGTGAGAGGAAAGAGTAAGTTTGTGTGTGTGTGTGTGTGTGTGTGTTTCAGGAGCTGGCGTCAGTAGACAGTGGAAGAGCTTGGCACTCTGCATGCCAAACTGTGTGTGTGTGTGCATTTACTGTGTGTGTGTGTGGCTGGAGGACAGGTCTGTGGGTCTGCACCCCCTCACACACACACACACACACACACACACACACACACACACACACACACACCTCCACCCCCTCGCTCCAGTCAGGAATCTGCCCTTTAGTTTATTAAAAGCTGGTGAAACAATGGAGGGAGGTGAGGCTGAGGAGGGAGGGGGGGTGACGCACCGGAGCAAATCAGAGAGGAGTGTGATGATGTAGTTGGGAGGAAGACGGGAGGCGGGGGGAGAGATATGGAGAGGCATTTCATGACAGCTCAAAAAGACGACACGTCTCCCTGTTTACCTGTCATTTCTCCCTGATTCGCCCCCCTCCCTTTTGATGCACCTGTTTTCTGTGCGTGGCGGCGTTGGCTCTGAGACTGAGCCCCCCCCCCCTCCCTGGACAACAACTGCAGACTCAGCTGCCTCGAGGATCCCTCTGAAGATCCGGCTCCTCGGCCCGGCTCTGTGCACGCCGGGGGCCCCGGAGCTGCAGCACGACGGCCCCCGACACGCCGCAGGGGCCCCCCCCCCTGTGTGTGCTGTGTGTACATACGTGTGTGCAGGTTGTGTGTGAGAACAAAAACCCAGAAGCGAGGTGGGCCGGGGATATTTATACACACACCCCACTGCTCAGAACAAAACGTGGGAACGTGGACTGAGAAACTGTGCTCGACACAACATATGGCCTCGACAGTTGGGAGGCTTCGTGGTGTCGAAACAGATTTTGAGACGATGTTGTTGTTTCACTTTTACATCCTGAACAAAAGTCTTCAGTCTGACTTTTTTTTTCTTTTTTGCACCTTGAAACTTTTGTGCATTGCTTCAAAGTTTTAGTGTGTTTTCATTAAGAAGAAGAAACTTCTACCAGTTATTTTCATTACTCATGAATCATTCAGGTATTTTTTTCTGTTTATAATTTGTTGAAAATAATGAAAAAGAGAATTAAGCGTTTTGCAGGAATCACAGTCGGAAAATCAAAACATAGGTGGAGGTCTGTGAGGAGAGATGGAGGTCTGTGAGGATGGGTGGAGGTCTGTGAGGATGGATGGAGGTCTGTGAGGATGTGTGGAGGTCTGTGAGGAAGGATGGAGGTCTGTGGGGAAGGATGGAGGTCTGTGAGGATGTGTGGAGGTCTGTGGGGAAGGATGGAGGTCTGTGAGGATGTGTGGAGGTCTGTGAGGATGGATGGAGGTCTGTGAGGATGTGTGGAGGTCTGTGAGGATGGTTGGAGGTCTGTGAGAATGGGTGCAGGTCTGTGAGGATGGATGGAGGTCTGTGAGGAAGGATGGAGGTCTGTGAGAGTGGGTGGAGGTCTGTGTGGATGGATGGAGGTCTGTGTGGATGGGTGGAGGTCTGTGAGGATGTGTGGAGGTCTGTGTGGATGGATGGAGGTCTGTGTGGAGGTCTGTGTGGATGGATGGAGGTCTGTGTGGAGGTCTGTGAGGATGGATGGAGGTCTGTGAGGATGTGTGGAGGTCTGTGTGGATGGATGGAGGTCTGTGTGGAGGTCTGTGTGGATGGATGGAGGTCTGTGTGGAGGTCTGTGAGGATGGATGGAGGTCTGTGAGGATGTGTGGAGGTCTGTGAGGATGGGTGGAGGTCTGTGTGGAGGGATCGTGTTGTGGTCGTGTGGTTTGGCTCCCTCACAGGTTCTTCACTCGGACTGGAGCCTTTTGCAGAAACTGGAGCCTTTTTAAACGCTCTGCCTCTCGGCGAAGCTGCTGAAGCTTTAGCTACAAAAACATGACATACAATGTGTCTTTTAATAAGCAGTAAATGCTACAGAAAGGCCTCCACACTTAATGCATGTGTAGTTACACGTAAAGCTGCTTCATCTCCCTGTTGGCCTCCAGCTTTGCCTCCATAATTAGTTTTTGAGTACCGGGAATTCCACTTTGGTGAGTTGAACGGGAACAGGGAATGCTTTAGATTTTTGGGGGATTTTAGGCCAAATAATTAAAGTTGTTATTTGTCTGAGAAAAATTCAAGCCAATGAGCAGACTGAGAAACGTACCTGGCAGCTCAGACAGGGTCGAATCTGCAGCTTTGAGTTTTGGTTTCCTCTCCATGTTAAAGTGGTTTTCACAGTGAGAGCGAAACTCTGCATTTAAAGAGCTTGGATGGTGCGTTTGTGTGTGTTTATCTGCTCTCACGTCAGATGCAATCATCAGCATGTCTGGTTAACGAGCTTATTGTCTTCAGTATTGTCTTCGATTGTTAGAAACTGCACTTCAGTAAAGTCCACGTTAACGCTAATTAATTAATTTAGCGTGCATGAAAGTTAAGCAGCCAGCAGTTATTTCCTCATCAGACTTTTCACACTGGGACTCACCAGCTGCAGCACAAGAGCTGATTTTTAATTTGACATTTTTTATCTGCCACATGCTGACCAGCTGACGTGACGCGCGGCCTCCATCTTTCATGACATCACGTGTGCGGCCCATCAAGTGCATGTTTAAGACTCTTTTACAAGATTCTGGGAGTCAGCTGGACGCATTAAAACAGCCAGCCGGAGACAGTTGTCATCTCAGGCGGCAGATTTCGACGGTCATCAGCGGAAATAGTGAAAATAAATCTGCAGCCTCGGTCGAGCTGCTTCGTGTTTTTGGTTGCAGTTTGCATTTCTGCACAAACGCCCCCTCCCCCGATAATAAAGGCGTCGCTTTGAACCAGGTCTGTTGGACGCACTACAAACGCGGGACAGCTGTGATTGCTAATTTCTGCATGTCTCCTCGAATCTCCAGGTTTCCGCTGCCCCCCCTCCCCTCCTCTCTCGGTGGACCAGAATATCTTTTTACCCCTTTAAAGCAGCCACTGTTAGCGTTTCACCACATGCACGCCGTTCCCACCGCGCCGAGCCCCGAACATGGATTGATGCCGCCGCTGTCAGAGGCTTCGGGATGACAGAATGAGAACCAGGACTCCAAAACGCGAAGCATGACCTCACCCCGCTTCTTCTCCCAGGTGTATTTTATTCCTCAAACTCACATGTATCTGAGCCATTTTAACAGAGATAAGGTGGCTTTGCATTCCAGCAAAAAAAAAAAAAAAAAAAGATCCCTTCCCTCGTCAAATGGAAAATCTGACTTTTCCTGGTGGAGTTTTACAGGACGGGCTCCGGCCTTGCAGCGGTTTCTCTACAACAGCCATCAAGTGAAGTTGTTTACTTTAATTGAGCTGAAATTTCATGGGTAATTCAGAATGAATGACTTGTTGTATTTTGCGGCGCTGCGCTGCCAACATCGCTGCTTTCTGTAATCAAAACAATGAGGACTCAAGGTGACACGGCGAGTTGGGCTCCAACACTCCTCCCAAATATAAGCAGACCTAAGCGTTACAGCAGAGGCGTCCACGTGCCTCATCTGGAGGAAGTGATGGAAGCGGGAGCGTGGAGGGAGACGGGTTTGGAGAGGATACCCGCAGAGGAAGACGGGTGGACTTTAAAGTGGAACACAATGGGGATTTGTTTTTGTAATTATATCAGAAAGACAAGCTGAGTTTGAGTGGACGACGGGGCCGATTCCAAACGATAGATCCAGGAAACATGCGGACCGTAACGGTTTTGGGTTCGCCGGTCATTATGCTTGGACGAGATGGGGGGGGGGGTCCATCTGCTGTTTGTGAACACCCGGGGCTCTATAAATCTGAGGCCAGGGCAGGTGTGGGGGGGACAGAGGAGGCCTGACACCTCCTGATGGTGTTTACTTGAACCTACATCACAGTTTGCAAACTCACAGCGAAGTAATGAACTCGCTCACGCAGACACCAGCTCCGTATATTATCCTAAAAGCCCCCACTGTCGCTGCCAGCTGCCATTCGCGGCGAAGAACTGACATCACCGGCTTTCAAAGCGCACGCATGAGTCACCGACAGAGACAGTGATTATGATGTGTAGTCACCTTGTGGAGGGTGTCCCTGTCTGCATAGCAATGAAGAGAGCGAGGCTGCTTCAAGCGGCAGATGACAATCAGCAGAAAACCGTCTCTTTGCTGCACATAAAAAAAAGGTAATATGGTGGGAAGGTCTGGCCAGCTCAGCTCATAATAGTTCATCAGAGAGGACGGAGCTGGCCGCCAACCAGAGTGACTACATTTGCGGTGATGTCCTGGTATTTACAGGGTGGATCTCTGCTGTCATTATCTTTGTTTGTTGTAGGACCTGTTGTCTGTTCAACAAAAACACATGTTCTGTTGGGGGGGAGGGTTGATTTACGAGGAAACGCTGAGGATGTTTTTTCTCGTGTCACCATAAATACAGTCACCAACTGCCTCCTGGATGAAAGTCCAGTATTCACTCAGCTTTTAGGCTTTTAGCAGCTCCCGAGGGAAACGTCTGAGTCTTTAGCTGCTGGACGCTCCGTCCGTCTTCACCAGCTGCTGCCTGACTTTGTGTGTTTGGTACTTCGGCTCCTCTGAAAAACTACAGCAGCGAGAGCAAACACAAACTGTAAAGTTGTTGGCCGTAAACACCAAATCAGTAAACTGAAAGAAGCTGTGTTTCTCTGTAGAGCTGAGGGGGGGCGACGGTAACCATCTTCATCACTGTCAGAGGCTTCTTTCACATTACACACAGAATTCAGTCAGATTTTTCTATAAAGATATTGAATGTGGCAGCTTTAAGGCAGCTCTTGCAGTAAAACTAATCTTATTTTCGTAGAGGTGCTCCGTGCAAAAGTCTTCTAACTGCTTTGGTTTAATGTGCACATGTGGCGAATGCTCCTGAATGAAGTTTTGCACCACGGACAGAAAACCTGGGAGCAGTTAAAATGTCTCCAACACAGCCGTGCTGGTATTTCTCTGGACTTGTAATGAAGCGGCAGTCTGCTGCATGAACGATACTTAATTAAGTTAAATCATGTGGAGCCTCGAACAGATATCATGTGAAAATGCATGAATCTCCCCTTCATTGGAGCCGATCTACTCGTCCTCCTTCACCCTTGATTTAACCCTTGAACGGTCGTATAGATGTGGATGTGGATAACAGTCCCCGCTGCGACGCTCGGCCAGGTACGGCTGGCAGGGCCGGAGCTGCTGACGGTCGCTGGCTGTACGAGAGCCGTCTGCTGTGTAAACCCTGCAGCACATGTTCAGCAGGCCAGCAAAACATCTCGGGGAGTATTTATTTTAACGGGCCAAATGATACTTCTATTTCTCTCAGGAGGAATGTTAAGGTTAAATGATTCCCCTTAGAAAGAAAAACAGTGGGATGAAGACGGAGCGCAGTTCAAACGAGGAAATCAGTGTAGAGCTGATGAAGACGGATGTGAAAGAGGGAGCTTTGGAAGAAGGCATATTTGTGTTTGTTTCCTCTGATTTTCTCTGATCAGAGTCGCTGCTGCAGGACCTCGCAGGTACACGCTGACTGTTTCACGTCAGCATGCAAATATATGATCCATTTACAGGGAGGAGCCACACGGTCAACACATGTAGACCCACTAAATCAGCCAGGTAATATAAAAAAGCAGCTCAGAGGATCTTTTCGTGTTGATTTCTGCCCCCTGTGGTCACAGGTGGCAGTGTTTCCTCTAACGTTAGCTCACATGCAAAGACACGCCTTCACCGGGAGGAGACGAACCTTCAGTTCAGCAGCTGAAGAAACTCAAATTGATCCAGAACAAAACCAGCACCGTTTAGTCTGACGTGACAGAAACATGTGAGACCTGCTGTCTGCTGGACTGTTTGCTTCTGCAGGCCACAGAGAGGCACCAGATTTAAACTGGGAATAAAAAAGAGCTTTTAGTAATGATTTAACTTTAACATGTTTTAGAGAAATAAAACAAATACCTCAAAAACAAAATGTTCTGCCAGTAAAATCAGACTAAATGGCCACAGGATGTCTGTTAGGTTAACTGCTCGTACTGAACTGCATGAATACATTTTTTTCATATATGCACAATTAAAGAAAGTGATTTCTATATTTACACCACATCCTGTTTCAATTTACTTGACTTTTGATTGGACATAAGTACAGATGTTTCCTAGACTCCGATTTATACAATTTACAGCGTCGTGGTTTCACCGTGAACACACGAGTATAAATCCAGCGTAAGACCTTTATGTTCAAACTAAATAATCAATTTACGAGTAGCTCGTGCAAACCGATGCAGTACACACTCGAACTCACAGCTCTCTGAAGATCAGGTGAACAGTAATAACAATAAAAAAAAAACTCCTTCCTCACTCCTCGACCCCCACGCGTACACACACCTTCTCCTTAATTCACAACACATTGCTGCCTGTTAGCAGACCTGCCTCGGCCAACACCGAGCTCCCTCTCAACACGAACCCCATTGTCAGGAGGACAATAAAACTATGGAGGAAAAGAAAAACTACACAAATACACGTGAAAATATGCTGCGGGACTGGCAGAGGGGTTTTTGGCTTGTTGGGAGTTTGTTTTAATGAAAAAGTCGTTGGTGGGGAGAGGAAAGGGCCCGGCTGCAGGCTGTTTGTGCATGGCTAAAGTTTCTGCTCTGTAATAAAAGCACCAGGTTTGTGCGTCTGCATGTGTGGGTGTGCAGGGCCGACCGCGGGATAAAGAGACGAAGCAGGCAGCCAGGTCTGGAGACACACACACACACACACACACACACTCATCAAACAGTCGATCACCCAAACTGGAAGAAAGAAGCCGTCTGGACAAAGCTGCATCCCCACACACACACACACACACACACACACACACACAAATGGGAGTGTGTGATCTCTTCTGCAGCACTTATTCCCTTGGATGCACAAATGACTAATAGACAAAACATGTCTACACACACAATATTGTTTCCTTTCTTTGCCGTTATCAGCTCATGTTCCCGCTGATGTTCCTGTTTGTCTTCTTCCTTCAGACTGTGGTGGATCCGCACGGCGGGCGGGTGATGGAGCGGCCCGACGCAGCGAGCGACCCTCCGTCTACCTTTCTCCTCTCAGCTCGCCGGCCTTGAACCTCCACCTCCTGCAGGAATAAGACCGAGACAAAGACAAACCCCCCCCCTCTGCTGCTCTGTTGGGAGACACGGAAACACAACTGGGCCGACAGACGGAAAGAA
Organism: Amniataba percoides; assembly: GCA_037176925.1. NCBI lineage: Eukaryota > Metazoa > Chordata > Actinopteri > Centrarchiformes > Terapontidae > Amniataba > Amniataba percoides. Next base: position 1,673,762 of record JBAJHX010000043.1, on the reverse strand, counting down.
ATAAGAGGAAATAGCAGAGACAGTGCTGGACGTCCCACGAGGATCGGGAGACGCAGGGTGGTCCGACCATGAAACCGTCAATCTGCGTGGGCCCCCCCTCCGGCCTGCTGCTGGTCCTGATGTGCTGCCCCCTGCTGGTCCAGTCCGCCGCAAGCAGCAAGGCCGGCGATAGCGGACACCCCCACCTGGGGGACACGGACCCGGAGCGCTGCATGAGGCACCACTTTGTGGAAACCATCACACACCCGATTTATAAGTGCAACTCAAAGGTAAGGACGGAAAACAGACACATAAAAACACACGGCAGCCAAACTGCTTCACCCGCTCCTCTTTTTTATGTCCACTGATGAATGGACTCATTTATTACAGATATCAGGGAAACATCTCGCTCCAAACGAAGCCTCGGAGACCAAAGAGGGGCCAAAAATAAAGAAAATCCTCCAGCAGCAACTCATTTATCTCCCTCACATTTCTCCTTTTCTACTAGTTTTACCCTCAAACGCCTTCTCTGTTTCTGTTTCTCTCTCTCCTCTTTTTATCTCCATCTCTGTTGTTTCAGACGAGTCACGCTTGCTTTCTCTGGGACTGTGTGTGTGTGTGTGTGTGTGTGCTGGACATGGGCCACGCTGCAGACATATTCTGCACCTCAGCTGGGACTCAGTTTTTGGCCGAAGTGGACGCCTGCCTCTGCCAGCGGGTGTTGGGGGGAGGTTGAGGGAGGGAGAGAAAAATTGAGGAGTTACTTAATGATACGAAGGCGTCAGATAACTCAGAGACGGACACTTCGCGTAAAAAGAGGTCGATGATCCGTCGTGACCCGTCGCCTTTTGTTGTGCAGTTGTTCTGCTGGCGTGAGCGATCAGTTCTTTGGTCTTATTTTAATATTCTGACTCTGAGTGCAAAGAGCAGGTGGCCAAACCGCAGCCTTTCTATTACCGTACACGGGGGGGGTGACGGGAAGCCTGGCCGAGCGAGCGTTTCACACCTCAGCATGCAGAGTTCACACACAGTCCACCTGCACCGCGACCTGCTCGCCGTTTCAGGGTGTGTGTGTGTGCACATCTGAGGCATTTTCATCCATTATAAACATTTTTCATGTTTTTCAGCTTCGTTCATTCTTTGCACACCTGTGTGCTCTGACAGGTGATGAAAATAAACTGCATCACGCTGCCAGCGCTTAATGGATCGACTGAATTCTTGTGTTTGATTACAACACAGTGACAATCAGTCGATATAACAACCAGTCTGAAGGTCCAACAATCAATTATACAAAAGAACACGGAAAACAAACCTTTCTGCAGCCCGTCGCAGCAAAACGCTGCTGTTTTACTGTAAATTCACGTCTGAGAAATGAGTGTTTCTATAAACACTATAGGTCTCCGTGTGTGTTGCTATGGAGAAGTCGTCGGCCAGAAGAATGAATCAGAGCTGAAATAATAAAAAATAAAATCTTAAGTCAAGGTCATATTACTTCTTGGATGGAGTTTGCTCAGTTTGTCATGGAGACGGCTCGTGACATCTGAATTATTTGTTTTTACTAATTTAAAGGTCAAGAGTGAACTTTTACACTCAGTACTGATTAATCAGTGTCAGATAATGTCAGATAATCATTTTTAATGTCGTAATTTCTCTGCTCCTCTGTGACATTTTTTCTCTCCAAAACACAGAGATTTTTTAAAATTAAATGAAAAATGACAGAAAAAAGCAAATTCCCACATTTGAGAAGTTTAAAACAGAATATGTAGTACAGCTAGAAATGAGTTCAATCAATTCATAAATCAACACGATTATTTCCAGTTTTCTGTCAGCTCATCTCAACTTCTTAATCAATGAATCGAGCAGATTGATCGATGTTGCTCTCCACAAAATGCTCGATGGGAGTCACGGGTGACTTCACTTTTTGTTGATGTTTATTAAAGTGTTTTTTTTTAAT
>JBAJHX010000043.1:1643002-1664024 GCA_037176925.1 Amniataba percoides | reverse complement strand
ACAGGCTGCAAACAGGCTGCACACAGGCTGCAAACAGGCTGCACACAGGCTGCAAACAGGCTGCAAACAGGCTGCACACAGGCTGCACACAGGCTGCAAACAGGCTGCAAACAGGCTGCACACAGGCTGCAAACAGGCTGCAAACAGGCTGCACACAGGCTGCACACAGGCTGCACAATGTGGCTGCTCGTCGTGCTTTAATAAGAAGATAATTATCAGACAGGCCCAACAACAACTCTGTCCGTGTTAATGATGCTGTTTATCACTGAAGTGGAGGAAACAGCTTCCTTTGAAAGTCTCCCTAAATAACACTTTGTTTTGTGGGAGGAAGGGGGGGGGTGTAGTTCCTGGAGTGGGAACACTGTCGTCCACATTGCAAAAAGTCTTTTTGTATTTCACAACCTCATCAACAGATTTTTCTTTCTCGTCTCACGAAACTTTGTCCAGATTCTTCAGTTTGTTCCTTTTATTCAGTTTTCATTTCCTGCATTTAGCACAGCGACGTTTCGTGTTTGTGCGTCTTTGGTTGACCAAGATGTTTTTTTCTTCAGCTTAAAAAAAAAAAGACTGAGCAGCATTTCCTGTGTTTGAAGCCAGCCTGTATTTCTGAATAATGGCTGACGTGCAGGTTTAAAGCTGCGACTCGAACCTGTGCAGGTGAGCAGCCGAGCGTCAGGTCGACCTCTCTGACCTCCGTCCTCTTTCCGTTAGACCGGCAGGTCAGTCGCCCGCCTGCGTGTCCGTCCGTCTGTCAGACTGAAGAATTTAGGTCAGTGTCAGTTCAGATACCAGTCAAACAGGCTCAATAAAAACAACTGAAAAAAAGTAAATCTAATAAAACAGGCAAACTGCCCGCAGGAGGAAAAAAAACCTGCTGCTCTTCTGTTGTGCCACATTAAGCTTTTATAATTACACCATTTATTTACGCTGCTGCCCTTTGCTGTCTCTCCACGAGCTCCTCATTTAACAATCAGTGTCCAATCAAAGCACGATGAAGTAACAGAGAGGGAGTGCTCCTCCTCTTCCTTCCTCTTCTTCCTCTTCTCTCTCCTGAGATGTGTGTTTCTCCGTTTGTCTGCAAATGCAATTTTCATTTTCCCCGCCTGGCAGCAGCCCGGCGGCAGGACCGCGGCCCCTCGAGGGGCAGCCGGCACTTTGTGAGGAAACATTAAACACTTGTGACAGGCTGCTATCAAACCAGCAGCAGGGAGGACGCCGAGGAAGAGGGCGGGAGAAACAGAGGAGTGGAAAACAGAAATAACAGGGAACCACTTCCTCTTGTTTTGTGTCAGCAGCTGTGGACGAGGAAGATCCAGGGAGGGAAACAAAGAAAATAGGAAGGAGGCAGAAAAGAGAGGAATGTCTGAGAGTTCAGGAGGAGAAAAAGGGAAATGAGTGTTTGAAAGGGGAATGAAATAAGGAACTTGATGTGAAAATGGAAAGAGGACAGAGGGTTGAAATAAAGAGTGCAGAAGTGAGTCTGCAGCTCTTATTGCTCAGATATCCTCAATAAAGCGAGCAGGACGTGATTTAGAGAGCTTGGCTGCACGTCTCGGGGCCGCGGGCCTGTAAACTCTGCTGGATTCCTCCTCTGCACCGACCTTTACCCGGAGAGGTCGCAGTAAAGTTAAATGAGTATAAAATTACAACATGCTTCATAGATATCACGGGGCGCCTCTCATGAAGACACGTTCGATGTCTGCGTTGCTGAAAGAAGAACCATTTCTGAACCAAACGCACCGACAGTTCATTAAACAGACTGTGAAATGGATAAAATGTGCAGCTGTGTATTGTGCACTCTTTCTCTCTTCATTATAAACACACACACAAAAAGCCTTCATGTATTTTTTCATATAAAAATGGACGTGCAGTGTCTGAATCTTCCTTTTCAAACTGTTTCCTCTTAAAAATCTCAGGTCCAACAATGGGAATCTAAAATTGATTATTGAAAATGTTTTTACAAGTAAACAAATGGATGATAACCTGCAGGTAATAAACCTGCTGCACGTCGGGCGTGTCGGAGGTGAACAAGAGGCCGCCTGACTTCACAGTTTGTGAAATATCTGCGTTCGCTTGTTTAATTCTTGTTGACAGCTTGAGTTTGTTGGCCTGCTCGAACCGTTCACTTACTTATCTCTGATGCTGTTTTGAATGTTTGTGTCAGGAATTTCTTAGCTGGAAGTCTGTTGATGAGTAACAGCCTGCTGATCTTGTGGAAACATGTTTGTCTAACTGATGTGGTGTAATAAACGGCAGTATTTTTAATAATGCACAGCTGTGGTAGGGATGAACCTCCTGTGAGTGAACAGAAGAATCTGCAGCTCTTCTCGTCTTTTCGGAGCTTTATACTGACTTTCAGCTCTTTGTTTTTCTCTCAGGATGAAACTTTACTGTCTGGTTCACCCTCAGCGCTCTTATTCTGTCACCTTCAGAATAAAAGCTGAAAAAAATCCACAGCTCGACCTGCTGAGCAGCAAACATCAGACACACTCAGTCAAGAGCAGCTGGTGAACAAAGTGGAGCTTTTAGCAGCTAAAGAGAGAGAGATTTCCTTCAGGAGGTGGAGGAGACCAAACTCAGAGCTAAAAGAGAGATTCATGTTTGTCAGGTGACACAAACACAAATATAAATGAACGATCGTGTTGCTCTGCTGGATGTGGAAACAAGAAACAGTTTGCTGAGAAGTTTGGTTTAAAAGTTGTTGTTGTCTTTACGTGATCTCGACTTTTTCCCCCCCAAACGGTCGATTTAATCCTGCAGTGTCGTTCTGTCTCAGTCTGTGTAACTAAAACAGTATTAAAGTGTGTGTTTGTGTGTTGTGCTCACAGGAAGGATCACTTCTTGAATCCCGTCACAGCTTTGGAGGCCTTTTTGGTTCCTTCCTGTTTCCTAAAAGCTGCAGGATGTTTGTGGTTTAGTCTCGTGAGGCTCCTGCTGACACGCTGCTGGTCTTTCCTTTTAAACTTCATCCATGTTGTATCTGAGGTGACCCTTTTACTTTCTGTGACAGCTCGTCTAATTACCGTCATCGTGGCTGCAATCCTCGATCGCCACTTTCTCCGTCCAGCTGTGCAAACAAGCGAACCTGTTGTTGGCTGAGCCGGCAGATATAATCATTAGACGGGCAGCTCGTGTGTGTTTCCATTCGCGGCGTCCATGAGAACTCAATCAGAATCTCAGCTGTGTTAATGCTTGAAATGATGCACTGATTGTGAAAAAAAAGCATGTTGCTGATGGATGTTTGCACAACGAGAAGATATTTGAAACAGGCGATCTGAGGCAGGTGCTGCGTGCGAAATGTTCTCAGCTGTTATCAGCATGAAGGTAAATAACACTGAAATGATTTACTGCAGTGTTCGACCTGTTTGCATCTTAGAATAATGAATTAAAACATCTAACATGACTCTGTCCACGTACGCACTCATTTACACTTTACATCTCGTTGTGTGTTTACAAGTAACGTCACAGTACAGCCATGAAATATCGCACCACATAAACTGGCACATTTTTGGTGTCTTTGCCAAAATGTCGTCCCCTTTTCCTTGAAGCAAACATTAACAGTCAGTCTGTAGTATTGTATGAAGTGAATAAATCAGTTCGTCCCTGCAGACACGTTCAGTTCCTCGTATTTCTCTGCTGTCTGCTCGGTCTCACGTTTGTCTGTCTGAATTTCGAGCCGCCATGTAATTGCCTGTCAATGCTGCTCGGGATCGTCGCCCATAAACAGCCAATCAGTGTCTCCGTGCTGAGAACATGAGACGGGGAAAATGCGATTGCTGCGCGTCGTGTAAATGTCTCCCCCTCCGGATCAATACGGAGCCTTTTAGGACCCTGATTCAAGTGGCTCGCTTGTCACTCAGATGGTATTGGATTTTTGTTGTTGTTGTTGTTTGTGTTTCTGTAAAAAGAACAGTTGGCTGGAAGCAGAAAAACACACACACACATGTTTGAATACGTTTTCAAAGATAATAAAATGTCACACATCGACGGCGTTGCAGAATCCTTTGGGAAGCAGCGCTCAAATAATTTGTTGAGAGTTTCTGTTTCATTAAACGTTTTGCTGTCGTGTGGAGCACAGTGTGACTCCCAGAAGAGTCACTTTTAAAAAAATCATGTTCATATTCAGCTCGCAGAAGGCGGCGAGGGGAGCCGAAGAATATTTGATGCAGAAAAAATTGAGAGTGTTGGTGTAAAAAGATGGTGTTGTGCTGGAGCGTGGGAGCGGATGTTTTTTTTTGAAGATCAAGGCCGGCAGATCCAGGTCGACAGGTAGCAGGCAGGCAGCGACAGGTTGGTAAAAACTCAGGAACACGGCAGCTCGACGCTCATTAACGAGAGAAAGCGTGCGGTGTGAAGGTGGAGACAGGTGAGCAGGTGGGCGGGGCAGCTCAGGTACCTGCAGGGCCGTAACAGGTGAGGAGACAAGGTGGAGGACGGCAGGGAGGAGGACTGTGACTGATCCAATGATGATCCAATACTTTAAAAACACACCCACCATGTGAAAAGCAAACTGAAGATGACTGACGCCTCGTTTCCACCGAATGATACGACCGCTGCAGTAAAGCTTATTATCAACAGCTCTACTGACTCTAAATCTGACACATTAAACTCGTAAAATATCCTGTGTTAAAGCATTCATGAGTTTTAGAGGTTTTATTCGACCTGGTTGTAGTTAAATACATTTATTATCCACACTGTTTCTTTTGGTTTACAGTATTTCACCTCGTCTTGTAGAAATCATCGTGCTGCGTGTGTCTGACAAAGCGTGTGCGGAAATGTGTCGTTTGTGATTTGTTGACTCTCGTCTGCCTTCGTTGACGCCCTCTAATGTGATTTAGACCTTTAAAAATGGGGGAGAAAACATGTCAGGAGCAGAGCCAGAGGTGGAAGGAGGAGAGAGAAAGCAGCGAGCCGAGCAGCAGAGAGATAAAGACACACAGGAAATGGCCGCAGGACGTTTAAAGACAGAGGGGCTGAAAATTTGAGTTCACATGATCAAGCACAGGAAGACATCCAAATAGTTTTTACTGGCAAACCATACGTCATGTGGGTCACATCACATGCTTAGCAGGCTGCTAGATGGTGTCCAGAAAGAGACGTGATTATTTGATTACTTCAGTAATCAGAAAACTGCCGGCTGTCACAGTTCAACCAGCTCATCAACCAAATCACAGTTCGCTTTATTTCACCAAAAACCTGAATGTGTCACAGTCACATAACAGCTCATTATGTCCAAATCCAGTCTGATAGGAGTCATTGATCCAGATTTAACTGATCTGAAATCTGCACTGACAGTGTTTTGTACGCCCCTAAAGCGTACACCCGAAATTAGTTGTGTGAATATGAGGAAAAGAGCTTTTTGAAAGACTCGTGCATGACCAGGTTTTTATTGATATGAACTGTCTGCAGTCTCAGAGTCAATCGATCATCTCCAACAGTGGTCTGATGAGGAAGAGCTGCACCCAACATACATTCAGTGGTGCAGATAATGATATTGATGAATATAGAATATGCATGCATTTGTTTGGAGTGTGTGTGTGTGTGTGTGTGTGTGTGTGTTGTGTCTAACTATCTGGGAGATTTGTGAAACTAAGTGTGTATTCGTATTGAGTTATAGTCAAAGATGGCAGAGATTCAGTCCAGAAACAGCAGGAGACAAGGGGATTTCTGAACACACATGCAGAGCACGCACACACACACACACACACGCGCGCACACACGCGCACCCACACACGCACACACACACACAGTGTATACAAATGCAGTTTGTTTCTGCCAAGTGGCTCCATCTTAACAATTACTGTTGTCAAGGAAACCGTGTCTGTCCCTATCTCTTTTTCCAGCACAGAGGGCAGAAGATGAAAAGGAGAGAGTGTGTGTGTGTGTGTGTGTGTGTGTGTGTGCGTGCGTGCTCTGCATAGCAGCTCGTACTGCTGCACTGTGGATCTGCTGGATCTGCACTAAAAGGGTCAGGAACTAACTGACTGTCAAATACTTTCAGGTCAAACACAGAAATGAAACACGAACCTGTCACACGTTTTTCATGACACTTTATTCAAGACTGTGGAAAATAAAAAAAAAATACACACCATGAATTGTTTATTCCTTTTATCTCCCAAATATCTCAGAGACCAGACAATTAGGTCAAGCAGAGCCTGAAGGTGCTGCAGTGGAGAGGAGAGGAGCAGCGGGGGGGAACCAGGAAACGGAGAGAAATAAAGAAAGAGGAGAAAAGAGGCAGCACAGGAGGAGAGAGATGGGAGGATAAGACGGCTGCAGGGGAACAGACGAAGCTACATTATGAAACCAAACACTCGTGTCTTCATGTGTTCGGTGTGTGTTCGCTCTGTGTGTCTGCGCTGCATCTGAAACAGTCACACATCTCACAGTCAGGATCAGGGAGCAGGAGGCGAGTCGTCTCACGGCACCGAGTGCAGAAAAAGACCCCAAATAATGCTGAAACAGAAATCCTCAGTAATAATAAATAATTCTCTTTACTTGCAGAAAGGTTTGTCAAATGAATGCAGTAAAAATTCATTGAACACAAGTCTACGGATATGAAAAAAGAGATGAAATGATATAAACAGACACACAAAAGGTGAATTATTAACAGCTCAGCGGACTTTGTGTTTAATGAGCTCAAGTCTGCGTCTGCTTCCTGTTGGTGCCATAAAAGTGTCACATTTTGTGTTTTGCTCCACTTCTCCTCCCCTCTCTTTCTCCCTGTGAACATTTTTGAGCTTTCCGTCACATTTTCCTGCCGCACAGGTCACTTCAGCAGCTTAAAGTCCACCTGCTGTGAAAATTACTGAGAATTTTGTCCCAGCGCGCGACCCGTAGACGTACGACCTCACTTATCATGTCTCGTCCTTCCTCTTGTCTGATTCCTCCTTAAATTTGTCTGCACAAAAGGGGGAGATGCGCCGCTGAACGTGCGCCAGCTGCGCCTCAGATGACAGGAAAACTGCGCTTCAAGGCGCTCGTATCTGTTTGATAAATATCAAGCATGTCTTTAGGTGCAGAGAGCCGGCAGTCTGCTTCAGAGTGAGGAGGAGGAGAAATCTGTGTTCTCTCTCTCTTTGATTTCTCCATGGTTTCCACCAAAGACCGGCTGACCTTTTTCCTCCATCTGTAATCCCTGCAGGCTTTTTTTGTCACGGCTGGGGGAAGAAAGGGAGATCTCTTCATGTAACCCCGATTCTCTGATAGCATATTGCAGCATCTCAGCCTCGTAAATACCTCCTGAAGTTTTAAACACTGCGGTGAATAGTTGTGAGGGTGTGGTGTGCAGTTTCCCCTCCAGCTGCTTCAGCGTGAAGCAGCAAAAGAAACAGAGACAAGCAGGACTGCAGATGTTTAAATCTTTCTCCCTGCAAACAGACCACAGGAATGAGCACATAAATACGTCTCTATCTTCAGTCTTTTATTCTAACTTGTGCACATTTTCAAATGTCCGTGAGTCTTTGCATGATGTCTTCTTTTGGTCCTTTCTGTCTCCCGTCTGCAAGAATTAAATTTCAGCTGAAGTTCAGGTCGTGAACAGTCTTAACATGTTGATTTTTCCAGCGGTGCAGCTCATTCCTCGTCTTCATTTCGCGGCGGGGGGTGGGGGGTAAACAACAGGGGAAAGCTCCATCTGAATCCTTTGAAGCTCTGATGGCTTTATACTGATCCATTAGTCATATTTGTACGAGGCCTCTCTATAAAAAATGACGTGTCAATTAAGACAAACAAGCCTTCTGATCAAAGCCACGTCCCAACAGGAAGCTACTTTTTGCAGTGATTGCTGTAGGCATAAACAAGAGATGCAGACAGATGCTCTTTGTTTTCGAACAGAGGCTGACCTTTCGAGCCGAGTGCAGGTAATAGCATCAATTTAACGGAGGAAGATTTGTGAGCCTTCTCTGGTGGAGGCTAATGCTTTCTCCAAAGCCTGGCGGGGTGGGCGTGTTTGCACGAGGAAGGAAGGCTGAAGTTGGGTAATACATGACAAACTATGTTTAAACTGAAGTAAACCTCGGCAGCTTCAACAGGGCTTAGCTGGATTTGGAGGGAGCGAGTCAGCGGGTGAAGATGGGAAGGTAAGAAGGGAATTTAGGGCAAAGGCCAGGAAAACATTTGCACAGATGTGGGTGCCTGCTGACAGTGAAGCTGTGAGCTCTTTGTCAAGCTGCTGCCGCCATGTACTGTTTTTATCAGGGTACCTTTTGTGCAGCTGTTTGGGCATTTCTCAGGCAAAAATTCAATCATTAAAGTGGTGGCTGTTACATAAACCTGTAGGGATGTGACATGAAACAGGAGACTCTTGTGTTTGTATTTAAATAACATTAAAAAAATCATCAAAAGAAGCATTTGAAATGGGAAAAATGAACCAACAGTCCCTCCCACAATGCATCTCATTGTGATTTCTGCCTGTGAGCCGAGCCTTATCTACCCGAACTGTACTGTTGTGGTTGAATGGGATCAAAGGAGGAGGCTGTTACAGCAGAGTATCAATAGCCATGATTGTTAAATGAGATATTCAACAGTCCCAAGTGATGTGTAGGTGTCCGCATACTTTTGGCCATCCGGTGCATCAAGCTATCGGTGAAATCTCATAAGTAAGCACTCATCTCCGTCTTGTATAAATCACTCCCGCTGTGTGTTTGTGCTTTACAGCAGGCTTTCAAAGGTCTGCTGCTCTGACATAGTCCAGTGCTGCTGGGCCATACGCTGCACACTAATCCTCTGCATGTGTGTTTGCATGCCTAAGTGCATTTACGTTATGTCTTATTGAATTAAAGTTATGACAGAGCTCGCCTGAGGTCAGTGTGTGAAAAGACCTTTTTGCTGCTGCTCATTGGTCATTCAGTCAGTCAGAATACGTGAAAGTCACGCTCGACTCTGCTCACATGATCGGCAGGTCAGCTGGTCTGTGATTTGTTGTGAAAGTGCGTCTCTCCCTCTTGTGCCTCCAACGATTTCCCCCTCCCCCGACTCTCCCATCTTTCCCACGGCTCTCTCAGCATCCAGCCAAGTCTTTCAAAAGGCAAATGTTAGGTGGTTAATCCTTCTTATTCTTATTTAATCCTCTTCTGCGGAGCACAGGGAGGAACGATACAGAATAAAAGCATTAATGAACTCAAACAAACAGAACTGTAAAAGGTTCAGAGATTTTTTTCTATGCAACAATTCAATTTTAAGCTTTCCAAATAATCCCCTTTATCGATTCATTTTTTCTCAAAATTTCTTGATCAAAGAGGCGTCGCAGTCTCACTGTGTCCTCATTTCTCCTTATCGACTCACCTGGTTTTTGTACCAGGTATTTTTTTATTTTGTTTTCCACTGCAGATAGAAACATGAGTCTTAGCCGATCACACGTCACCTTCACTGCAGCACAAACAGAGGAATGTCTGCTCTCCATCAGCTGATTCTGACGTAGTTTTGTGTGCAGCCAGCAGAAAAAAAATCTGTATGAATAACAGAGATGTGGTTGCACTTTTAAGTTGATGCTTACTTGGCTGTTTAACAGTGTGTCTGCGCTAACCTCTCTGCTTTTTGTTGTCGGTCTGCAGGTTTGAGTGCTGCCAAGTTGCTGAGATCCAGCGGACTGAACCCGGTAGTTTTGGAGGCCAGGGATCGGGTCGGCGGTCGTACCTTCACTGTGCGGGTGAGAGCTCATACTACTGCAGGAGAGGCCATCAAAAGGGTCTTTGTGCAACAGTTAATATATTTATAATACCAATAAAAAAATACTTTATCCATACAGCATCTTTTACACACACAATGCAGCTCAAATCACTTTACAAATAGAAAAGGAAAGACAACATAATAAAGTTAAACTGTAAAAAAAAACAAAAGAGGAAGGAAATACAGTTGTACAATCAGATCAGAGATGATGATAATGCCCAGATTTCCTTCCTATAATGTGCCAGAATAGAGTTATAAGCACTGTAAGCACATTTTTATCTGTGCTCTTTTGAAGGACACTGATTGCTGACTGATGATTATCAGGATCGACAGTCATGTAGAGTTTGGTGTCGTCTGCATCAAAGTGAAAGTAATATTGTTCTCATAGATGATAAAGCCCAGTTTAAAGACTAAAAAAGCAGCAGACCCAGGGTAGCGCCTTGTGGTACTCCATATTAAATTAAGAAATGAGGCCACAGGTCATTTTTTGCATTTGTTTGTTTATGTGATTTTTTTTTCTTCTTCAGAATAAGGAGACAAAATGGGTCGATCTGGGCGGTGCTTACATCGGACCAACTCAAAACCGCATCCTCCGATTGGCCAAAGAGTACGACGTAAAGACGTACAAAGTCAACGAGCAGGAGAGGCTGGTGCATTATGTCAACGTGAGTAACTTCATTGTGATAAACAGGTGGACAAAATAATAGAAACTCCTGTTAGTATAATGTGATACAATCAGAAATCAGCAGCTCTGTTAAACTATTTTTGTGGCTGTTGCACTCTGAGACAGACAGAAAGACGACGTCACTGATCCCCAGAGAGAAGTTAAGTATGTTAGCATACTTTATATGAAGGATGAGCAACAGACACAGAAACTGTCTGCTACAGCTGTAGATTTTCACTCAGACTCTCGATCACATCGGTCTCATACTGTTGCTCTGACTGATAATGATTAAAAGCTGCAGTTGAGTTTCAATCGCAGTAATTTGAAGGCAGAAAAGATGGAAAAAAAAAAAAGAAGATGAGTTTGCTCAAACATCAACCTGTACCGCCTCGCACCCTCTGATCGGCGTCGCTCCTGGGACTCTTTCTTCCCGCGGTGAGTCTTCTCGTGGAGAAGAAAACCAAACACCGAGTCCTTCCCACGACTTCCTACGTGTCTGCCGAGCAGCCAGCCGCCCTCTCTGCAGCATTACAGGCTGGAGATGCTAATCTTCGCCTGAGGGATTTCTGTAATGCAGTTTCTCTTTTCTCTGAGTGGTTGAAAGGATAGAGAAATCAAACAAAGAAGGAAGGAAGAAAGAGACGCTGAGGCCATATTTGTTCTTGTTACTCGTTGCTCCATATCTCATTAGTGCGGCTGCACCGTTGTCCTTAACACAGTTGTGTTCTTCTACCTGATTTGATTTGCTGGTGCTGCCGTGTAGCCTGGTCAAACTACACCTACTGTAAATCACTGGAGTGTGTGTGTGTGTGTGTGTGTAGTGGGGATGCTTATCTCAACGTAGGCTTTGTTCAACTCATTTAATCATAACTTCAGAGATGGACTTTGAGCTTCTGGCCCGTGGACGCAGACAGACTCACTTTCGCTGCATCATATAGAAACATCTTTTTCCACCACACGCCTCCGTTTATTTTACAAACACCGCTCAATGTAATGAAAGACATCTACACACAAAATCCCAGTGTGGCTTTTTCCACCTGTTTCAGTCCCTTTTCACAAAAAAGTGAAAGAAAAACCCTGAAAATGAGTGTTGTTTTATTCAGGTGTTCAGTGACAGCCAGCTGTAACCCCGGTGATAAATACATTGCATTTCCTGTTGCTGTTTCACAATAAAAGCCACCCTGTGCATCACCAGGGAGACATCAGCGAGCAGGGAGGCGTGTGTGAATGAATCTCGTGTGTTTGTCGAGGCGCAAACTGTGAAAATAAATCCACTGAATGAACAGTGCAGACCATCGGTGGCATAATGATAAACTTAATGATTGTGAGATATGCTAAAATATAAATCTGTCATGTTACTCTGCACGGCTTCAGAGAGACACGTTGCTTAATATTTCTTCTGTCCATTTGACATCTCGCCGCTGTGTTTTCGGCTCTGATTTACTGTTGACATGACCTACTTCAGCAGTGTGTGAAATGTCAGCAGCGTGACGTTCAGCACAGACGGCAGGTTAGAAAATGAATCTTTCCTTTTGCCTGGTGTTTTCAGCGTTTTGTGAGCTCTGATGCTACGACGCATCCACACTGGTGTCAGGGAGCTCCTGTGTGAAGGCGTCTCCGTAGCTACTATCTCTGCTAAGATCCCCTCAAAGACTCAGACTCTCTCACACGAGCCGCTCGTAGCTTCCTGGCTGGTTTCCATGGCAGCGAGCCTCATCAAAAGCTGCTCGCCCGTATCAGTGTCAGACAGTGTGTGTGTGTGTGTGTGTGTGTGTGTGTGCATTCATGTAATTTGTGCATGCGTGTGAAGTGGTGAGATGGAGATGTGTTTTCCCGCAGCTGACTCTGCAGAAATGTTGAATCCACATCAGGATCTTCTGGCATTGCACATGATGTTTGTGACCCCAAAGCCTCAAACATCCGCACGTTAAGCATCACTAAAATATATCAGGCGGACGTTACAAAAAGCCGCAGTTAATCATCTTTTACCAGCTGGTTGTCTGTCTGCGGTCGGAGACGTTGCTTCCTCTCTTTGACACAGACACGATGGTTATCGCCTGGATGGACAGACAGACGGATAAACGGGCCCAACGAGAACACGACCAGGCGGCGACTTATGTTTTAATTTTTCAGATATTTATTCAGTAAGTCTCTGGATGCCCTCTGACCTCCTCAGATGAGTGACACAGGAAAGAGAAGTGTAAACAAGCATTGCAAATGTTGGCTAACAGTAACTGTGGATCAAAGCCTTAAAACATTCATGCAAGTCATCCTGACCAAACTAAAAATATACATTTCAAAAGAGACATCATATAAAATCCAAAGAGTCACAGAGATGTAATAATAGATTAAAGTATATTTTTTTAACTCAGTGAATCTGTTGCCCGGCTGTGAATTATCTGCAGTTTTTCTTTTGTCTTCACCTTTCAGCCCTGCAGAATAAATCAAACTTCGACTCCCCCGCGTGGAATTTCAAACACGCGTGTTGCTGTGGTATCACTTCACTTTATTTTGATTGTAAGGAGCTTTGGATTAGCCAAGAAGCTATTCAGATGAATAATCTCCAAACAGACAGCTGAAAGTTTTCCGATCACAGCACAAATCTGAACTTAACAACAAAGAGACGCACGTGTGGTGACATTTGCATTGATCCAACATATATGACAGCGACTGCATTACTTCACAATAGTAAACCAGCATGTGTGCCAAGCCATTGTGTAATTAGGCCCAGCTTTCAAGAAAGCCGCGTAGCTAATCAGCTTTTCTGTGGCAGATTGTAATCCAAAAGGCCAGTGCTGGTTTCCCTTATCAGCAAACTACTGCCTTACAGGCAGCTGCAGCTCTCAGCACTGGATTTATTAATGAGGCATCACTATCAGAGATGGGAAAACAGACTTTGATTAAATACTGTCCCTGCTTATCAGAGGTTGAGAAAGAGCGCGGGACTGTGCCGAGGCTCCTCTGGTTGGATAGACTTTGTGCATGTTTGCACGTTCGCAGGCAGTGATCTTTACTACAGCTACTACTGTAATAGTTATTGACGTTTTATTGATAGGCGCTGATTAAAAAAAGAAGTGGGTCATAATGTTGTAGAGTCGCTTTTCTGTTCCCATGTGGCCTGTTGATGAAATTTAAAAAAAGGTCTTTTGAAGCAGATTTACCTGGAGCAATCATTTTTATTGTTAATTATTTTCAGACACTTTGCTTAACATGTTTTTAGGTATATTTTTTAAAGTGAAGAAACAGAGAACGAGTGTTTGTCTCACGTCTGATTTTCACCCTCCGTTCTTCTCCATTTTGTTCTCCACCAGGAAAATATCTGAATCTGTAGCAGCTAAGCAGCGAGGATAATAATTATATCTTTATCAAGTGAACATCACACAGCAAGTAGATATTTCATTGAGCTGCTTTAACACAGTAACACATTAAAATAGAAACTACACACGTTTGTTTGTCTCACACACTCTTTTAGAAAACACCTCTTGTACAGTTTCATGTGTCTCGTGCAGCGGCGGGTTCAGACTTTCTCCTCTCAGTGAGGCTGAGTCACCGCCGGCTCGCTGATGTGGAAACAAATGCTGCCGTGCATCCTCTCCTCTGCAAAACCTCCTTCTGTATTCGCTCGGCCGGCGTCACCATGGCGACAGACCTGTTGTTACATGGCAACGGACAGTTCAGGGCTCGGCTGTACGTCGGGAGACTCTTCATCTTCATCAGCTTTGTTGGCAGGTGTTTCTAAGAATATAAATGTAAGAGCAGAGCAGCAGGTGAGAAGCAGCATTTCAAGATGAATTTCTTGTATGTGAAGACTTACCTGACTGCGAGTTTGAGGTGAGAGTTCATGTGTTAGATAAGAGATGAAAGTTTAACTGTGCTAGTATGAATATTTTTATAGGTAATTTATTAATACTTTATGAGGGCGTTCAAGTAGTTGATTGACGAGTCTCGCTCAGTCAGAAATTTAGTGTCTTTATGAGGAACATTTAAGAAGAACCTCCAAAAATAAAGCTCATCTAGTAAAAAACGAAACAAAAAGCTAATGATCGTGTATTTTTTGCACTGATATGTGCTGAACATGATGGATTATTTGATGCCTCCTGACTCTTATTGGTCCTGATTGATATTACAGCTGATTGCTGAGCTACTTTTACACTTTTCAAACACAGAAAAGTGTCCTCGTACTGACAGTAAAACTCTGAATCATGTTATTTTTATACAACAAACGTCACATCTGTAAGAGGCTTCTTTGGGCCTTTTATTGATTTGGACATTTGTTTGATATTTGATGTGAGCGAAAACAAAATGTTAAATTATTGGAGTTTATAACTGACATGTTTGCTTTTTGTACTGAAACCTCTCGATTTCTTGCTTTAAAATCTCTTTTGACTTTAATCTCCCCAAAGAAAAAGAAACCACATCCTCACGTCACGTTCATATTGTGAGTCTGCTGCTTCCAAATTAAGGCCGGTGTTACAATGGAAGTACTGTTGATATTTTCCTTGTTTTTTATCCACATTTCCTCAAAATGCAGCTCAATGTATTTGCTGTAATTAGAAATGTGTGTGCAGAAGTTAAGAAACAGTCGAGTCTGACAGAATTAAAAAGGTTTAGCTGTTTTATTGATCATATTAGACTGTTGTCAGTAGGTGTTTTCGTGATAGTGTGCAAAAAACTGTATTTTTCAGTGTGAAACCCAGATGTTTGTGAGGTCAGATCACATTTGGGGAAATTTTGCAGTCATATTGTTGGACAATGAAGTAAGTGGGTGTTGTCTGGAAAAAACATCTCCAATAAAAGAGCAGTGAAATCATACAATGAGCATAAATGAGATACAGTGCGTGATAAAAGTCTGTTTATTGGGTCAGTACTGATGCAGCCGAGCCAAAACACCCACACAAAGGCTGTTTAATCTGAAACAAGCTTCCTTCAGAATAAAAGTGAAGGTCGTTGCTCCGCAGAGCATTTTCACTGCTTCGTCAACACAAAGACAAACTGCTCCTGATCGCCGGAAAGCAACGAAAAGTGATCCTAACCAGAGCTCAGCGTGTAATCTGCATGTTCATATCAGAGAGCCGCACCTCTTCTCTCTGCATTTGTAAATCAGTTGTGTGGTTGAGAAACAGAGCAACGGTCCGGGCACACAAACAACACATGGCCGGTGGCCGATCTTATCACGCCTGATGACTCTGAATCTTTGAATCGGCCGTAAAATGTTGCACAACGGGCCGCATATCAAGCAGCTCTTGGAAATAATGTCCACAGTCACTCTGACGCGGCGTATCGGAGGACAGCCAGAGGTCAACGAGTGAGAGTTTCCAAAGGCCGTTTATCATTTACTTTGTCTGTCTAGGTTGGGAAAGTCAGGACACAACAGGAAACAGCTCGACAGGGACTTAACAGCTTTGTACGGCCGCATGAATTATATATTTAGTGGTGTAAAGAAGTGCTGCGTCAAAATAAAGAACCATTAAAAACACCGAGCAGATGAATGAAACACACACAACATCTGCCAATGTCTGACTGAAAAGGACGATATCAGTTAGATATATTGATTCCTCTGTGCTGATATCAACACATATCTGCCTCTAACGACGTGAGCTTCACTGTTTTCTGAGCAAGAGACGTGTAAATGTGTTTATAAGAAGGTTTTGTTTATGCTGCTCCGACAGGGAAAGTCGTACCCGTTCAAAGGCTCCTTCCCTTCGATGTGGAACCCGATCGTCCTGCTGGACTTCAACAACCTGTGGAGGACGATGGACGAGATGGGCAAGGAGGTAAAGAAACCACCTTTTTTTTTCTCTCAGCTTTGTGTCTGCTCTCTGCTGAACGTTTGTTTCTTGCTCCTGCGGTTCAGATTCCCAGAGAGGCTCCGTGGAAAGCCCCCCACGCCGAGGAGTGGGACAGGATGTCCATGCTGGAGCTCTTCAAGAAGATCTGCTGGACCAGGTAGTCCAGAAAAAAGACTGAGATCACTTCTCCCACCTAACAAGGCTTTTCTAATGTCTTACACAAATGCATGTAACTGTGAAATGAGCAGTTTCATCATCAAGTATCAAGTTTATTTATAGTTATTTATATAACTCGACATCACAAATCATACATTGTCCTGAAGGGGATTTACAATACGGACACCTGTCTGTGTGGAAATATGTGAAATATGATATAAGTTATGATATTCTGTAATTACAAGTCTTATGTTAAATTTTCAAACTACATTACGTTCATTTTACATGGTGCAATATCATAAATAAAGTTGAAATAAATGTTTATGTAATCAAAAACTCATTTCTCCCTCTCGTAACTGAAGCACCGTCCTTCGCTTCGCCACGCTGTTCGTCAACGTGAACGTGACCTCTGAACCTCACGAGGTGTCGGCTCTGTGGTTCCTCTGGTACGTGAAGCAGTGCGGAGGAACCATGAGGATCTTCTCCACCACCAACGGAGGACAGGTGTGTGTGTGTGTGTGTGTGTGTGTGTGTAGCATCCTGTATTTGTACATCTGTATTGATGATATCTGAAGATAAGATGATAAAATAATCGCTTTAATCGACAGTTACTTAACTTTAAAAAAACCACCAAAAGGACTGAGACCAGGTTTCCCAACACGTCAGTCACAGATCCTGAATCAGTGACTGGCCGCTGAGCAGAGCAGCATAATTATGAGGCTGACAAAAGCAGCGTTCTTGGGAGCCGCCGGACTTTCTAGAGCCGAGTGTCCCAGTTGCCATAGTGCTGAGGAAAGGGGATTGTGTTTCAGCAAACAGTCGGCGTTGCAGCCAGCTCTGCTGTGCGTTCGCTGGATGTTTCCTTTGAAAACACTCTCACGTGTTCGTGGCTGCGTGACAAACAGGCAAACAGCCATCTGTGTTTAGAGAAGAGGCCGCACATGGAGGCACATTCTTCTTTACTTTCAACACAACTTTCTGCTGAAACTGAGAAAAGACACTCGTCTTTAATCAAACATGACAAACGCCTGGCTTCACTGCCACGAGCGATTTAGGTTCAACTGGTGTTTCTGCAGACTGGCAGACAAATTCGTCCGAATGCCACAGTGGAAGAGGCACAATGTGTTTCTGATCAGGGAGGAGAGACACGTTGACACAAAACAAATGGAAAAGGTCACTGCCTATTTAATTTAGTGTATCAGAGCTTTGGCAGCACTTAATCTCTCTGCACCCCCTCAGTCCTCTCCATCACTCCGCAGCTGCTGGCCTCGGCTCTGCAAACACATTTTCTCCTCAGTTTGAGATGTTGAATTTGTAGTGAAGGAAAGTGGGCGGATTGAGGATCTGCTGGTGTGTGACTTCAGGATAAATCAACAGACTAAATGTAGGTTTTATTAACTGTGAGCAGACTGGATAGAAGCTGTTTTACCAATAAAAAGCTGCTCTCGCCGGCGGTGAACTCAACCCTGCTTCCTCCGTCCACCTCTGCAGGAGAGGAAGTTTGTGGGCGGCGCCGGTCAGATCAGCGAGTGCATGGCCAAAGAGCTCGGAGAGCGAGTGAAGCTGCAGTCTCCGGTCTACAGGATCGACCAGACCGGAGACTTGGTGCAGGTGGAGACGGTGGACAAACAGACCTACGCAGTAAGAACCACCACAGACACAAGATCATGTTTTATTTGAACATTTATCTTTCTCCTTCTACGCCACTTCTACATTTCAGAGGTAAATATTGCAGGGTCGGGGTTTATATGGCAGCTTTGGTTACTCACAAAAACATTTATGAAGTATCAGCAGCTCCACCAAAGAAAAATATAATAAATACACTTCTCAGATGGATTCATTCAGAGAGCTGTAGTATCGGTGGTCCAGCTTTCCCCCTCAGATTAAATTAGATTAACGTAAAAAAGATGAAAACATATTTGTAAAGAAAAACTTTGAAAATACTCCACAGTGTGCAGAGTAGTTCAGTAAAGCTCCAGTTTACATCATTAACTATTTATCTTCCTGTGTTATCAGTACTTTTACTTTTGATACTGTGAGTACATTTTGCATCTGTATTTGTGTTTAAGTAGGATTTTTGCAGGTCTTGTAATAGAGTATTTTGACATTAATGCATTTGTATGTTTACTGAAGCAAACACTTCCCGTCATTACAGTTAAATCTTATTGCTGTGATGTAAAGACAGAGCCTGCAGTATGTGCAATGTGACATAACATAGTCTGGATATGACACGTCTTTAAAGAAAAGAAGAGATAAATAAAGCATTTGATCTGTAACTCAGGACAGTCTGAGCTGAAAAATAAAACCTGTTATTTGCTGCCATCTACTGGTCGCTGCTCACACGTGTCCTGAAGTGGATCCCTGCCTCCTGTCCTGTGTGTGTTAGCACCTCAGTCATGTGTGTCTTCGTCTTAGGCCAAGTACGTGATCGTGGCCACCCCCCCAGGTCTGAATCTGAAGATGCATTTTAACCCCGAGCTGCCGGCGCTGAGGAACCAGCTGATCCACCGCGTCCCGATGGGCTCCGTCATCAAGTGCATGGTTTACTACAAAGAGAACTTCTGGAGGAAAAAGGGTACGCAGGAAACAGAGGAGAGAAAACACTGTGCTGAACATCATATTTTATCTTTTATCTTTTTTACGCTCGTGTGTCTGCAGGTTACTGCGGCAGCATGGTGATCGAGGAGGAAGGAGCTCCTATTGGCCTGACTCTGGACGACACGAAGCCTGACGGGAGCGTACCTGCGATTATGGGGTGAAAACAGAGAACAGTTTATTATGAACATACGTCACATGATCATCAGCATGTGAACACGATCACAACGCTCTGCATCAATCCGGCATTACTCCAAATTGTTCCTGTTGTCAGCAAGTTCCCATGAAAAAACCAAAAAGCAAAACAGCGTTTGTCCGTTTCTTAATACGTTTGGATTTTTCTGCAGCGTGTGAGGCAATGAAGTCTTTAAATCTTTAAAAATAACTAAAACACATCTTTGTATTTTTAAATAAGGTTCAGTAATTTCCTGAAACACCTCGGTAAGGTAGTTTTTTAACTGGTGGTGTATAAATAAACTGCAGTAATGTAGAAACAGAGTGATGAATGACGAATAAGAAGACGATAAATCAGGCTCTGATACTCACTAAATGCTTGCTAGCAGATGTGCATTGTTGCTTTGGGTCTTTTGATTTAATGAAAATGAGAAAAATACAGATCAGACTTCTTCTTTAATATGCTGCTTTAACAGCCGCTCATCTGGAAATTTATTTTGGACATTTAATATTGAAACAGGAAAGAGCTTCACACACTGTCGACTGAATTATTAATGTACTGTGCAGCATTAAGTCGCGTCCACACTGTGTGACTGACTGACTTTCTGATGGATGATTTTTCTTTTCTCTCTCTCTCCTGCAGTTTCATCCTCGCCCGCAAGTGCAGGAAGCTCACAGGGCTGACCAAAGAGGAGAGGTACATGCACGCCGGACAAACAGATTCATAAATTCTCTGCAGCCTCAGAGATTCAAACTCTTTTCTCATATCGTTCAGACTGAAGAGGATCTGCGAGATCTACTCCAGGGTGCTGGGCTGCGAAGAGGCTCTGCACGTGAGTTTGGACGCGCACCAACACAAAGTCACACAGCTGCAGCGGCTCTGCTTCGCTCGTTAAACGTGTCCGCTTGTGTCTGTCAGCCGGTGCACTACGAGGAGAAGAACTGGTGCGAGGAGGAGTATTCTGGGGGCTGCTACACCGCCTACTTCCCCCCGGGGATCCTCACCCAGTACGGCAAGTAAGTCTCACACACACACAATCGCCGTAACACACACAGATGAAGTTGTATATATTGTGCTTAGATGCTTAATTTCTTAAAATCAGCTCATATTCAAAAAACAAAGTCAGTCCAATCATACTCTGCATCTTCATAACGTGCAATTTACATAAATATATATTTTTTCTATTCTATTATTTGTAATCTGTACACTGGCATAGTTTTATTGGAGACAGTATATTCATACTTTAGTCTGTTATTACGTGCAATATCCTCATGTGCAGCATCTTTCTGGAAATAGTCGTCATTGCAAATGTCTCAATCTGGGTCATTCACTTTCACAGCTCCTGTACTCTCCTTATCTTATCTACACTTTATAGTTGTAAATGTATTTTTTATTTGTTTTCTTATTTATGTTACTCTCTTATTTTAAAGTTTAGACAATTTCTATTATATTTAAACAGTTTTTTCTATTATGATTTATTCTATTATTATTTATTATTGTCCTGCACTCTGGCACAACAATTTCCTTCGGGATCAATAAAATTCTTTGTATTCGTATTATATTTATGAAGCAGTCGTGTTCAGAGACAAACGCCTGTAACAGATATGAGGTCTGTTCAGTAAAAAGTCTTTAAACGTCATAAAGGTGTCCTCTGGTCTGCAGGGTGCTGCGGGAGCCGGTCGGCAGGTTGTTCTTCGCGGGCACTGAGACGGCCACCGAGTGGAGCGGCTACATGGAGGGAGCCGTGCAGGCTGGAGAGAGAGCGGCCAGAGAGGTCAGAGCGCCGCTGCAAGACACGGCAACACATCCATGAGCCTCAAAACACTAAGAAATGTGGTTTAATTCTTCTTTATAACATCATCATCATCATGATCATCATCATTTTTTTTTTTTTTTTTTTTTGCACATACCTGAATATTATATATTTATATATTATATATATATTTTGTATACTCTTCAGGCACACACCTCTCT
>JBAJHX010000043.1:1618221-1630922 GCA_037176925.1 Amniataba percoides | reverse complement strand
CACACACACACACACACACACACTGATTCATGGCACGAATCAGCTAAGAAACAACAGCTTCACATCTGAGGAACCAGCAGAAGTCACAGCGCAGGTTTCAAACACAGTTCAGCAGCTGCACTGAAAAAGTGAGCAGATGGAGAGAAAAGAGGAAAAAAAGTCTGTTTTCAGCGGTTGAGAAATGGGGTCACTTGCGTAACATCAGTGTTTAAGAATTATTAACAGTTCTGCCATGAAAGTGTGAGTAAATCCAAAATGTGCATGAAGAAATGGCGCTCGTCGCTGTGATGAAAGAGTTTGTGATAAAACGGGCGAGTGTTCCCGCTCGTGACAGACAAACTTTGATCTTACAGCATGACGGCAAATACGTCACACCCAGACGGTTCAAAGATACCCCTCTTAAAGTCTTTTAATCCCATATTCTCTTTTAGATTTATTTTTAAGTCGTCTTCAAAAAGAGATATAAACAGGTGTGAAGTTGAGGTTAATTGCACCATAAATCAAAAGAGCTGCTTCAATCTATCGGACAACATGAAGCATCTCAAACCTTCAAAAAGAACAAGATGTAAAAACTGCTGGATTTATTCCTAATTTTGAAGCTACTGTTACCTGATGAATAACACTTATCACGTCTTTGAAGGGACCTGAGGACACTTTACATCGATTTCAGGTAATATAGATAGTTGGAGTTGGAGATTTGTGTATTTGAATGTCTACTGATGAAGTTTTCACTTCGCTTAGTGATCTGTAGAAAAAGAAGTGGATGTCTAAAATAATCCAGCAACAATTTGAAGATTGGAATGAAAATGGATGTCAAATTTCATCCTAGAAGTGAAACACTTTGCAGATGATGTTATCCTTTCCGGTGGACTTGCATCGAATACGTGGAGATTGTCTGGTCTTTGAGCAACAACTCTAAATAGGCTTCATCATTTTGATGATAATATGATGAAATCCAGGAGATCAAATCTTATCAGGTTCTCAAATGAATATGAGACACTGTTTTATCTTTTGTTTGAACGGTCTCGAGCGTCGGGGCCGGCTGACGTCACGTTGCTCTGTTGGAAAAATTGAGTCGGGCTGAAGTTTTTTTTCGACAGGCATCTCATTCAGATGAATTCAGGCGCTGCTTGTTGACACACACACAGCTTTTGCTGGCTGTCACAAAATCTTCATCTTCACGGTGTAACTCCTCCATCTGCTGAGGAAGATCTCTGATGTGATCAAAAGCTCCAGCGCTCAACGGACCTCGAATTCTTCGCTTGTTCACCACAAACTTTTTAAAGAAGGAACAACTTCTACCTGTTTAAATCTCCCTTCAAATTTTACTTTCGTCTCTATTAATTCATTTTTACCAGACATGACTGACATTAACTGACATTAAACTTTTTTGTCGAAGAGATTAAGCAGCACTGTGTGTACGTGAGCTGTGAACGCTGCTGAAATATGAATAAGTACATTTATTTAAGTCCTGAAGTTTAGTTTTTATTCTAATTTATACTTCAACACAATATGGTGTCATGTTTCATCCATGTCCTGTTTGTTTTCTGGCCTTGTGTTTACTTGTCTCGTGTCTCTTGTGTTTTCCATGTCAGATTACGTCTTGTCACGTCTGGTTTTCATGTCCGTCATGTTTCTGTTTCTAGTTTGGCCTCGTGTTTCTTCTCGTTTGCGTTCAGTGTGTTTACGTTTCTTTGTCACTTGTCTCTTTGTCAGTCCTGCTGTGTCTTGTGTTACTTCTTGTCTCTCGTCTTTGACTTTTCCACAGTTCTGCTCACGTCATGTTTTATTTTATATTCCCTCTTCTCCTCACGTGACTTCCTTCCTTCTGTCACGTCCTGATTATCTGTCAAACGTGATGTCTGGTTTCTTGTTCTGTTTCTTGTCATGTTTTATTTTGAAATCCACTTGTTTCAGATCCCTTTACTTCCTGCCATTGTGTGTTTCCCACCTGTCTGACTGTCAGCCCCGTCCTGATTGTGTTCACCTGTTACCTATTAGCTCCTGTGCATATATAGTCCCTGTCTTCTCTTTTCTTGTGGCCAGATTGTCACGTTCACGTCACGTTTCATGTTCTGTCTCTCGAGCCAACCAAGTGTGAGTTCATGAGCTCATGTCCATGTGTTTTTTGAGTCTCTCTAATTATCAAGTCAAGTTACCAAGCCAAGGATCACGCTTTGTTTTGAAAGACTTTTTCTTTGTTATTATTTGTTATTAAAACCCTGCAAAACTTCCTCCGGAGTCTGCGTCCTGCGTTTGGACCCTCCTGCCTTGTGAGTCAGTCGCAACATGTGGAGGCAGATTTTGCACATTTTATTTGACCACTTTAAACACCAGATTAAAGATTTAGATCATTAATACAATATATTATTACAGGTGAAGCTGTCCAGGAGATAAAGAGATCAAAGATTAGTTGCACTTTTACCCACTGATGAAGCTTATGAAACAGCAAAGCAATTTTTAATCCAGTAATCTAATATGATTATAAAATAAGTTCTTTTCCTTTAAAAATACATCTCTTTATACATGGTCTGCAGTAACACTGTACTATTGCAACCTTTACTCAAGTAAAATATCTGATTACTTCATTCTTCACTCTTCTCTCCTCCATCTCTTTCCCGCCGTCTCTCCAACCCCTTCTGTCTCTCTCTGCTTTCATTTTTCGCTCCTCCATCTGCCTCCCTTACGATTCCTCGCTGTGCCAGCTCAGACCTGACATTTGGTTTCATGCTGCAAGCTGCAGGACAGATAGTAAGTCTGATAGAGGCAGAGCAGCGGGGAGAGGAGGAAGACGAAGAAGAGGAGGAGAGAGAGAAAAACTACTGAAACAGCTTGGTGGAGAAGAGGGAGCGATAACGCCGGTGACAGGTGTTAATGAAGAGATAATGAAGAACAAGATGAATGTATGGTATTAATGGAGGTAAAGGGACGAGGATGCGAGAGTCAGACGGGGAGGAGGGAGGAGATGGAAAGTGGGAGAGGGAGGGAGGTAGTTTCCATAGCAACCTGTAGTTGTGAGTCTGGGATGAGGTAGGAGGGGAGAGGAAGGTGGAGGGAGAGACATTCAGTCATGTTGTGGTTTAATTGCTGCTCTCCAGCCTAATCTCCCGCAGGGCCCGTGAATCCCAAACAGCCTCCCCTGTCCACGAATGGGGGGGTAAAAAAGGGGGGGGGCACTGTGTCGAGCTGCTGTCTGATGGAGGAGTTTATGAAGCTTGTAAGCCTGTAAGCTACACCTACAGCTCCTCCATGATGACACACCGCGTGCAGAGGAGGCTCCAGATGTGTTAAAGGGGAACTCCTCCGACTTCACACATCACTGTCTGATCAGAGGTGGTGGAGGGAAATACTACGTGTGAACACCAGAAAAAAAAAGTTTGTAGTCTTTTGTTGCTGCAGAGGGAGTCTGATTGCCAACATCTGAAGACTTTGAAAATGAAATAAATCAGTGTAGAGTTAGAAAGATGTGAGACTGCTGCAGACTACAACACACCTGAACCTCCGACTGAGCTATCAGGCAAACAAGACAAAGTTTCTGTCTTTCCTCTCTATAAAAGCAACAGTTTCAACTGCAAATACCCCAAAATGACCTGAATTTACATCATGTGACAAACTCGTCTTAAGATGACGTTGATATCGAGTAACAAAGTCAAAGTCTGAGTCACTGAGACACCGGACTAAAACCCTGACGAGACTGACGTCCGTCTCCTGTTTTAAACAGACAATGGCTTCTTTTGATCGTCGTTCCCTGATATGAACCACGAGCTGAGCACTGTCACCATGACGATACACTAAAGCAACCAAAGCCACAAAGGTTTTTGTGCTGAAACATAACCAAACCTTTGTAACTGTAATCTGTATGACCTCAAAAGACACAGATAATTTTACTACTCAGCGGCTCAGCTCGGAGAGGTGTGACGAGGATTTAGAGACCAAATCTCCACATCACCTGCTGACTGTGAACAAACTAAAGATAAACACAGAAACATTATGAGTAATAAGAAGAAACAACCTTCAGTTTCTCTGGATTACAGGTTAATCATCTCCTTACATCAAGATAACAAAGCTGGTTTTCTTCAGATCATGATATGAGATATGGGAATAAAAAAATAATTGAAAGTGTGGCCGTGCTCAGCCTCTGTACTCAGTCTCAGAAAAACATTAAATTAATATTGTATAGATCAAACATTGATAATGATCATAAACAGACACATTAGCTGCTGATCACCAGAAAGATTTGGCCTCATTGTCATGTGGCTAAAAATGAAATACGATGATATTTGTGGTTGTGTTGGTGTGGACAGATGTTTCCAATCCAGTCATCAATAATTCAGAGTCAGAACAAACAAACTACGATCAAAGTGTCATATCGACATTTAAGCTGTGTCGATTGATTTACATCGATCCATACATTAATATTCAATAAAATGTTCTACCAGAAAGGCTGTTTAATTAGTGTTTTAGTGACAGTGAGTTATTTTTGTTGTTTACCACTGACCACTGTTATTCCAGCAGATTAGATTAAAATCTGTTCAGTATATTTAAAGAGAAGCACCTGACAGCCCATCTACAGCTGAAACCTTAAAACGACACCATCACCAGTTATTGAATCATCTCGTTGACTTTGGCATTTCACAAAATGTGGAGCGGTTGCCCATTTCTCTCCACGGGGGGGCTCGTTATCACTCCTCCACCTCCTTCAGCACGACGGGCCAAAAGGAGCGTTAACACAAAACCACGCACGATGATTGGTGAGTGGCAGACTGGTGTATTTCTGGCACCTCTTTCTTCCTGCCTCCACGTCCACAGAGGGTCCATTTGTATTGGTTGGACTTTAATGGCGCGTGGTGGGGGGGGCCCTGTGGATTTTTCACCCGGAAGGCGTGTTAGACCCGGCGAGCGAGCTCCAAATGCACTCTCCGCGTTTTGGCAGTGAATTTGGGGAGAGCACGTGTGTGTTAGCGTGCACGGCGTGCGCGGCTGTGTGTGCATGCATGTGTGTGGTTTTTAATAGCCTTATTCCCTTCAGAGAGGAGGGGGGGTGGGAGGTAAGAGAGGCAGTTGCCCATGCAGTCGGGGAGATAAAGCACTCAGAGCGCTCTGAGATGGTTTTTACTGCGGCACACACCAACAGCACCCAAATCTAATCCTTACTTACTGCCTTCCTCCCCTTTGAAGCCCGGCACAATCTGAGAGAATATTCCAGTGTGAGGAATCTCCTCAGCCGCTCTGTTTTCACCGCTGACCTGAATCCCCTGTTGTTTA
The DNA here is from genome assembly GCA_037176925.1 of Amniataba percoides. Taxonomy (NCBI): domain Eukaryota; kingdom Metazoa; phylum Chordata; class Actinopteri; order Centrarchiformes; family Terapontidae; genus Amniataba; species Amniataba percoides. Next base: position 1,625,657 of record JBAJHX010000043.1, on the reverse strand, counting down.
TGTTTGCAGCTCCGCCGCTGACCGCGATGATGCAGAGTGACGGCCGTTTTGTGTGTGTGCATGTTTGCTGGAGTGTGTCATGTGTTTTTTTTTTTCTGCAGACAGATTACTGTGTGTGTCTGAGAGTGTGAGCGACACACACACACGGACCAATTTAACATTTTAATTGTGGATTCAGACTCACTTCAATTTGATTTGCTTTATTGCAAAGAGAGTTGGATGACGAGGCCGATAAATAAGAAGCTACGGGAGACGTTCGCTCAGTTTGATATAAAGACAGCAACAGAGGGAACAGCAAGTCTTTCCAAAAGTAAAAACAGACCAACACATCAGTGATCGACACCTGACTCATTTAAACTGAACAAAAACACTTTACATTACTTCATTACACTTCATCCTCACATATAAATGAGGTCAGATCCAGGCACAGTTGGACTCTTTGCTTCAGAAATGAAGCCTTTAAGTCTTTTTTTAGAGAGAGCACATTAAACAAGTAAGTGCTCAGCAATTTTTGGGGATAGACTGTGTCGCCCTGATCGGGTTAGATAACTCATTTCACCACCGAGGGATTGATCCTATAATAGGCCTCTCCACAGATGAGCACTGGAGACTTTAACTTAACACTTTAACACAAGCACCAAGGAGCCAATGAACATGTAACATACAGTCTGAGCTGTTTTCACAGATATTTAATATTATTTTGGCAACCATTTCTGAAGAAGCGTTCGGGAGCTTGACTGTTTGGACTGAGGAGTGACAAACTTTGTTATCACAATACTTACAACGTTTATCAGGAGTGAAAATAAGTCTAAATAAAACTGTAGTCTCCTCCTCTTTATTACTTATTAAACTTTCTTCCCTAACTAGCGAGGCCACCTGGGTTTGAGAAGCTAACCAATATTTCGATGTTTCTTTTGAAAATAAAAAATTTAAGGAGGCTGCTGAGAAGACTGAGGAGGTATAGATGAACTCATACGGAGAGTGTGATGGGAAGCGGTGGGAAGAAAAGAAAAAGAGGAGGTGGAGAGCTGCAGGAGACGCATCCTGGCGGCCCGAGGCTGAGATCAGGGGGGAATGAAAGTGATGAGCTCGTCTAAAGCAGCGTCTGTATTAGAAGTGTGCTGCTGAGGCTGCCGAGCTCGAAGGTTCCCGCTGGGCTGAAATGTGACGTCTCCACAGGCTGCTGCCGGGCTGATAGAGATGTCACTGCTAATGAGGATCCTCTCCAGCGCTCATCACCGTGCGCTGTATCACAGGTATGTTCTGGGAGGATGGAAAAGGCAGAACACGTCGCAGACTGGCAGTTTAAATCACCGGGTAGCAACCGGAGGACGTTTAGCCGTCGCACAAGAGCTGTCCAAAATCTGTGCATAATAATATACGTCTGCAGCTGCACGGAGCTAATCCTGACGAAATCACACACACAGGCTTCACTGAGTCTCAGATTAACCTGATGGAGGACTTACAGAGTCTGGCTGTACAGAGAAATACTGTAAACAGCTATCAGGTGTTTTACTGACGTGATGCCACATCATTTTTAGAAACTATGATAATAACATTTCTACCACAGGAACTTTCTCCAGGAACCTTTAGAGAAGCTCCTCCACAGGGATCAGGTCCAAATGAAGTTCAGGGACTTTATTTTACCCTACGAACTTTTCAAAAATACAGGAAGAACATTTCTGATTGGTTGAGTATTCCCAGAATTTTGTTTTGAAAAGCCTGCATCCTCGAACAAACTGTATTTGTGGTTTGTTTCTGTTGGACGTGGACTCGGAGCAGAAGAAGGTCTGTGACAGACGGATATTTATGCTGAGGAGGAAGTGGTCACGATGGAGACAACAACGAGCTGCAGGAAGATTTTTAGCTCATGAAGAAGAGACTTTAGGTAAAAATATGAAAAGCTGCTTCTGCTGTTTTCACTCAGTCAGTTTGTCATCTGTGTGTGTCACGTCTGATTGTGGAGAAACTTCTCAGATCTGCCTCACATTAACTCTGCTGTCACTTCCTGTCAGTCCCTCCCTGCGAGCGGTAAACTGCACACCTGTTTCCACCTCCTCATTAAGCGCTGCATTATGCATACGGGCCCCTTCGCTCTCTGTCACACCGTCTCATGTCCTTGCTCTTCCAGCCTGTTCGCCCGCCTGTTCGGACCCCCGCTTTGCTTCTTGGACTTCTGCCCAGCTGGATGAGCTGCCAGGTCTGTCGAATCGACCCTCCTCTGTCACTTTATTCATCATCTCTTAGTTCTCATCACCTCTCTTAGTTTTATCTTTTATCCTCTGTGATTCATCTCATTTCATACCACAGCAGTTCTCTTTGTTAACAACAGTTTTGTAGAGCTGCAGAAGGTTGGAAAGGTTTGAAATGTCCTGACAGAAAGAGGAAATATTTCTAAAATATTCCACAAATGCACGAAGATATGTTATTACAGATTAAGATTGAACTTTATGTAGTTTATTTTAACAAGTTTAACAAGTTTCTCAGCATATAAAGTCATTAAAATGAGACATTATGAAGACATAAATGCACCAACAATGATAATAATAACAATAATAATAATGATAATGGTGATATAAGATGAATTATTATGTATTAGGTCATTCTGCATAACAGGCACATTTTTGGTTTTTGGATGCAGGACTTTTCTTGTAAAACTGTTGTATTTCTACTTTTAATTAGTAAAAGAACCACGTGCTTCATCTTTCACTGCTCATAACCAAACCACACAGACTTTATTTGAATTATTTTAGATGGACGACCACAAACTCAAGAGTCCAAACTTAAAATTTACTTTGTACTTTCTTCTCGTACTTTGAGAGTTTACTGAACTTTCACATGTGATATCACGTCTTCTTGTCATTTTGATGAGGAAACTGCTGCGTTACATATTACCCACAATGCTCTGCTGCCGAATGTCTCACGTTAGTTATGTCTAAAAGGTCACTTTGCTGTAACGATTCATGGCAGATCTTTAAAAGCCAGCAGAAATAAATCGAGACGTTCACACCTGCACAGGCCTGCGCACACTGAAAAGCTTCATTACTCCACACGTGATGCCACAGGCGGTCCCAGAGGCACGTTTTCATTTCACAGGCTGAAGATGTGACAAGGACACGTCCCAGCTGTCCTCCTCATCCCTGCAAACTTTTATCTACTTATTCTACTTTATCACCAAGCGCATGAAAAGAAACTTCCCCACTTGTTTATTTCTTCCTGTTTTATCTGTCAGTCCATGTCAGTCTGTCAGTCTGTAATCTCTCCTCCGTCTTCCTCCTTTTTCTCTTTTTCTGTTCTTGGTATCTGCTTGGATTTAGCTCCTTGACTCTGTTTGGCCTTTAATTGTTGTTGCCATTAAGTTTCCTGCATGAATCATTACACATTTATGTGCCTAATAACGGCACTGAGCCTCTAATGAAAACCAACATTAGTTCAGACTTGCTGCATTAGGACAGATTTAGTGTGTGTGTGTGTGTGTGTAAGCTTTGTATTACAGCTTAAAACTGCAAAACAAAGCTGACTTCTTCTCTCTCAAAGATCTTGTTTTATGCTGCGGCGGTTTTCACAGATGTGTGTTTTCTGCTTTTATTATATGTGCACTGATACATCAATAACAACAATAAAACACCACTGAAACATAAATAAACATAAATTTTGACTTCATTTTCAACATATCATCAGTTTTGGTGCCTGTTTCGACACGATGTCTGCAGCATGTTTCCTAAAGCTGTGAATTTTATTAAACTGATGAATGTCTTTTAGCATTGTCTCTGTATGATGATATTTTCCTTTTTTATGTCTGTTTAAACATGTTTTCTTGGGCTGCGGCATGTTGAGCTCCCAGGCCAAAAGAAAAAGAAAATAATAAGAAGTTGAAGTTGAGTTTTTGAGACTAACAATGTTGGCAAGTGAATCTGTGATGAGATCAGATTTTCGAACAAGCAGTAGCACTGAAGGAAAATCAATATGATTCTGGTTTTAAGTCCCAGACAGGAAGCCTACGGTGAGAAATGAGTTCATTTTGCCCCCTGCAGCTCCGCTCTGATGCATCCCTGCCATCACAGGGTGCACTTTAACTGCAGGGAGCCACTTTTCACCATGTCGCAGCGCAGCACGAGTCATTAGTACATCACATGTCGGGTGGAGATCCAGACCAGCCTCAGTGACGGTGCATCCTTGGTCTTCTATTAGTTGTCTGTTACTCAGCTAATGGAGAGAGGGACACGTCCGTTTCACCACATTTAATGACTAAAGGTGCTTAGTTTCATCACTGTCCTTAATTAACCCACAAACTGTCATGAAAATCTGCTTGGACTCAGCAGTGGAGGTGAGAACGTGGAGCGGCTGTAAGGTGGAGGGTGAAGCTCACTGAAGATGCTCCACTGTCTCCATATGTGAGCAGAGCTTTGTCAGGTTGCACCGTTATCATGAAAAATCTCTACATATTTGAAATCAATCACCCTATGACTGAACATTTTCTCCCTTTTGCTAAACTCAAGCAGAGATACTGTGTCGTCTTTTGCAGCTTTACTATTGAGCTCATTCTCCTAAAATCTGCAGCAGCTTCGGTGTTAAAGAAACATCAAATGAGATTTTGGAGAAATTCTGGAGACTTTAACTGCAAACAGAAATGTTTTGCACCAGATTGCATGAAACTTTTCTGTGATTGTGCTGACTTGTGTTGCCAGGAAACACAATAATGGTTCTGTATTAAGAAATCTTTCAGCTCAAAGTGCACCAGATAGCAGGCAGAGCACGCTGCAATTTGGCCAAGAGTCTCAGTAGTACAGAGAGAGAGAGAGAGAGCAGGAATATTGTCAAGATGAAAAGACCTCTGAGTGTGTTTCTGAGAAGAGATTTAATGTGAGATTCAACCAGGCTTCTCCTCAAGTCAACCTGAATTTTCAAAGCATTGAACTGTTCTTCGTTTGTGGAGGGATTGAAAACATCAGTCCTGTTATGACCTCCTCGTGAAAAATGTTCATGGATCCAGGAAGTTTCAAAGAGATCAGGTCTTCATAATCCACCAAAATCTGACTAAACCTGTCTAATCTGCAGATCTGACATTAAAGTCCAGTAAACATTCATGAAATTTCAGCTTCTGCTTCAAGGAACAGAAAAACTCAGACTTGTGCCAAACTGTCAATAAACTTACATCACTGATCTATGTTTGAGGTAACCAGAAAACAGGGCTGAGTAAAGATGTTTTTCTCCTCTCAGGTTCAATAAACTACAGCAGAATTTAAAGCTGAAAGCTGAGAGAGCTGCTCTCTTTGGACCATCCTGTGAAAATATGAGCTGAATTTATTAAATTAGTTCATGCATAAAATGGAATAAAACTAACTATTCATATTTGTAGTTCATAATTTCAACAATATATTGATATATGATCAACATACAATCATTTTAATGTTGAACACAGTTATACATACCAACACAGTTGCTGCAGCTGAAGGTTAAAATAATTGATGGAGGACTGAATGTGTTATCAGTGTAATCATCTTCTGGTTTCACTGACTGTAGTTAATTCTCATTAATCCAACACTGCTTAGCAAAAAGGTCTGTAAATGCTCATAAAACATTAGTAATATTTCTGCTAAAATATACAAAATATAAGTCATCATGGAGAGCAAAGTTCCTGTCTGAAGTGAAATCAGTGAACACAAACTGCCTGAAATAAACTCATTTTTTTCTCAGGAAAAGCAGAAAATATCTCATTTAATCATCACAGTCTCCTGATAAAAAATATATTTAAACCCACATGCACGTCTGTTTTCTTCATCTTAAATCAAATAAGAGCTTTTATTCATATCAGCGTTTGTAAACGCAGCTTTTAAGATAAACATATTTTTAGCAGACACCACAAACAATGTGGCCGTGAAGCCGACGAGCTGTGCTGCCATGGCGATGAAGCCTCAGACCTGTTTGTTAAAAGAGCATCGAACATCACCGACTGACGAGGAGACAGCGGCTGAAAGATGAACATCAGAGTTATGAAACTGTTTGATTATGTCTGAATTTACTGCTGCAATACCTGAAAAGAGTTAATGAGTTGTGACTAATTATATGAAGCCTTTAATTCAGTGTGCTGTTCAGGTGTGTTTGGGGGGTTTATACGTGTGAAAATCATGTTAAAGCCTTCAGAAAAAAAAGGGTTTTACTTCCAAAAGCACAAAATTTCCCAGAACATTTACAGAATATATTATCATGTGCAGTTTACATTAAGCAATCGTTGGCAATGAAATTATGAAACCTCCTTTAAAACAATGTTCAAAATATTTAAAAAGCCACTCAAGCAAAAAAATAGAAATACAATACCAGAGTGATCAAATAAAATATAGACCAATAGATAGATAAGAAGATATGCAGCTCAGTAAAGTGTGGTAGTTTCTGTGATGTTTTAGAGATAAAGGATCGTATTTTATGTCGAGTTAAAGTAAAGCTGGAGGAGTTTTTGACTTTTTAACATGTGACCTTTAGAGAGGCGGCATCGATGCGACTGACAGATGTGAAAGATGACATCTCTCTCTCTCTCTCTATCATTACTGCAACAGGAAGAACAACACAAACACACATTAAACTCATAAGTCTGACGTGCTCCTGATAAAAACTGGAGAGAAACAACAGCCTGATAACCGAGCTGTGAGCTGTGAACCTGCACATCCTCACGCTCAGTCCTCACGCAGGAGCAGACAGAGTGAATAATTGTGTTTTCCCCTCCTTCCTCTCTGCCACGGAGCAACAATCCATTAAAAATGTGTCCATTACATTCCTTCAGCGCGTCTTTCAACTCACCTGTCTGGGGACAAAGTACCGCGGGGCAGACGAAATTGAGCAAACACCAAAAGAGCTTTTTTTTTTTTTCCAAGGCGGCATATTCATTTTGAGAGAGCAGAGCAGCGCGCCGACACACTCAGAAACACACCAGTGCAGAGAGAATTTAATAGAAGTCATTTGGTTTTTAAGAGCACTGAGAGAGAGAGTGAAGTCAAATATAGATTCACCAACACACACACACACACACACATCCAGGCCAAAAACACACAAAACATGAGAACCAGACGATCAGTGTTTCATCAGTAATGATGATTCAGGTGATTCCTTATGTATATTTATTTGATGCAAAGTAAATTAAAACAACCTGAATCAGGTTTTTTGTGCAGCAACAACACCAGTGTACGAATCAATGAAGTGGATCAGATGATTGATCGCAGATTATTTTGCTATCTTGTGATTTCTTTTCCACCACAGCACCAGAAACAAAAACCAAGTCTTGGAAATAAAAGTGCTCCCACACTTTTGACTTTAACGAAGACTTCGTCTCCACGATGCGGCGAGATTAATGAAACTAGTTTCCTGCTCTTCTCATTTTGAGTGGCGCCCTCTGTAGGAGACATGAAGTGACGACATTTTAGAAAAGTGGAAATCATCTCAGG
>JBAJHX010000043.1:1568595-1581596 GCA_037176925.1 Amniataba percoides | reverse complement strand
TGGATCCCCTTAAAGTGATCAGTGGCAGCATGCAGCACTACACACACACACACACACACACACACACACACACACACGCGTATAGAAACACGTCTGTAAAGGACTTTGCTTGTTGAGATAGTTCATCCTCACACATGGAGACCCTGCTATGATCTGAAACAGAGCTGTGTGTGTGTGTGTGTGTGTGTGTGTGTGTGAGAGTGTGTGTGTGAGAGTGTGTGTGTGTGTGTGTGTGTGTGTGTGTGTGTGTGTGTGAGATCTGGGCTGTGCGTCTCTCAGCTGCTCTTGTTTAAGCAGAAAACTGCTTCACATTCAACATAAAAGATCACCAGTGTCAGTTTTGTTTGTATAAATTTATTTATATTTATTTATAATTCATTTAAACTGTATGCATGTACACAGTGTTTATACAAATACTGATAGAAGTACAGTATGTGTACTTAATAATACATAAATATCTTGCATTGACCAACAGTCAGCCAACAGCCAAAGTAGGAAGCTGACGTGGAAATAAAACTCAGGAGAAAAGTCTCTTTGATGCAAAATCTCTTCATTACAAAGAGTAACTGCTGTAAAATCTGCAGAGTCTAATGCTGCGTTAATAAAAAACAATAAATGAACGTTTACACGTGAATAATGTAACATTGATATCAGTGTATCAGCTCCTTCCTGCCTCCTTCCTGCTGCTCTGATTCCCATCCAGTGAGGTTTCTCTCATCATTTCAGTGTTTTCATGTCTTGGACGTGTTCAGCAGCGTAAGACATTTACACTTTATTCTGTTATTCTGCAAAAACATGAGTCAGCATCCATCTGCTGGTCTGAGATCTTTGTTTACGCACACCTGTTCGCCGTGACTGAACCAAAAATCTACTGATTAATCGTCTTCAAACCAACTAACTGATTAATTGAGCGACAGGTTCACACTCGATTTGAGAGCTGATCAAATTGTCATCAGATAAAAATACTGTTGAGGCCTGTTTGATACTCAAAGTATTTATTTATATTTATTCTGACAAGGTTTTTATTTTTATTTTTTATTGTGCACCTTCAGTACATCTGGAGTCGGTGCAGTATGAATAATAAACTGTGGAAGAGAAGACTTTTTCTGTGTGTTTAAAATGTTTGTTCGGTCCGCGGCTGCTCTTTGGCATCACTGGTTGGTGGCCTGCTGGTGCAGTTCATGGGAAGCACCTTTATGCCGTTTTTTAAACACTTTATAGACAAAGCAGTCGGAGACAAATCCTCCTCTAATGCAGCATAAAGATACCTCTTTTCCTTCCCACCTGTAAACTCTGTGAAACTATGACTTTTTCTCTCCTAAAGTCACAAACCAGCCAATCAGCGGTCGAGAAAATCAGAGCGATCAGATCAGCGCTGAAAGGAAGAGGCTTGTAAGAGAGGTTATCACCGGCAGTCTGACATAAAGAGCTTAAACTGCTCAACTAAGGCACATCAAACTTTTCCTCTCTCTCTCTCTCTCTCTCTCTCTCTCTCTCTCTCTCTCTCTCTGTCTCTCTCTCTCTCTCTCAGCAGTTATGGGGATGCAGGGTCATAACTTTTTTTTCACTTTTTGCTGATAATCACATTAGTGAAATGACTTTGGCTCCAAGTTCTCATCCCCAGAAATGAAATGAAATCCTGCTGCAGAGTTAATGCACACACACACACACACACACACACACGCACACTGTGGTTGTGTCTCGACCTTTTTAAAGTGCACAAAGTTTCTCATCCTGCAGAACTCTGAATCTCAAAACTCAGCCGTCATTTGGTCAAAACAAGCTGCTTTTATAACCTGTGAGAAGCAGGTTGGTGGTTTTTAGTCTGTTTGAAGCCTTCAGAGAACTATAATTTAACAGTATTTATATTTCAGAGTCTTATTATAAATCATAATCATTCTCAGTCCTCAGTTGGTCTGCGTTAAACAGATGATCTGTTTAATGCCCCTCCCCAGGCCGTCTCCTCTCTGTCTGTATGTATATTTATATTTCTATTCTCTGTCGTAGCTTTTGTGTCGCCTTCACTCGGGGCAGGATGAGGCCTCGTGCTCGGGCCTGTCTCTGATTTTGTTCTCTTCATAAACTGCAGACCCACATGAATTTTCCGCTGCATCCAATGTGCCATCCTGACACCATTTTAACTACCAAACGTCCTTAATCTGAAAAGCTTAATGTTGAGACATCGATTCGACATGGATGAGAAACAAAGAAAAACGAAAGAAAACACAGCAAAGTCAGTCAAAAATATCTACAACCGTCTCCCCGTCTCCAGCATTTCTGCTGCTTCAGTTCCTCTCTCTCTTTTATTCAGAGCGACATCTTGATCCCTGCTGGTTCAGAAAACCCGTGCAGACATTCATGCTCCTCAGAGGATGATTTCTAATGATTCTGGTGACCCTCAGCCTCTTTATGTCATATTTTCCTTTTTGACTGACACTTTTATTCATGACAAGGTGTCTCAAAAAAGCTTTATCTGCACAGCCGTTTGGATCAAAATCCTCTTGTGCTCTGAAATATTGAAATCTTTTGGGTTCAGATCTCTGAGAAGTTTACATGAAGTGCTCCCAAGCCTCCAGAAAAAACAGGATGAATCCTAGTTTTGATGAATAAAGTTTGCGTTAGTGCTCCCAGAGGAAAAAAACGTGGATGTGTTATAACAGATGAGCATCGGACTCAAAGACGTTCAGAGCAAAAAGGCTTCTGGAGCTGCCGACACACTTTTTTACATTCGCTTGAAGCCGTGGATCAAAACGCCGTGTACGTGCTGAAAAAACTCTTTGTTCCATCGTCAGAAAGACTTTCTGATATTCAGATAAAACATCTTATAAAAGTTCATTCAAACAGGGAGGGACAGTTTGTGTTTGTCTCATTTCATCTCTTTATTTCCTCCCTCTCTGCTCTCTGACTCCCTGAAGGTGTAAACACGTTAATGACGTTCATTTAGTGTCGATTTCTTTGCTGCGGGCTGAAGTCTGATTACGTCTTGTGATGGCGTTAAGTCTGTTTGAGTCGCGAGCTCTTCACTTCCTGCTCATCTTCCTCATTTCAGTCTCATCGCGCGCTGCTTTCACTGATAAGAGCGCAGCCATGATTATTTCTGCATTATCTCTTTTTTTAATATTCTCTAATCTTTTCGGGCTCCTCAGAAGGCGTCGGCTCTTCCTTCTTTCTTTGACGATGGCGCTCTTCACTGGTTTGCTATTGTTTATGCTGATGCTACAGATCGCTCGACTGCAGCGTCGCCTGACACGCTAATAACTACGAGGACGTGACTGTCATCTCCATCGGGAGCTGCTCACACGGTCGAAGCAGCTTCCTCCACATGCATGAAGGAGTGACGCTCCTCGCCGCGGGTTGGCCGCCGTCTGAGTGATGCTGTGGACTCGTGTGTCGTAAAGCCGGTGACATTTATGGAATGAGACGCCGGGTGATTAATGCACTTCGAAGTTGGGAGAGAGTGCGGCCTGCAAATCACCTTTTACTACGGCAACACACACACAAAGATGCAGATAGATGGCGCGCACTACAGGGCCTCCAATCTTTTTGATGCTGTTGTAAATTCCCATTGGTTACCCTGACAGTGAATGCAGCAAACGCTCCTCTCCCTCTCTCTCTGTCTTCTCACGGATGTGAGTTATAGCATCAACAGATTAAGTTCCCAGGTCAGGGCGGCGCCGCCTACCTGTGAGGTCAGCTGACGTGCTCAGAGTAAAGGTCAGGAGTTGTTCTGCAGCCATTAAGAGCTTATTGAAGTGAACTTGTGAGACTAAAGGCCACGCATGTTTGCTTTTGACGCCCCTGCAGAAAGACGAGCTAACACACACGTTTTTTAATGCACTTCAGCACGACCCACCCACAGACGTGCAGCTGTACACACCACATTAACCTCGACGGGCTGCAGATGTGTTGTAAACACGCTCCGCTCACTTCTTCTCTCACCGTCAACACTTTGCTTAGACGGGAAAGAAAACAAGAAAGTCAAGAGAAGAGACTGATGGGACAGAAGTCTGACTGTCACTGTTAAACTCACTCCTGCAGCAATTATTGAAGAAGTGGCCACATCATGATGAATTAATTATGGAGTCAGAAGCAGAGCTAATTCACAGCTGCAGGTTTTCCTTTAAATATAAACTACACATCATAAAAGCATCAATAAGGGCTTTTCCAGACATGCTAACCTCCATCCTTTTAACAGGAGCTCGTGTTTCTGGAGATGTTGACCACACGCCGTCTCCCAGGCATGAAGATGAGCTGAATATTTAAACAGTAATCTACACGATAACTTGTGTGAGACGGAGCTGCCTTTTCTCCACATCACGTGTGAATGGTTCGCGCACCGCGTCGCTGCCTGCGAGAGGCTTAAAAGTCGAGTTTAAAACGTCCACGACGACGATCAACAAGCTGTGTTTGATAAATGCACAACACAGACGATAAATTATGAGGTTAGCAACACGCTGCGACCTTGAGAAGCCTTTTTCGTGTAATTACGAGACGATAATGAGATAATAAATCATAATCCAGAGGGGAAAAAAAAGAGAGAGGTTTTAAGTCAAGATCTTGATATAATGAGATCAACAAATTACAGGGTAACCTTGGTCAACCCGGCCTCCATAACTCACTGACAAGTCGAATCTCCTGTTGTTCATAAATCCATGAAAAGCGTGTTATTAAAAGAGGTGAAGTAAACGCTGTGATAAACACATCGCCTGCAGCTCATCACCTTTACTAATGGAGCTGGATAAACTCTAAAATGCTGCAGGAAAATCTGGGACTGCTTCTCCTCTTTTTTTCTCTTCCTGGCCATGTTTCTCTTCTTCTTCCTCCTCCCTCTCTCTCTCTCTCTCTCTCTCTCTCACCCTCTTCCTGTTATTTTAGCGAGGGTGGCTAAAGTGCGGAGCAGCCGTGTGCAGCTGACTTCTATTCACAGCTTTAATGGCCGATGCAGCTGAGCCTCATTCAAAGCCAGAAAGGCTCCTCCACGTACGGTTCGCTTCTTCCAAGACGCCCAGTTCCGCCTCTCCAGCCGTCTCCCTTCACCTCCTCTCTGCTCACACATTTCTAAAGTTCATATTTCCGCCCAGGCTGCTGTGAATAAACCTCTGTGTGTGCTGGAAAAGGCGACGTGGAGGAAGAAATTAATGCTGTTATTATTTTTATTAGAGAAATCCTTCATCAGTGTGACAGTATTAAAAGTTAAAATGGTTAAAAAGGAGTCATGTTAACACGAATCTTTTCAGGAATTGTTCTAGGAAATGCTGAGGAAGCTATTCATCTTTTAATTTTACTTTTCTGAGCACAATTCAGGTTCTTCTTTTAATATATAGTTTTATATATAAGAAGAAAAAAAGTCTGCAGTGCTCCTCAGTTAAAAAGCTGAAACCAGAAAGACTAAATGTGAAATGAACAGTTAAGCGTTGCGTGAATTGATTAACTGGCTGATGCTCATTTCAGCTCAAATGAAGAACAATAAGCTTGAATAAATTCTCAGGATAAGACGCCGCCTGTCAGCAGCTGATCTTTAATAAAACACCGGCAGTTTCTGATGAAGTGTCGCCACATTTGATTCATATTGAAGAGCTTCTCGTTTCCAGTAAATTGAATAATCGCTCACTGTGGGTTTTTTAGCTTCATAAAAAAACATTTCAGAAACTTGAATCTTTGCGGTCATGTCTGTTTTATAATCTCCTTCTGCGTCTCCTTTAGCCACCTTCATGCTTTTACCTTTTTTCTTTTTTCATTTCGTCAGCTAAGCTTTTTATTCAGGGCTCTGTGTGTTTTCCCGCGGCTCCTCCGGGGCCTCTTGTTCGTCGCTGTAAAGAGCGCAGCCTCGAGCGCGGCCTGACATTTGCTGGCCTGCGAAGCGGGGACGGAGGTGAAGTGACTGGACTGTGGCGTGGAGAGATAACGCAGCGGCGGAGGACTCGACTGCATTACTAATGAAAGCTCTTTGACCCCGGCGTGCCGCTGAAGTTTGGGCCGGAAACACTCCTGCTGCAGTCTGAGTTCGATTTCAGGCGCTCGTTTCATTCGGCTCCAAGTGCTGACTGCTGAATTCATTGTTTGCAAGCCGGTGTTATCTTTCAGCTGGAGAGGTAGATTTCCCCGCGGAGCCAAGACTCAGTCCAAGAAGCTTTCAGAAAAACTTGGAAGAAATCTCTCATTTTTGTGTCTTTCCAGCCGGTGTGCAAAGAAAGTTGAGACTCAGATTCAGCAGTTTCCTTAGTGAGTGTGAAAGAAGTGTAACTGGTGAAAGAAAGCGACGCAGCCGGTTTGCTCAGGGAATCAGTGACGGACGAGCAGATGGATTTGTCAAGTAAATGTGGAATTTACCATCTCAGTGTGTGTGTGTGTGTGTGTGTGTGTGTGTGTGTGTGTGTGTGTGTGTGTGTGTGTGTGTGTGTTAATTGCACTCAGTAGCAGCCTGTAAAATAAATTCCTCTCATGTGATGGTGATCCGGGGAAGCCGAGGAATGTTTGTGCTCACTGAGGTGGTGACCCAGTGGCGTGTGTGTGTGTGTGTGTGTGTGTGTGTGTGTGTGTGTGTGTGTGTGTGTGTGTGTGTGTGTGTGTGTGTGTGTGAGAGCCAGAGAGAGCTGCATCCACAATCCCCCCAGTCACAGTGACAGTTTACTCAGCAACACTTCCCATAGTGTTTATTTCAGTCTCAGTTTGATCTATGTTTGTACCATGTGTGTGATAGTGTGTGTGTAATTGTGTGTATGTGTGTTTGCGTGTGTGTGTGTGTGTGTCCCGCATGTTTGGGCACGGTGCCGTCCCACCTCACCCCTTCTGACGCTAAGCAGCTTTAGCGTGATCACCATCTGTTCAACCAGTCTGTGTTTGTGCGCAAAGACTGCCTCACACTCCTCACCCACACACACACACACACACTCACACACACACACACACACACACACATCAGAGCAGCACTGCCTGTGTTCAGACTGTCTGCTGCAGGAGTGCTGTTTTGTTTAGCTGTGAAATGGGTGCTTTCACATCACCACTGAGGTTGTGCTGAGTGTAATTTGCTGTGGGACGGCTAATTCACAGACAGCTGCAGGTAGTGTGTGTGTGTGTGTGTGTGTGTGTGTGTGAGTGTGTGTGCTAGTTAAAAGCTGCTCTGCTGGTGAACCCGTGTTTCCCAGTTCAGGACACAGCATCAGTTTTCAGTCACTCCTCTCTGAAGCTGAGCTGTGATCTGTGATATATGTGTGATCTGGGTCATCCTGACTTATGTGAGCCTCAGCAGCGTCGTAACCACGGTAACAGACAGACATAAACTCCTGTCTGTGGCTGGGTGTCATCATTCAAACACTTCAGGGGCCGAGGAGTCTGAAATCAGGTATCAAGTATCCCAAAGTAGCATCAGAAGATTCATCGCGCTCTTCGTCATTCTTATAAACGCAGTCTTTAATATTTCGTGGATTAAATCAGAAGTTAAAGCAGCTAATAAGGATGCTAATGAATGTGAATAATCAAAGTTGCCTGATGCTGTCGTCCTTGCTGATTTTGATTTCACGCTTTAGTTTTTTCACGGTAGAAATGAAGTGAAGTGTCTCTTTTCCACTGTGACTGTGGAGGTCTTGATGGAAGATGCATACCCTGGTTTGTATGTAAATAAAAATAAAAAAAACAGAAGTGTGTCAGCTGTTAAAACACTTGAGTCTCCTTCCTGTCCTGAAACAAGGACACACTTTCTGATGATCTTCTGGTCTAATAATCATTAAACCTCATCACCAGGAATAACTTCAGGAGCTAAACGGGGAGCCAACGCGGCGGCTCTCCTACATATTAATCTGTTCAGGGCCTTTCCCCCAGTGCATGCTGGGATAGCTTCCAGGAATAAGCAGGTATAGAAAATAGATGGATGAGATTATGTGGCTGCTGCTGCCAGCGTGTTTGCCTCGGTGTCTTTTTCTTTTCACAAGATCCATTGCTTCAGTTATCAGAGAGCCGCCGCCGCACCTCATCTTCTCAGCATAAACACACATTCACCACCTCACACACACACACACACACACACACACACACATATTATTCCTCAGCGTGCACGGGTCAGTTCAAGTCCATTACCTCAGTGCTGCCAGTGCAGATGTAGCCTGGAGCTTTATTTAGGCGCTCTCCTCCTCCGTAACCTCGACCCGCTGCCTTGTTAATTCAGACCTCTGTTTATCCCGTCGACTGAGCGGGATGATACACTCGCTCCACGGGAGGGACGAGTCAATTTGTGAACTCTCAGACCTCTGCAGTGAAAACCAAAGTGCAGAACCGAAGAGCGGCGAAGTGCTGCTGCTCGGCAACGTGCAGGAAACAGGCGTAACCCGCTGTGTACTCTTCTTCTTCTTCTTCTTTTCTTCTTCTTCTTCTTCTTCTTCTTTTCTTCTTCTTCTTCTTCTTCTTTTCTTCTTCTTCTTCTTCTTCTTTTCTTCTTCTTCTTCTTCTTCTTCTTCATCTTCTTCTTCTTTTCTTCTTCTTCTTCTTCTTCTTCGTCTTCTTCTTTTCTTCTTCTTCTTCTTCGTCTTCTTCTTCTTCTTCTTCTTTTCTTCTTCTTCTTCTTCGTCTTCTTCTTCGCCTCCTGAGTTCACATTTTAACATGACTTTGAGGAGGAGCTGTAGTGAGGCGAGTGCTTTATTGACTTTGTTTACTTCTGCTTCAGCTGGAGATTGGAAACGACCCAGAAAGATCATCAGAGATATTTTCTATCCTGCTCCTGTTCTCTGAATTTATCGCGTCCAGTGAAAAACGCGGCACAAAATTTCAGTTTGCCTCCTGAGATCTCTGAGTTAAAGTCTGACGATGTAATGTGATCATCCAGTGAAGCCCTCGTCAGTTTACACATCCAAAAAGGCAAAAATGTGAACGTCAGTGTAAGAAAGTGTTTAAAGTTTCAGCTTCTCTCTTCTTTTCCTCCTTAATGATTCCACACAAACATAATTAAACACAAAATGAATTTTGTTCTGTGGAGATTTAACTGTTTAATGTGATTTTGTTATGTCTTATTTTAGTTTTTTTAAGGCATTTTATGCATTTACTTAAGAGCAGACAGTAAAAAGGCCTCAGCTGAACCCACCTGAGGCTCTCATTTGACTGTTTCAGTCAAGTGTTTGCTAAATGTTTTGTTTCTGTCTGTTTGTTCAGGGGTCCCTTCAGCGTGGTGAGGAGATGCATCAACAGGGAGACGGGGCAGCAGTTTGCTGTCAAGATCGTGGACGTGGCCCAGTTCACCTCCAGCCCCGGACTCAGCACAGAGGGTGAGGCGTCTCTGCGGCTCTCTCTTCTCAGATAAACTTCACTAAAGTCGACGTGTTTCCGACCGTCTTTCATCCGTCCGGCTCTGCTGCTCTCTGAAAGCCGGCGAGGGGTCAGACGCTCGTCCTTGTTTATGTTTGAACACGCTCTTTTTGTTTTCCCTCACGAGCTCACCTGGGAGTCTCTCAGTTCAATCGCTTCGTCTTCTTCTGTTGTTTTTGGGCTGTTTCCATTGAAGCAGCTCATTATTAAGCCGAGGGCACCTTCGCAGGAACTGTTCAAAGACGTGAACTGTCCCTCTGCTGGTGTCTGACTTTTATTTAGTTCAAGAAAAATAGTTTTACTTTTCCAATGAAAGTCATGCATGCTGCTGAAACAACAGAAGTAGGATGAGACGTGTTTTATATAAAGACTTTTTTCTTATTAGCACATTTTGCGTGCAGAAATTAGAATATTTGCAGACTGTTGAGGTGTTTTTTGAGACTAACTACAGAAAGAAAGAAGCACTTCTTTCCTCCTCCTGGTCAGATGTTTGCTGTGTTTTCCACAGTTTGATAATGCAGCTGCTGGTGTGTTGCACATCCAGAGAGAAGCTGCAGGGTTTCGTCTAGACGACTCCGACAGAAGTCTTATCAGATTTCTCCCACCGGCTGAAGGAGCGGCAGGGAGGGAGGAGAGGACGAGAGAGAGGAGAGATTGAATTAAAGATATTTGGATCAGCGAGGGAGGAGGGGTTAGACAGAAACCATTAGATGAACTGAGAAGGCAGAAGAGAGATTTAGAGGATGCAGGACTTTGTTAGAGAGAAATAATGTGACCGCTGAGCTGTGAGACATCTTTACTACGGCCCGTACATCCAGCAGGTATTTTTAGAAAGCGATGAAGAGAAGTCACTTGTTTGTGGTTTGTTATATTCCTCGTTTTATCAGCGCCTGTGTCAGAGCAGGTTTTTAAATCGTGCACGCGTCATCACGATTAACACAGGCCAAAGTGTCTCGTTTATTCATTCATGTTCACCTTGTTTTTAACGTTTAAAGTGGCTGTAAGAGCTTGATTTGTGCAGAAATAAATGTGCTGCCTGTCTCGTTGCTCCATAAGTACCCCGACAACACGACGGCAATTCTCATCATTCATCATGTGCAGCTGTCTGTTATTGATTTTTAAATGAAATCTCAGAAATACATTACAAGACTCTGTTTGATTTGACTGTTAACGTGGCTGAAATCATCTCGTGACGATTGATTTTCTGATTGTCAGACACACGAAAAGAAGAACAGACACACGGCATTAAATATGACAGTCATAAAAACAGTGACGAGCTTCTCGCACAGTAACGTGTTTCTGAGTTTCCACGTTTCCTGACGTCTGTACGCTTTGCTGTCCCCACACACACGCTGTGAGTTTGAGATAATTAATGTTTCTCTGAGGAGCTTTACCTGCCAAATTACACAGAAAAGAAACTTTACCTCCTCTAATTCTCTCTCCAGGATGGAGAGCAGTAATCTGGCATGACAGGCGTGTCAGGGCAGCTCCTTTAGTTTACTTAAGCTTCCAGAAAGCAGACATAACACACTCAGCCACACACACACACACACACACACACACACGCTGTACTGTACTGAAAAAGTTTTATAAAATCACGGTTGCGAGTATTTCAAGTTGTGAATTCAAACAGGAGCAGAAACAGCCGTTTATTCTGATTATTATTCGGATATTTGACTTTATCTGTTGTTGCGACACAGATCCTGAACAAACCAGAAACTTTATACGTTTTCAGTTTAATATATAAAGTTTAATATATCAATATTTAATATAAAAGAAGAATGAAGGAGTCATCTTTAATCATCTTTAACACGACTGCATCTTTGTTCTCGTGTCAAAATCAGAAATCAGACATTTACTCTGTTTGGTTTCATCACTTTTTTTTTATTTGCTGTTTTCAGAGGAGAACACACAGTTTGTTTTCTCATCGACATCTCTTTCAGTTTTTTTAAATGTAAAATCGTGATCGTAAATTCAGGACAAACACTGAGGCTGACGGTCAGACGTCTGTTTGCTTCAGTCTGATAACTTAAGAGCCGATCAATGACAACAAACCGATGAGTGATCGTTGATAGCAACACTTCAAATGAACGGTTACAGAGCGAGTTAGAGACTAAAAGTCATCAATATTTCAGCTATACAGCATCTGAATGGTTTAATTCATCATTTTTGAAAAGTTTAACTTCCCCATCCACAACAGAGTAAGACATTTTCACATTTGCCCACAAGAGGCAGCTATTCTTTATTTCTCTTCCTCATGTGGTTCATGTTGGTTTTCACTGATTGATTATCAAGTTCAGGTGTTGTAGGACCCAAATAAAAACAGACTGTTAGAGAAAAGTGAAAAATAAGAAGTGAAGATGAAGAATTGAAATTAAAACCACATGAGCAGCTAAAAAAGTCAAATACATACACAGCACTTATGACCAGTGTATTTAAACTAGTAGTGCGATATCAGGCACATTTTCCTGTCAGAGCATCCGTGTAATGAGCAAAGTTCACATTAATGATCTCTAAAATAATCCATTAACTACTAAAGAGTAAAATCCATCGGTTCATTTCAGCTTCCAGCAGCCGTGATCAGAGTCTCTTTCACTCTGCTGGTGTGTTTGTGATGAGCGATCCTCCGTCTTCTCGGGGTTCCTCGTCTCTTCACTCCTCCGCAGTGTGCAGGAGCTTCAGTCGGGTGAGGGAGAGCGAGATTAAACGTTCGCTCTCTAGAAACCGGCCGTTTTGTCGTCTCTGCTCTCATAAAAAAAAAAAAAGAAGCAATGAAAATCCAGTTTGACGAATCGCAGCGAAACTCTGAAATGAAAGTTTTTCATTGCAGCTTGTCTAACAGAGCCATTCCTCTCCATTACCAGCATTTATGATCACATGTACAGCTCTGTGTGTGTGTGTGTGTGTGTGTGTGTGTGTGTGTGATGGTCAGCGCCCTCCCCGGTCATTTATATCCAATCACAGCCCCCCCCTGCAGGAATCCATCAGACTGTTTGCTCCCTGCAGACGCCGGCCGGCTGTTCTCGTCGTTGATTTGTTTTTATTTTCCCTCTTTCTTGTTGCCTTTAGAAAGCAGAGCGGTTTCACTCGAGCAGGCAGCCGTAATACAGCACCGCAGTAATCAAGCACACACACACACACACACACACACACACCAACATGCACGCTAACACACACACACACACATGCATGCAAGCAGCCTGCACAGAGCTCAGATTGAGGGAAGTGGGTCAAATGGTTCGTGTCTTGGCAATGGATTGGCCAGCAGGGGCCTGACACACACACACACACACACACACACACACACACACACACACACACACACACACACACACCAGCTTGTTTCTCTTCAGCCTGTCCGGAGGGCTGCCTGACGAATAGGTCAGCCCTCTGAGGGGATGAGAGAGAAAAGCCGGCCAGAGAATGAGTAAAATTCATCATGTGCCATCGCCCACTCGCCCACCCCCCTGATTTCTTCACCCCCCCCCCGTCGGTCTGCGGATCCCTCCTCTCTGCATGTCCCTCCCCCTCGATCGTCTCCTCTTACCTCCTCCATCTTTCTCTCCTGTCCTCCTCCAGAAGTCATAAAAGCTGCTTCAGTGTGTTTGTGTGAATTTGACTGTTTTCTGTCAGGTCTCACACACACACACACACACACACACACACACACACACACACACACACACACACACACACACACACACACACA
>JBAJHX010000043.1:1471123-1494655 GCA_037176925.1 Amniataba percoides | reverse complement strand
TTTGAGCTGCTGTAACAAATAAACTTCCCCACTAAAGTTTAAGATTTCACTTCACTAAAAGTTTGATTAAGTCTAGCTGAGGTGTTGCGGTCTGTTGTTCCCACTTTTCAAAGTTTAACAAAAATAATCTCACACTCTCAAGTCTGTCAGATCAAAAAAAAAAAAAATCAACCTCACACATTTGGTTAAAATAACTCGAGTGACACAGTTGAATTTACAAATGAAATCTTTATATTTTTCAAAAGAAAGAAGCCCATCCAATCTACACCAAATTGAATTTCGCCGCCCGTCCGCCTCGCATCCACACGAGGAAACAGGCCGCTTGCTACAGGTCTTCTCTGCACAACTACAGTAAACAAGTCTTCATGAAACATGCTTGATTTTCCCAGATACTTTTGCATTCAAACATTTTATTTTGGTAAAATCATACATTTGCACAGCCGAGTTATTTCCCATGCAGTGCAGTAGCCTATGAGCTAATACAGAAAGCAAAGTCTACATCTAAAGAGCTCCGGGGTTCTCCGGAGAACGTGGAACAAGTCTGAGGTTCTGCCCGCAACCTGCAGCAGAGCCTCCAGGTCAGCTGCCTTGAAAAACGAAATCAACGCTGCAGACGTGCTCCACGCTCGAGGAGAACGCCGGAGGAGTCATATATGCAAATACAACAATGAGAATAAACCACATGTTTGTTTCTTTAAGGATTGCCATGTGCCAGACATTCACTGGAGAAAAAGAATCATCAGGTCAAATCAGAGTAAAGAATCAATAATGCACACAATTGGAGAATCTGAACACTTCTGCACTGATATGCTTAGGAAATGTATTTGCTCTTTTGACAGCTATATTTCCAAACCTTGGCATGTTTTTTTTCTTTAAATTTTTCAATTCCGTTTCAAATTTTGTCGACCAATCAGTATAATCTAATAGAGATGTTCGGTCCTGAGGAGGCCCTGAAACAGCTGTGGATATTATTTACTGAGTCCAATGTATCTTTAAACATTAAAAAGCTCACACTACCCCGAAATATATAAATTTCACGCATACAGGTGACATTCAACATTCAAGTGCCAGTGTTTTTTGTACTGTCTTTTGGTCAAGTTTCTGAAACTTTCAAAGAATCACTTTGAGGCTTACAAAAATAAATATTTGTCAAAAATGCTTAATAAATTACACAAAACTAGCAGCAAAAGTAGAATCTAGAAATCTGTGCAAATGGCTAAATTCCCCCGACTGCTAAATCCCCTGGTCCCAAATAAATCCTGGTTTGAACGTTGAGAACCCTTCCCCTTTGTAAACAAGCTGCGTTTTTTCACAATCTCCTCACACACAATATTTGGAAGCTTAAGGACACATATCCAAGACATCTATATAAAACTCTAGATGTGCAATAAAAGAACTTTTTGTAAAACTTGATGGGCACGACGTACAAGGGCCTACACACCTAAATCAAGTAGCACCATTCAATCTCAAGTTCTCAACACTGTCAGTGCATCCGCTTTTAGTTCAATTTCTTTAAAATAAAAAAAAAAGAGGAAAGAAAAGGTTTCAAGGCACAACACACCCGATGAGAAAACTGGGAGCGTTTGTCTGAGGTGAAACGTCCCGTCTCTCCTCTCGATGGCTGCTCCTCTTTGAGAGGAAAAGCCTGCTCTTGGCTTTTTTAACGAAGCCGGAGATTTTTTTAAATTCGCGTCTGAGCAGATTAACTCTCAGAGGACCTGACAGTACTTTTTAAAAAGGAAGTGGACGCTCCCCTGCCCTCCCCCCGCCCACACACACACACTCCTCCACCTCCTCAAGTCTTTGGCCACCTCCACGGCCACTGACGACGGCGGCACACTGATAACCCCACCCCCGGTTCAACCCCCCCACACTAACCCAGTGGTCGGAGTGCTGCTCTACCCTGCTCAGTTCCTCGCCTGTTTTAAATTGATAAACCTCAGTGATCGTTCGCATGCCTGTCTCTTAAAGATGAACCATGCCTCCACAACGCAGCTTGAAAAGAGAAAACGTTTGTAATTAAGTTAAGCCTGCGACTCAGTTCACGTGTCCCTCCTCCTTGACCAAAAAACAAAACACTTGCAAGCGTAGAATACCATCTGGGCCTCATGGTTGCCGGTTCGACTCGGTAAACACTTAACACCTCTATGCCCTCCCGATGCTGTGGTCCTTTTATGCAGCCATTTTGAACTTCACTTTTTCCAAGATGGCAGGCATTTTTTGTTTTGATACATATTTGTAGAAGAAACGATTCAAAACTAATCGAAAAACTGACCCAGTTTTTCGATTTTGCACAACACCTGCACCAAAAATGTCTCAAGTAAAAAGAAACAAAAAACACCGCCCACTTTATGTAGCTAGCACTCGGTAACACACTAGCTGCCGTAACACTGTCAAGTCAATTGAAAAATGTGGAGTAACAAGTTCCAGCAGTGATTTTTTTCTTGTTTAACCTCAGCAACAGTTGGCACTGAGCTTAATGACTTCTGTGTTTCTTAAGATTACAATAGGAATGGCTATTTCAAAGACCATCATATCCATAAAAAGGAGCCTGTCCAGGATAGAGTGAGCAAAAAAACAAAAACAAAAAACAAATGTAACTTTGTCCTTAAGGATTAAAATGCTTCACAGAGTGGCCCAGTTTGTATTAGACATACTAATGGCTCCATTAGCTGTTTGACTGTAGAAAAGGCTACATGATGTTCCTGCAATAAATTTGAAGTTCAAATGGAATCATGGCTCAGAGCCACAATACCCGAGTGTTTGCCAAGGTTTGATTAAGTCCAAGCTTATTTTACCTTTCTAATCATTTTTCACCAAACAAAAATAATCGTAAAAATCAAATTTAGAGCTCTTGGCCATGTTCATCTGGTGAAATGAAAAACGTAAGATTTCCTGTTTAAATTCCAAAGGCACAGTACATTAACATACAAATGATCCTCAGGTTATTCAATTGTTTTTTTTTTTTCCACAAAAAGAACAAAAATACTTTTAACAATGAAAGTCCGAAGTTGCTATCGGACAATGCATGTCAGCATCCATGCTCACTCTGAGGTGTGCGAATCTCTGCGGTCTCCGGTGCGTCGCACGTGCTGGTGACTTTCCTTTGCGTCGTGCTGCACTTCCTTTTTGAGAGAAGCGAATGGCAGAGAACCAGGGTTGGTAATGTACTGTGTGTCAGTGAAGCTACACAGGGAGGGTTGTTATGGTCTGGCTTAAGTTAACATGTGGTTTCCATTGGGTCGGGTTGGCATGGCAACCTATTCCTATGGCGACTAGTTGCCCCACCAATCCACACTGGAGTGGCTGTAATTGCCTCCGTAGCCGTCGTTGCTGTAGAAGTTGCCACCAAAGCCGCCTGTGAAGGACGAGGTCAGAGTCAGAATTCGCTTCAAATCAAACGTCAGGCTCGATTAGAGACCGATTTACAGATTTGAATCAACTTGTGATGTGTTGTGAGGTTCTGTGGTTAAACAAATGTGTGACCACAGATTTCACAGGGTTTCACGCATCCTCACCTCCAAAGCCACGGTTTCCTCCATGGCCTCCAGTGCTACGCCCTCCGCGGTTGCTACTGAAGCTTCCACCACCACCACCGGACGTCTGACGGTAATCTCTGGCTCCGAATCCGCCGGAGAACCTAAACCAGGCGAGAACATTTGTTTATTAAACGTTACGGTTCAGACTTTCTAAAAAAGGCACAAAGTTTAAATGTTTAACGCCACATATTGTTTATAAGAGCTTCACATCTCTGTCGTCACCAGCTGGGAGCGAAAGCGACCGCGTAAAGAAGCTGGTTTGAGAAATCGGCTGTGATACGGCAGAGGTGTGAAGAAAGGTTGTTGTGTGTGACGATCACCTCTTAGAGCGTCCACGGCTGCTGCTCTTGTGCTGGTGCTCGTAGGCCAGGCTCTCAAGCCAGGAGGGGACCTCCTGCTTGGCCTCCACCAAAATGTCCAGCAAATCTTTGGTTATGTTGCTGTTTTTGTCGTTAAAGAACGACGTGGCCAGACCTGCACACAATCAGTCACAGTACAGTTACAGAGACATTCGAATATTAAAAACGTATAAAACAAAAATGCGGTTTTGAAATCAAACATTCATACCAAGGTTGCCCACACGTCCCGTACGGCCGATACGGTGAACGTATTCCTCAATGTCGCTGGGCAGGTCAAAGTTAATGACGTGCTTCACGTTGGAGATGTCCAGACCTCGAGCGGCCACCTGGAGACGAACAGGATGGAAGAAAACTGGTTTAGAAAAACACCTCAGTCAACAGGTTCATTTAGTCCACTCTTCAAATTAATTACAGAGTTAAAGTTAGCAACAGCTGATAAAATCTCCAAACAATGTTGGTCTGTTCTGCCAAAACCAGTTTCCTCTCTGACAGTTTCCTCCTGCGTTTGTGCCAAATATGAGTCAAGTACCACTTTGGTATCTTAGTTCTTCGACAAAACTGGAAATAAAACATTTTGTCAGTTTTTACCCTTTGAGCTCAAACTCGATTCGGCTCATTAACCAAACTGAAACTTATCAAAAATTCTCATCTCTCATTTCTGGTGATACAGATAATCGCAATCATTTGTGTCAACAGGTGAAATAAATTACAAGTTAGTTACTAGAAATAACTCAATTCAACCTGAATGGTTAAGAAACTACAGCAAAGATTTGTAGCTTCTGTTGTAATGTACAAATATAAGAGTAAAATAAGAGAATTTCTACATACGTTTGTTTGTTGGGCTTTTGTGGCAAACAGATAATGCACAAACCGTTTTAACACATGAAAGTTGAGCGAGCGTAAAGGTTACTCACAGCGGTAGCCACCAAGATGGGGCAGCGTCCGGAGCGGAACTGGTGCAGCGCTTCCTCTCGGTCTCTCTGGGATCGGTCTCCGTGGATGCTGGTGCAGGCGTAACCCTCGTGGTAAAGGAAGTCCTCCAGAGCGTCGGCTCCTTTCTTGGTTTCCACAAACACCAGAGTCAACGAGTCTTTGCCTGTACAGCCGAGTACAAAGAGGGGGACAAAGGAGGGAGGAGAGCAGGATAAAGAGCACAGAGAGAAGAAAAGATATATCATTTATAACAGGGAACAAAGCTGTGAGTGGTTTGTTTAATTAAATATAAAAAAAAAAGATGGGAGCAGGAACGGTCTACTAAACAAAGGTTAGCATTTGCAAGATCATGAAGTAAAACAAAATGAAAAAAAAAAGGAAAAATCACAAACCAAAATGACAACTTAGAAATGGAAACAGGGGCTGCATAAAAAGCTTTACATTTACTGACAACCATTAATCGACAGCCTGTAGTTTGTCTACAGTACTCGAGATAACTGAGGAAATCTTAAACAGCAATGATCAAGTTTAGACCCCCATCTGAAAGATTTATTCAACAAGGGTGTTTTTTTTTCTTTTTCATACAATCACTGGTGTGAACAAATACATTTTCAGTTTTTCACTCGCAGTGTTCGCAAACACCGGCAGGCTGAGGTGGAACA
The DNA here is from genome assembly GCA_037176925.1 of Amniataba percoides. Classification (NCBI taxonomy): domain Eukaryota; kingdom Metazoa; phylum Chordata; class Actinopteri; order Centrarchiformes; family Terapontidae; genus Amniataba; species Amniataba percoides. The sequence goes on along the minus strand of JBAJHX010000043.1, from coordinate 1,489,162 downwards.
AACACGGAAAAGTCGAGCAGCTGGAGGAAGGATCGGACTTCTGATCAGCTTTTTATTTTGGCCGATTGATACCGATCCATCAAATTATGCCCAGCCGCTCCTCAGGATCGACAGCTGTGTTTGCAGATATTAAGCTACTGTCCAGATACTCTGCATTAATGGCTATCAGAATAAAAGCTTGATAATAAAAATGTGTAGGGGTGATGGGAAGGACAGGCCATTCCAAGTTGCGTAATTCCCAACTAAGCCTGCAACTGTTTTGGCACAAGCCAGGAGGGGGGAATAAATAAAAAAACATCCATTAAAGCTCTATCTGAGAGGACTTTAAGCTCAGTTCAGCCCAATCGGACCTGCTGAAACAGTCTTGGGACACAGCTGACCCCTCCTCCTCCTCCGACAAGCCTCTTTTTCTTTAAACAAAAGAAAGTGTTTTGGGGTGGCTGTCTGTGACATAAACTACGCATCTGTTTGCCTTTTATAGTGACAGTTACCACGGAAACGGCACAAATGCAACGCGTGTCGCTTGTTTCGAGGTAAAAATAGTGTGACAGAAAACACACACGACACCTGCGTAACACCAATAAGGAGAAAATTGTACATACTGGTCTTTTTTTGTGTGTCTTTATGTACTATTTTGTCTGCTATTTAATGTCTTTTTCCTTACTGTTTGTTTTTTTGAGCTACTGTAACAGTGCAATTTCCCCACTGTGGGATCAATAAAGATCTTAATTTGTTCAAAATGACAGCGAGACGGCTCCACACGCCTTTAAAACATCAATGGTGCTTTATTCCGTTTGCGCCTGACAGCAGGTAAGTAAACGGTCTGAACTTTGTGCTCTTTCTGTGTTCGGGTCGCTGCACTTACAGGTTGGTGTCATTAAATCTGTCACAGCCATCTGACTTGTGGAAACTGAGAGCTCTTTCTATGACAACCAGCCAACACGATCACGCTGTGCCAGCTGACCTCAGTGCCGGTGTTGATAACGCGCGGTAACACTACACTAAACGAGGACTCCCTTTCAGCAGGGTGGGGTGGGGTGGGGGCGGGAGGAGGTTATGCTATTGACTGATTCTGTCATATCACTTGGCGCAAGGCAAATGTTCAAAAAGCTCTGACTGGAAATGAAAGAAACAAAATAAAACTGAGGCAGCATGTCAGCTGGGGGGGGGGGACAGGATGAGCTGTGGGATGTGATGTTTCTGGCTTGTGGGTCAGAGTGAAGTTATGGTACTTTCATACTTACCGGGCTTCTCTGGGGCCTCTGTCACATTTTCCTGAACCTCACTGGGAATAACTAAGATAAAACCAAACCGGCCAGTAAATGTGAGGCTGCTCAGTGCATGAAATATAACAGCTTTAGATCATTATGAGAAGCAAACCCCTTTAAAACACGGAGATCTCAGTTCCTGCGCACCCCTGCACAAGATTTTACTTTTCACTGCACGTGTCGCTATAATGAACATTTGTTAGCAGAGATGCAGCAAAGTCAATATTAGCTTGACATGAGGCAGACTGACAAACAGGATGATGGGTTAGAGCCCAATGGGACCTTCATGGGAGGGGATAAACCGTTTTCCTTTTCGCGTGCGCATTTCTCACCTGTGGCGTTGAGCAGGTCGAGGAGGAAGGACCTCTTGTCGTTCTCCTCCACCCAGACCACCTTCTGGGTGATGTTTTCTGAGGTGGACCCAACACGCCCCACTGCCAGGAAAATGTAGTCCTCAAGGAAGTCACGAGCCAGGATCTACACGACCAACAAACCAAGAATTTAAGTATATTATACTTATATCTATTGCATTTATTTTAAGATTCTGTGTACTCGTTGAAGGCTGAGTGTACCTGGATCTCCTTGGGGAAGGTGGCGCTGAACATCATGGTCTGTCGGCTGCCTTTAGGGGGCATTGTATCTTGCTCCACGATACGTCTGATCTGCGGCTCAAAACCCATGTCCAACATGCGGTCAGCCTCATCCAGGACCAGATAGCTGCAGAGATCCAGTACATATTTAACAACAAAACACAAACAAATGTTCCCCAACATCTCAGCACGGTGCCTTGTCGCCTTTACTCACTTGCAGTAGTCCAGAGCGATCTTGCCTCTCTCCATCATGTCGACCAGACGTCCCGGTGTGGCCACCAGCAGGTGACAGCCTCTCTCCAACTCCCTGATCTGCTGGCCAATATCAGCGCCGCCATACACCACGCAGGGGCGCACACGAGAGCGGTAGGCGACCTAGAATTAAAAGGGGGAAAATAATTAGATGCATAATAAATACCCAGGCCAGGTGTTGTGTTCTAGTGTCAGACTTGTATGTTGTATGTTTAACTAACCTTCCTTGCTTCGTCATAAATCTGCAAAGCCAGTTCTCTGGTGGGAGCCAGGACGAGGGAGATTGGGTACTGCTTGCGGCGACCATACCTACCATTCTCCTGAGGATGGAAAAAAAGTGTTTATGAAGACGACTAAAAAGAGGTAATCTGTTCAGTTACTTTGCACCGTCTTTGCTCAGTACCTGTCCACTGTTCTTGGCGGCCTGCAGAGCGTCTCCTGGCCCGTCAGTGTAGATCTGACTCAGCACTGGCAGCAAGAAAGCCGCAGTCTTACCGGAGCCTGAAATAGAGCAGGGATCATTACATACAGCTCCGTTTTTAGACCTGAATATAAAACCACAGAGCCGAAAGGTGCAAGCTGAGTAAGCCACGACCTTCATGTCCCATTTTTTATCAAGCATGGGAGAACATTTTTATGAGATATGAATCAGGAAAAGGGAAAATACTCACCAGTTTGGGCACAAGCCATCAGGTCTCTCTTGGACTTGATGATGGGGATAGCGTGCTTCTGGACTGGAGTGGGGCGAGTGTAGCGACTCAGGGCGATGTTCCCCATGATGATCTCCCCCAAGTCCACATCATGAAACTACAGAGCAAATCAGACACCATCAGTACCACATACAAACTGGTGAACCTTTAAATTAAAATCGTTAATCCGTGTAGACTTACACTCTCAATGTGGGGTGGGCAGTTGCTTCCTGTAGCCTCCACAGGAATATCATCGTACTTCTCAAAGTTTATCCCAGTGTTGCTTCCAGAGAAAAGCTCACTATAAAAAAAAGGTTTACAAAAGTTGAGATCAGATCAGAAACCAGATGTGTTAATTCGCTGTAAGGTGAGGCTTGTTAGGAGAACCAGTCTTACTGTTCCAGGCGCTCGTTGGGAGCAGTGGGCTTGGACCAGTCTTCCTCTCTGGAGTCCTCCACCCAGCGGTTGTTTCCTCCACTACCAAAGCCTCCACGCTCATATCTGAACAAAAAGGTACAGTGTGTTAATGCAGCAAGAGCTGTAAAACACTCAACATATCCGGAACTTATAACATTTTTCTTGTCGAGTAGTTGAAAGCCAATTTTACTCAGGAAAGTGGAAATGTGTGTGAGGTCTTCAGAGTGTTCAAACATACCGGTTGATTCTGTTTTTAATACAATCCGATATTTTTATAATATACAAAAGGAAGGAAAGACAAAAATGTGAGCACTTTATATTAAATGTACATTTTTACACACCTTCCCCTTGAACTTGCCCCGCGGTCATTGAAGAAGCTTCCCTTGGATCTATCAGAACGTCCTCCAAAGCTGCTGTAGCCGGCGTCTCTTGGAGCTCCTCCCCAGCCGCCGTCTTTGTTGTCATAACCACCGAACCCTGTAAACGAGCAGATAAAGACTCAGTATGTTTTGGCAGGTTCGTTCTTTTTCCCCAAATCAGCTGTTGGTCGTCATTGGATGACGCCACTTTCTTACCAAAAGCCGAAGTGCACTCTTTCCTTAAAGGAAAACGCCGTCAGCTGCTTAAGATTAAATAATTATTTTAATTTAACTGAAAAGCTAATTTTGATAAACTTGTACTTTACTGCTCATCTTAAATGTATATGTATAGAAATTATATTCTGATATTGTACCAACTGTATAACAAGGGTGGGGAGGGCTTATAGTTTGAGTCTTAAACTACACTGTCATGACTATACCACTTGGGCTCTAGTTAGATATTTTAAAAAGGCACAACAGGGTTTCCCCACCTGCACTTTGCAATGGTTGATTAAACGAGCCTCCACCCCTGTTACCACGGTAGGCACCGCGCCCACCTCTATCATTGCGAGGGGGTCCTCGCCCTCCAAAGCCCCCGTTTGAGCGGTTGTCGTGGTAACCATTCACAAATCCATTGCTGCGGCCGCCGTCCCATCCAGCTGAGTCTTCATTTCGAGGGAGAGGAGAAGAAGAACAGTAAGATGAATGTGAGGAAGAGCATGATGCTGCACAGGTTACTAAAAATCAGTAAGCAAGGACGCACTTGGCCTCACTATCTGAGTCTAAGTACTGACATGTTTTCAGCCTAACTTACTGATAGATGGGATGCAAACAAATCCATAGACTGAACCTGGACTGAAAGCTTGCACACTGAATCAAGAAAAAAAAATGCTGCACTCTTGTCCAATTCAAAAAAAGTTGGCAAAAAGTACAGAGCAAGTTCTACGCTTTTAAAGAGGAATCGATTTTTTCCTTCAAATAACTGCTCGAAAACTGGCTTTGTTATTTGGTAGGATGACTCGAGACACACTGAACCCTCGCTGCCTGTGTGGGACATTTACCACAACGATCTGCCCAGCTGTGGACATCGTTCCCATCGGTGGCCCCACTATAATCAGTGCAGGCTGAGGACGAGGCTGGTGGGGAGGTTGGGGGGTGGACGGACAATTAGTGCTGCCGTGAGATGGCTTGCTAAGTTGCTAAGTAGCATCAAGGGGCGGCAACACAGATCCAGTCTGGCTCTGAAGGACACTGAATTCAGCCAAAGAGGGGGGGCTGAATCTAGATCTGTGGTGGGGATATGAATTTATACCTGTGGGCCAACAGGTAAATACTTCCACTAATAACCCCCAATTCAAGAAAGCACAAGGTAAAAGCCTTGTAACACGTAACAGACACACTCTGATCTACGTGTTTTAGACCAGTACTACGGGTGAGTTTTGTCTTTGATACAGATCTGAGAAATTGAATTCACAGTATCAAGAATTGTTGTGTTTTCTAAAAGAAAACAGAAAGAGTTGCTGACAAGATGTGCATTTAAGTTCAGAGTGCATTTGGGATCTCAGACAAATGAAACAATATCAAAATATTGTTCCTAAATAGATGGTGCGGTAAATAAAAAATTTAATTTTTAAAAATTAGTGCTGCGTCAGGATTTGGGGTTGAATTTAGTTGCTCAGAGGTATCAGACAAAAAGTGAACTCTGCAAACGTTGCAAAGCACACCATGCAGCAACATCAGGGCCCAACTTTCTGAAACCAGTGCAGACAACGTTCACATCAAACCAAACCGCCAAACTAAGACCAACTCCAGAGGGACTCAAATTAATGCAAGTTACACCTGCTTAGAGGGAAATGAAAAGATACTACAATACCCTGTGAAGACAACCAAATAAATGTGGCAGAGTAATTCTCATTCATGCAATGTCGATCAACCACATCACTTTAAGCTTATAAGTAGGACAAAAATATACAAATATAATCTGTATCTGCAGAAACTCATCTTCCTAGATTCTCTTATTTGGATGTGTTGGGGACATCAAACTTTGTGCAGTGATGTGTAGTGGAAATTTACATTTTCTCCTTATAGCTTTAAATATTCTGATTAAATTACCCTTACAAGTTTGCAAAATGCCACATGGACTGCCATCTTAATTTTGACAAAGCAAGAGGAAAAAATCCTCAATGTGTAACTCAAACTTCAAAAGGCTAAAATCATTTATGACTAACTGGGTTGTATTAACTATGTTTGGGCATTTCAGACCTTAGAAATGTGAGTTATGAGTGGTTTGATTGATCCAACACCGCATGGAGAAGGAAAATAGATACTCCAGCACATATTTCAGGTGAGTCTGCCATTCACTAACACAAGAAAATTGATTCGCTAATGTGAGATTAATCTTATCTTAACTCAAACTATCAGCACTTTACATCAACTCAAGCCTGCTCTACTTCAAAACACCATGGTGACCTTTATACCCGAGAGCTAAACTTGTTGGAATAAACTAGATCGGACAGCCTGTTAACCTAAAAGAGAAAACAATTCTGGTGCTTTTAAAAGGCAGAAACAGCTTAAGACTGCTAATAGTAAGCTATTCTACCAGTTTAATTGCAAATGCCAAAGAAAAGGCCAAAGAGAACACCTGCTAATCTGCTTTGAAATAACCTCGATAGGATCAAACATCCCTTTCAGACAGAAGCTGCAGGTCAGGAGAATTCATACCGTGAGCAGGTTTCTCTCACATCGATCGTGATTCACAAATCCACAAGAGAAGCTACTAATCAAAGAAATCAGTCGATGAAATACCTGCAGACACTCAAGTTCTCTGCACGATGTTCAATAAACACTTGTCACCATCGGACAAAAAGCTACAAGGAACCAAAAACAGGAAGGGATTCATATATGTCGACACAGCTCCTTTGCTTTACAAAATCCAATTTCAATTGCTCCAGCTTTGTGGGTGCAAATGGTTGGACGATGCAGAAAAAAAGATGGATAATTCATCCACAACTGATATTAGATATTAAGACAGTCACACTGATGATGCAGTGCAGAGTATTTAAGGCACCATGCATCATAAGCAACCTCATGTGCAAGCTTTGACAAACACTGTTATGCCCACATTTCTGCTGCTTGATCCAAGTGACCATGACAAAGCAAAGGGCACAGGGCTGAATGCGGCCCCAAGTGTTGCAGCTGTATAAGCTACAAAAACTCTGCCAATGAGAAGATGGCATGGCATGCAGGTCAAGGTATACCACATCTGTTTCGCCAACCCCCACTGTAGGCATGGTAAAAGGCAAGCTCTTGAGAGGCCAGTCTTGGGTAACCTGAGCAAAGGTAGGATAGCAGGCTATAAAAAGACTCACCCACAATCACTGGCTCATGCAGTAAGCGTGTTGGGCTTGGCATTTAACTAATAGTTACCCATCTTACAGTCATCCCATCCTGACGTATAGTTATTTCTTTGCTGACCCTCTGCCTGCCATGGTTGTGCACACTGCTTAGGAGAAACTTGGGGGACATTGCAGGTGAAATATGGGCTTGAATATACAGTGAGGGAAAAAAATCATTTAAATGAATCTAACCTTCAATAGATTAAAACCCCTAATCACTGCAGTAAAACATTAAGCCAACAAGCTTGTGCTTAAATAAGACTGCTCTTTACCTATAACATATTTCTAGCTCTGACTGCAAGCATTCCAGCAAAGAGAAGCACATTAATTAATCATGATGAGCCCATTACTAAGTTTTACTGTGCAGTGTATAGGTCTGACCTAACCCTCTCCCCCCTTCGCACTGGCTTTGCTGGTGTGTAAAATGGCTATTTCATGCATCTGGAAATGCAGGTTGCCCTCAGCGAAAGCAGACAGAAGGGACTTACAGAGATTTACTGGTGCCACTGAATAACCGCACTGTCTACCAGCGGAATAAGCATTTCCTGCTGTGGAATAAGAAAACAGTAAAAACGAGAAAAACGTCAAGTGTGCAATGACACAGTACCATTTTTCCAAGATTTTTTTAAAATGTAAAATTTGAGTGAGAATACCAGGCGCAACATGTCCTGACTTAAAGCCTTTAAGAGGCTAAACAAGTATAGGAAGAGAAAAATTAAAGCCACCTCACAACCACCTCAACCTGGCTACAAAAACATTTTTAAAAAAGGTCTTAAAATATTTTTATAACCACTGACCTACCAACAACATTTCCCTTTATCAGAGCAGCAAACAGCTAGCACCCCTCGCGTTCACTTTGAACAAGAACCAAATTGGAAAATAGAAAATGCTGGACTGAATCAGGACAGTTTTGAAGTTTGCCCCACACCATTACTTATGAGCAGTCTGGGGTAATAATTCCAGGCTACAGCCATTTTACAGAACCACCTGCCCTACTTTATCGATGCCAAAATAAGCTATTGTGCACAGACGCAGAAAACCCGCAAGACACGGCTTTCTCTCCTCATTCTGTGCGCTCGTAAAGATTAGACGAAGGCCGTCAGCGCTCCTTTGACCTGAAGCAGCAAAAACACTGCAGGACCAGTCTTCTACGTCCCGACTGGTAACGATCAGGCGTGTATGGCGCTGAGGCTTTGCCAATTTATTCTCAGTTGTGCTTGCTTTTACCATGCTCTGACGGGCTTTTTTTTTTAACAAGAGGACAAGTCAAACCTGTGTTGATGGTCAAACTCGAGATGAAACTCACCGTTTTTAGGAGCATCTTTGTTTCTCAAGTGAGGTGGAATGTAACGCCCTGGATGGGGAAAATAAAATGTCATGTTTATTGCTGTTTACATAACAGAGCTGCATGCTTTAAGCATTGCTTTACTTGGCTTATTTAGTGAAAACAAATCTAGTATTTGGTGGTAAAACAAAGAATAGCTAGAGCAGTTAGTACATTAGCATTAATGTAAAGTAATCAATCACCATCTTTACAACTTCAAATGAAATCTCTTTTATTACTTACTGCCAGTTCCTCCGCCTTGTCCGTCAGCAGAGTTCAAGTCTAGGACAGCAAGCTAGAAAGAAAATAAGAAAACGTTAATATAGCTTGGCTAAAAAAATCAAATATAAATAACATCAGTCCACCAACTTCAAACACTTGGCTCTGGTTTGTTTTGAGCTCTAAATCAAACAGGATTTATCTTACCACACCAAGTCTAACCCTAAAGATAAAATGGAAAATATTTATTTAGAAAAGGTCTAAATAATTCTAGACTAAACTAAACTTATTGATTGTTTTGACCTTCAATGATTAATGGACTTATCTAATTATCAGCATCTAGTCTGATCAATCAGATACTGACAACTAAATGGACAAAAGGGGTAAATATATGTAAATTTATTCCTTAGTTACAATAAATAAACGTATTACTTAAGTTTTTAAGGCTTTGTCTCATTAAAAAAGGACTTATCCAACATCCTACAACTAGAACATGATTATCTAACAGACTAATGCAAATTTAAGGAAACAGACACTATATCACAAATAACACAATAACTAGGTTGTTTTTTATATTTAATCAAACATTAAATCGTTTTTTGTGTGACCAGACTAATCTAACACCACAAAGACACAAAATATAAGAAAAGTAAGGTAACTACAAATAAGACTCCTTAACTTTAAACATTTCTGCTTTAAGATAGTTTCCATCTTTGAGTTTAACCCAAACATCACATAAATCCAGTTTTCTGCTTGATTAATGGACTTATCCAACCACTTACATCGAGTTTCTGGCAAATTAAAAAGATAAATACTAACAGATAAAGACAAAACATAAAAATAATACATTGATAATAAGTCGTTTGTCCTATATGATGGGTTTATTCCCTATAAATGTGGACTTTTTTAAAAAAAGACACTGCGGCATCAAACGGCGCTGCCAACATTTTCTCCTGCGCCACGTTTCAGGTCGAGTAGGCCCGACACCAGCCGGCTAGCTTACCGGGACACCGGCCGGAGCCCCGAACTCCCCCAAAACACGCGAAATCACGCCACACACCACCACGGTTACGTTACAAGTCAAATTAAATTCACTTTAGAGCCGCTGTTGGTGGTTTTAAGCGCAAACCGGGCTCTAAAGAGCGAGTTTTTGCGGCGATCCGGCTCCGGCGCAGCCGCCATCTCCTCTAACACCGACTCCATTTTAGCTTAGCTGCCTTTCTCTGCCCGCACTGCATGTGCGGAGCGGCGCTGAAAACACCTTCAAATCAGGACAAAACACGACAGAAATAACAAATTAAAGCACTCACCTGCTGCTCTAGACCGTGTGGATTATCAACGACCACATGACTCATAACTAAAGAGAGTAGAAGGGGATTATTTCTGAAGAGAAAGCGGATTTTCTTTGTTAGCTCGACCCGGCTGTGGCTCAAACGATCACTCACTTAGCTCTCCGTCTTTCTGTACAAAATAATATAACTACAAACCAGCGGGTTACCTGCAGAGTTAGCTACACGACTGCGCTTGCTTTAAATAAATAAAACGACGGTGTTGTGTGTTAATTTAGTGTCAGTTCAGGTTTCCAAACGACGCGTTTTCTGCGGAGCTGCTGGACTGACTTCCTCTGCTGGCTCGACCGCGGCGGAGTGAGGCTCGGAGTGCGCAGCTAACGCGAGATATGCGCTCTGTAGCCGCAAGCGGGCGGGCCAACGAGCAAGTATCGCGAGATTTCACTGTGCCGTGACGTCGTATGGCCCACAGAAACACATGAAACTGATCATCCTGTGAATAATCCAAATACATCATTTATATCTTTAAAAAAACCATTTTATCTATTCTATCAAGATGGAAATAATGGAAATAATCTGAACAAATTATCTAAGTTCTTAAAAATATTTACATTATTTCCCCTAATAATCAACATACATTATCTAAACATAGGTCTGAATGACCTCCTCTTATTTTAAGAAGTGCATCTGGTCGAATTATTCACATCACTTCACAATCACAGGTTTATTAAGATAGAATCATTTTCATTAATCCCTCAGTGGAAAAATCTGCAGCATTACATTAGTAAAGTGTAAAAGTGTAGTAAAATAGCAAGAGGCATGAGTGAGAAAAAGCTATAGAAAAAGATTAAATAGATTCCAGTCAGGCCTCACAGCCTCCCCCACCACAAAGACAAAGACAACAGAAGGAGGACAGACCACACACAGGAAAAACGACACGGCCATAAACACTGATTTGCAGATAGATAGATAGTTTATTCGTCCCCGGCAGAAAATGTGCGTGTCGCCGCTGCAGCACATGAAGAAACCACACAGAAGGCACAAAGAAAAGAAAGAAACAAAGGTCAAACACGAGTGCTGATATAAAAGTTAAAAAGTAAAGGACTGTGTGTGTACGCACGTGGATGCATATGAGACCGCAAACTGCTGCGAGGTGTTCAGATGATGTAAATGCAGGTTAAAGTGTACAGACGGTGTGTATAGATTATCATTTACATAAACTGTGTCTGTAAGTTGTTTAAAATGGGCCATGTGACATCCTTTAATCATATCAAATGTCCTTTGTGGGATCAGGAGGGTCAAACATAAGCTCAACCAAAGCCTTCCCCCATCCTCCCCCATCTCGTCCACTCACAACCCCCCCTCGTCTTTCTTTTCTCTCACGGGCTGCCTTCTGTTCTGCTTACAGTGCAGGCTGTGAGGCCTGCTCGCTCGTTTATCCCCGCCATGCTGTACCATCAGAGCGAGAGCCGAGGAGGCCATATGTTGAGGGGATAAGGTCTGCCAGAAGTAATTGGCTACTGGGAGAAAGGTCAGCTGGTGAGAGATTTCTGATGGAGAGGAAACCCCCCCTTTACATCAGCGTTAAAGGTAAATGTAGCTGTGCCTCCAAGTTTATGACGTCACAATGTTTACAAGACAGAAAACGGGGCATCACTTCAAAGTCTTCAGTTTTCTACAAGCTCGTAATAAAACCACAGTTCAGTCTTTGTTTGAGCCTCTTCAGCAGGTCAGAGGGGGGCAGCAGTGTGTATATTCAGAGGGTCCATTTGCAAAAAATCATCTCCTTAATCTTTTTTTGTGCACTCCAAGAATCAATCAGACGTGTGTTGAATTATTTAAGAAGTCATTTTATTTCTACAGCCCAAAAAAAACCTCAAGCGGCTTTAATGGTGAACCGTGTTTGTCTGTTTTTGCAGCTGAACTCTTTGCACCTTTCGCTTCATGTGTCAGCAGACACCAGTTATTATCCATGAGTCATTCACTGACGCACGAGTATTTCCCGGCAGACGGGCACGCACCAAGGTGGGTCTGCCCACTCAAAAAATGTTGCTTAACTTGATACAGAACTGAGAGTGGGTATGGACGGAGACTTAAAGCTGTAACGATCATTGTGCTCTGAGTTTAAACTGAAACTACGTCTAACCTTTGGTTTCAGCGGCTCCTCTCTACCACACAAAAGAACTATGAGCAGACTTTTTCTCTGTGTTGTTCACATAATGGACTCCTTCAGGTTTGTGTTGAAGGACTTATGACCCCATCTGCTGGACAAAATAATATTTCTCTCACAGCAGAGCTCATTCTGAACTTCAGTGGCCATCTGTTAATACATAAATGCATTTTCGTGGCTAACGAGTGTGAGTGAAACAGCAAAATTTACAATCTCTTGAAAAACTTGTTCCTTCAATGAGGCAAACCAAAGCATTAATAATGTACATGTTTAAAAAAACAGAAGAAATATTTTCACCTCATTAAATCTTACATTTTTAATACCAGACCTAATTATGCATTTTAACTCCACATTTAGTTTTTTCTTGACCTGCTACAACTGTCTGCTCATCCAGACGCTTACTTTCCTCAAAACATGAGCCTGTTTCAAACTTTTAAACATTTTCTTTTACTGAAGAGTTTCTACTGGATGTGTTGAGTTTTCAACAAACAGCTGCTTTCTGTTTTCACAAGATGTTATAAAAATATAAAATATAAGATGTTAAATTACTGTAAACCTGTAAACCTTCAACATGCTGGTTGAAACCTGCTCTAAAGTTTAAATTAAATATGGAAAGGGTGCTTTGATTTTACATATGTGCTGTTCTTTTTCTTACTGGATGTAAGAAGTGTACTGATTCTTAATCCTCAATTATTATTGAATTATTTAGCATCTTTCGTATGAATCTTTGATGGTGGACAGAATTCATATGATGAGTTAATTTCACCTGTTTGTGCCTCTTATCACCATCACTGGAGCACTGAAACGTGTGTTTTGGTTTTTAGACATTTAAAGTGATGAGTGCACATGAGTTTTGGTTTTAGAATAAAAATGTCTGACAAAATCACATTTAACTGAAATGTTTGAGTGTCCACAAACTTTTGGCTGTGTGGTGTCCACGTGAGGATGTGATGGCTGCTGACACAAGATCAGCACTGAATTCAAAACAGAGAAAAACTTTATTGAGACAAAACATTAAAAAATATTCATTATAAAAGGAGAGAAAGACAGAAAGATCCTCCACCTCAGCATGCTCACACACACACACACACACACACACACACACACACACACACACACACACACACTGTAGTGAATCAGCTCATCCGTCCGTCCACTGATCGACTGATCGTCCTCTCTCCTCCGAGGCTGCAGGTTACCCACGATGCAGTTTAATGTCACCAGCCAAACATGTACTCCATCGCCTTGGAAACAAAACTGTCATCCTTCCTGGGTGTCTGTCTGTCTGCTACCACCTGAACACACACACGCATTTCAACAAAATGCACATTTCAGATTCTCAAGTGGACATCAAAGTGAATCCAGAGGTCAAAGGTCACCTGGTAGTCGCTGCCGGAGCTCCTGTATGCGGCGCTGAGCGGTCTGATGGCGGAGCGAGGAGTGGAGGGGAGGGCAGAGGAGGAGAAGGAGGTGGAGAGAGGAGAGGAGACGGCTGCAGTGCTGTCCATCACACTCTGAAACACACACACACACACACGCACGCAGAAACGATGTCACTGCCGTGCTCAGGGTCACATGACCTGAACGACCAATCAGACAGCAGGTTGAAAAACAGGCACTGACCTTGTCTATGCAGGGTTTGACTCCCACCATGATGGCGTCACCAAACACTTTTCCATCTTTAGACAGAGCTTTCCTGGCCTGAAGCCTGGACTGATACTGAAGGTGCATCCAGTTACCAGGAGACGCCATCTGTCGGTAAATCATCAAAACATCCGTCAGTTCACATCAGTGCACCTGTGAAGTCTGAGCTGACTGTGACAGCTGACATCATCTGCATACAGCAGGTAATGACATGAAGAGACTCTAAATGAAGAGAGCAGCACAAAGAGGCCTTTCACTCCCACTGTGCTTCAGACATTTCATCTTTTTAATCTGATATGAGTGAGCCCAACCTTCCCAGACCTCAGGCTGGACCTGATCTGGTCTCAGTCTGAATCAAACCCAAAGCTTCGTTCATGTCCAGTTTAAAAACATTTTTTGGATAGTTGAGACTTTTTGGACCATTAACAGGAAATTCCTGCAGGTTCTCATCAGAGTCAGAAAAAGGAAAAATGACGCAACAAAAGAAAATTATTTGCAGCACACTGAGAGGAGGAGAGCAGATTTATCTTTTTATCTATTCTTATAGAGGCAACTAAATGAATCTGTTCACTGTTTTTTCTCCATTCATTGAAACTGGGACATAAGCCACCTGATGAACTGACGACTCGTCACAACAGACGCTTGCCTGTCTAACAGTTACAGGTCTGAAGAGACACAGCTGATTGTGATGACGACACTTGTGTATTGTGTGCTAACAACTGCAATGTGAAACTAGACTTAATCAGATGTACCTAAACTAAATAAAAACAAAACAACCCGCAGACCTTGATTCAGCTCTAAACACTACATGAACACATCAATCAATCTCTCTCTTTCTCCAACTAACTGAGATACCTCTCTGCTGTCGAGCCACCGTCCTTTTCACAGATGTTCAGATCTGCACAACTCTCCCTCACTGCATGGAGCTCACACATCATTCTTCTACACATTAACATGAGCCTGTAAATGTAATTTCAAACAGCATTTCTTTAGTTTTATTTCACCTTTTTATGCCTGAGCAGTTTTTAACTACACTGATGAAACTGCGACTCGAGCTGAGTTCACACTCGTAGATGGGTTGAGAGTCGTAAGGGTGATTTGTGGATTGTCGCCCCACCCGGCCATCACGCGAGTCGTTCAGGTCACAGTTCAGGTGTGAACGGGTGTCTGTGGAGGGAACTATGGACTGCATTGTGTGTCTTATAAGAGGTGTCATAGGTCCCCACCTCTGTTCAGTTTGATATGGAAGGTTTTTTTCTCACTTCTTTCAAACCATCTGTCTTCTCCGGCTCAAACATGTGTATTGCTGCCCTTAAAAGTGTCCTTCATCCTTCAGATGTAAGTGGACTGCTGAATCCTGACCTGAGGAGCCGGCTCTCCTGTGACATTCTTACAACTCTTAAAATTTACTATCACCGTTTCCCTTGTGTGGATCTGCTTTTACGCTTTTTCTCTTCACAAAGGACCAAAACGTGGTTGTAAATAAAGTTTAACGTTAATAAAATATCAAATGTAACAGGACAGGACTTTGTGGGCGAGTCTCACCGTGTGTTTGAGGATGTTTCCGTACTGAGCGAACTGCAGCAGGATGTAGGAGGCTGAGGCTGGAGGAAAACTAACACACACACACACACAGATCATATACATTTGTTCACAGTATATTAAGCAGTGCAGCAGAAGAGAAGTATAATTCGCAGTATAAATACCCGAAAACAGTGACCCAGGTCTGATCCAGCTGATCGTCAGAAGACAAAGACTCTCCCTGACTGTAAAAGGGATCCACCTGAGCTGGAGACAAGCACACCTGCTGCACACCTGGAGAGAGAGACAGGCAGGTAAATACAGACAAGCTCAATCAGCAGGTAAGAGTGCAAATAACAAATCTGAACAACTTACGATTATCATCATTATTGATTAATCTGTGGTTTATTTTCTCATGTAACTGATTGGTTGTTTGGTCCATTAAATGTCAGAAAAAGGTGAAAGATGTTTCCCAAAACAACATCCTCAAATGTCTTGTTTTATCCACAACATCAAAGATATTCAGTTTAATGTCACAGAGGATAAAATAAGCCAGAAAATATTCACATCTGAGAAGGAGAATTTGGAGAATCAGGACACTATTTATTAAAAAAAAAAAAAAAAGACTCAAAACAATTCATTATGAAAATAGTTGCAGATTTATTCAGTAGTTAAAGACTAATCTATGAACTGACTAATCTTTGCAGCTCTAATTTGAGCTCTGGTTTTATGCAGCAGTATCAGTGTTAGTAGGTGTTGTAGAGTCACGGGTAATATCAGGAGTAGAATAGCACCGGTGGTGGTGAGAGTTTGTACCTGCTGCTGGAGTCGAGGCGCCGCGTGCAGACAGAGGAGACTGCATAACTGGAAAAGACTGAAGAGAGAAAGATTGAAAAAATGATGTGATTTCCTCGCCTCGATGACATTTTCTCCTCATAGCTTCACTGTTACAGCCAAACATTTCAGTACGCAAAGTTCAAAGATTCATTTTGTTGACTGTTTTTTCTTTGGACAGGCTGAGATGGAAACATTGATGTGTGATAGAAGTGAATGACTGAATAATGTTTTATTGTATGTTTGGTAGCTGACATGAGAGACATGTTTTCTTTTTAAGAAGTCTCTTCATTTCCATCACTGGCGGGATAAGTGATGTTTTTTCTTCTCCCTCATGTTTGCGGTGGCTGCTCTGCATCCATCAGACAGCGCTGTGTACTAACCTGTCTGTGTGTGTGGAGGGGCGTTGCAACATTAACCAGGTCGTCATGGATACTGCGAACAGGTGGGGCGCCACTCTTATCCTTGGGCGTGGGGACAACGGGCTGCGGGGCAGAGCCTCCTCCACTGCCACCTCCTACTGCAGAGCAGGACAGGACACACGGATGAATCTACAGTCAGGTGATCTACAGATTGGGTGGGGGGGGGGGGGTTCTCCTGCTGACCCCGGTGCTTACCTGTGCTCTCTGCGATGGGCGTGGCCAGGCTGAAGGGGCGTGGCTGTGGGGTAGATGGAGCTGGCAGGTCGCCCATCAGGAAGCCGGGAAGAAACTGAGCTCCAGAGGTCGGTTTAGGGGAGGTGGGAGAGCCCAGGGTCATCGGTTCAGTTCCTACTGAGAGACAGAGACGTGATGACTGGTTAGAGACGAGTGGCCCCCCCCCGGACTCATCTGATGTTCCTATTTAATTCAATATAATGCATACTGCAGCAAATCAAATGCAGCTTCTGCACTGAGTAAGAATCAAAACATATACAGGTACAATGTTCATTAGATTAGAAAACATTTGTAAATAGTTAAAAAGTTTTTATTTTATTCTGAATAATTTATCCCTCAAGATGGTGAGAGGAGCCCCCGAGGATTCTGGGAAACTGGGCTGGTTCCTTCTGATAAACCATCATAATATTGTATGTTTGTCCACAGTTTTGATAAAATAATAAAATAGTTTGAATCATGAGTAAATTAAAAACACTTTTAAGTGTGTTGTCCTTTGAAATGATCAGAGCTGATTACTGAGGAGAAATGTTGGTCAGTGTGGTAACTGAAGGAAACAGTGATCAATATTTGTCCACGTTTTATTAACCAACACCGAAACGATCAACAGATGAATCGATAATGAAGGTGATCGTTAGTTGCAGAGCTCAGTCCACACTGCGTGCAACAGCCTCCTTTTATCAATCTGGGTCATTATAATAAAAATCTGTGAAGATCAGTAATGAAAGTATCCTGCAACATGATTTAACCTTTTTTCAATCCACCAAAGTTAAACTGACGTTGAGGTATCAGCTGTCAGAGCAGACAGGTGACTGATAAACACGTAAACAACAGCAGACCGTGACGAACAGCAGGTAAACAGTTCGGAAAGTTACCTGGCAGCTCCATCTCTGTCTCTGGCCGCGAGTTTCAAACGCAGGAAGTGACGCTAGGCTAACTAAGCTAACTGATTTAGCACTTTAGCTGACTGGTTTTAAAACCTCTACCGGCGTACAGGTGCGTCTGACTTATATCATCTAAACTAGCTGAAGTTTAGATGTTTTAAACGGGATGTTTCAGTCCGCTGCTGTTTGTTTCAGGAGCTCGGCTGAGGCGAGCTAACCGGGGAAAAAAAGCGACTCAGCTAACGGACCTGCTGCCGGCGCGTTCAGAGTACGTCACTGCCAGGAGGTGCTCATGGGAGGTGTAGTTTACACACAATGTGGAAAAAAGAAAAGCAGTCTGAAGCTGCTGTTTGTGATGAGCTGAGGTTTAAAGTTAAAAGATGTGAGGAAAAAAAGTACTAAAACCACACTGCCCAAGTACAAGTGTTGTATTGGAAATCCCTGCAGTGAAATCTCCCCTACAAAAAAGTATTCTTTACTCAAAAAGAAGTGTATGAGAAAGTTTTATTAAGTTTTATAAAGTACTTCAAC
>JBAJHX010000043.1:1439464-1464393 GCA_037176925.1 Amniataba percoides | reverse complement strand
GTCTGTCTGTCTGTCTGTCTGTCTGTCTGCCTGCCTGCCTGCCTGTCTGTCTGTCTGTCTGTCTGTCTGTCTGTCTGCCTGTCTGTCTGTCTGTCTGTCTGTCTGTCTGTGTGACTGACGGTCTGTCTGTCTGTCTGTCTGTCTGTCTGTCTGTCTGCCTGTCTATCTGTCTGTCTGTCTGTCTGTCTGCCTGTCTGTCTGTCTGTCTGTCTGTCTGTCTGTGTGACTGACGGTCTGTCTGTCTGTCTGTCTGTCTGTCTGTCTGTCTGCCTGTCTATCTGTCTGTCTGTCTGTCTGTCTGTGTGACTGACGGTCTGTCTGTCTCTCCAGGTTGGCAGAGTGGACTGTACAGCCGACTCAAAGCTGTGTCAGTCTCTTTACATCCACAAACCCTGCGTGGCCGTCTTTAAAGGACTGGGAATCCACGACTTTGAGATCCACCACGGTCAGTGCTGCAGACTAAACTTCAAAGTTTTACCTCCCTGGACGTTAGATATTCAGTTAACTCTCAAAAATGATGAAGAAAAACACAGATATTCATATTTAGAAGCAGGAATATGTCTGTCTCTTTAACCGGTGTCTGTCCTGTCTGTAGGTAAAGATGTCTTGTACAACATTGTGGGTTTTGCGAAGGACAGCGTTCGTGCACACGTGACGACTCTGAGACCCGACAACTTTCCTTCAGACAGGAAGGAGCCGTGGCTGGTCGACTTCTTCGCTCCGGTTGGTAACAGAGAGACTGGGAGGGTAGTTTTTCAGTCTGTCTGTGATACTTGTTTCTGTCAGTGGTTAGCATGTTAGCACATCCTCCTGACTGTAAATAATGGATGGAAATGCCACGTAATCACTGATAAGCTTGACTTCTCCTCAGGTGGTTTCATACTTTGCTCTTTGCTATCAATGAACCAGCCTGTGTGACTCCCTGTTTACCTTCAGGGCTGGTGATGGAGCTACACCTACAACACAAACAGTGATAGCGAGACAGGCAGAAATCGACTTCATTGCACGTCAGCATCGGGGCAGAAGGAGAAAATAACTGTCCAATCGGAGCAGAGTATTTAAGTTAGTGCACAAGCTGAATGAGGAACAAGTCAGCAAGCTTCAGGCCTGTGGGAGGCGAGAGAAAGATCCGTGTACAAACAGTATCTTATTTACCGAGTTTTCATCCAAACCCAGTGCAAATTCTATGCAAATTTCAGAAAACTGGCAAAAGACTGCTTGTTTCCTTCCAACATTGTTTTACAAGTGTTGGTGGAGGAGTTGGTGCATCGAGATAAACAGCTGGTGGAGCTGATTCTTCATTTGGTGCCATTAAACGTCTGAAGAAGAAGAAGACGCAACAAAACGACCTAATCAAAAAGTCTTAGTTTCATGTAAAGATGATGAAGGTTACGGCCTTCCTGATTCAACCAAATTAAAAATGTACATGTCCTGTTCTTACATATGGACTCAAACACAGGAGGTGCGTCAGGCTGCTGTTCATTGTGAATTCATCCTCCAAACAAACATCTCTGTGTTCACTTCACGCAAAACTCCTCCAGTCACGCTTGTTTCTCCTCCGTCTGGAAACAGATGTGCGGTTGTTTTTTTTTTCTCCAGCTCAACAAAGAAGAAGCTGATCGTCACGCTTCCACGTTTAATATCCTGCACATCGTCCTCGGGCTGTGACAAAGTGCTGTCCGTGCATTAAAATCAATCTTCAACATGAATTTAATAAATGTCTCATTCATATTTGCAGTGGTGTCCTCCATGTCGAGCCTTACTGCCTGAACTGAGGAAAGCCTCCATCCAGCTGGCGGGACAGATGAAGTTTGGGACTCTGGACTGTACCATCCACCACAGCCTGTGCTCCACAGTAAGGACACACACACACACACACACACCTGGACTGCACCATTAATTATGAGCCTTTATAATTATATAGACACACACGGATGGGCTGATCTTTTCTCTCTCTCTGTTTCTCAGTATAATATTCAGGCTTATCCCACCACAGTGATCTTTAACGGCTCCTCTGTTCATGAATACGAAGGACAACATTCAGCTGACGGCATCCTGGAGTTCATACAGGTACAAACACACGTCTCTGTGAACAGGGAGGGATTCTCAGCGCAAAGTGAAGAACGCGTTTGGCTAAAAGACTCTTTCTGTCTGTCTCTGCAGGACCTGGTCAGTCCATCTGTGGTGGTCCTGGATCCTTCCAGCTTCTCTGAGAGAGTCAAAGGTAAAACTACTGTGAGAGGAACAGACCCTGATCCTGCTGCTCACACAAGCAAAGATGCTTCAGTTTATCGGCTTGTTCTGAAGTGGGACGAGTTCAGTGAGCTTTCAGGGAAACTCAAAGTTTCAACTTCCAGAAACTGTCAGCACCTCAGCAGAGATCATGAAGTATTTATCCTGGAGGAGCTTCTCAGTTTGATCAAACTCCATTTAACAGAAATATCAGCCTCCCACAGGCCTGAAGCTTGCTGACTTGTTCATCATTCAGCTTGTGCACTAACTTAAATACTCTGCTCCGATTGGTGTCACTGCCGTCTCTAAAAAGTCTTTTATCCTTTGGCAGCACAGTTAAAACAAAACTCAGTTCAGAAATAACCTGGAGGAAAAAGGGACGTTCACATTTAAGTTGTTCTGTCGTGAATAGAAGAGCAAAACTAAGACTGATCAGTAAACTGACTTCCTGTTAACACCTCGTCTCTGTCCTCCTGTCGGGCTGGTGGCAGGTCGAGCTGAGGGGCAGGTCTGGGCGGTGGATTTCTACGCCCCGTGGTGTGGTCCCTGCCAGGCTCTGATGCCGGAGTGGAGACGGATGGCTCGGGTACGACGCAGCACACAGCGATTCTCCGATGACTGTGACTTTACTAGCTTTGGAACAATTAACGTTTGATATCAATAAGAGATAACAAACCGTTTTTCGAGCAGGCAGAAGGTTCAGATTGTGAAAAACACTGCAGAGTCTGACCTGTGAGTTTTTTTCTCGCCGTGCAGATGCTGTCGGGTCAGATCCTCGTGGGCTCCGTCGACTGTCAGCGGTTTCAGTCGTTCTGTCAGAGTCAGAGCGTGAGAGCGTATCCTGAGCTCCGCCTGTACAGCAGCAGCGCCCGGCAGCCGGACCGCTACACGTACGCACTTCAAAACGCCGCCTGCTCACACCCATCTGTCACAGGAGAAGATGCTTTTCTGTTTTCACTGAATGATTTAAACAATAAGTTGTTATTTGGGTCAGATTGCAAACAAAATGTCAGAATTTTACCATAAAGAGGTTTTAATCATCTTGTTGATGTATTATTCTTGTATGTGAAATGAGAAAGGGGTGACTTGTAGAGGATTATTACCACTCTGCATCATTATTGCTGGCATGGTTAGTGAGTTTTCTGTTGGTTTATTGATCCTGATCGATCGCCTGTGTGTGTCTTCAGGAGTTACAGCGGCTGGCACAGAGACGCTCATTCGCTGAGAGCGTGGGCGCTGAGGTGAGACAAACCTCCTCGTCTCTCTTTATTTTCTGCCTCTGCCTGTCAGAAGAATGGGTGTCTGGGTGGATGTGCAGTCCTGTAGGTGTGCTGATGTCTCGTGTGTGTGCAGCTCTTTGCCCAGAGCGTCGGTGGACCTGACTCCAGAGTCCTTCAGGTCTCTGGTTCTGTCGGGTCAGGATCACTGGGTGCTGGACTTTTACGCGCCGTGGTGTGGACCCTGTCAACACTTTGCCCCGGAGTTTGAGATCGCGGCTCGGGTGAGGAGCCTTTTTTTATTCTAAATAAATCTCTTTAAATTTGTTCTGCGACATTAAAGAGAAAGTTTCCTGCGTCGCTGAGTCTCGTCTCTGTGACCGACAGATGCTTAAAGGGGAGGTTCGAGCGGGGAAGGTGGACTGTCAGGCTCATTATCAGGTCTGTCAGTCAGCCGGGATCACCGCCTACCCGACCGTCAGGTTCTACCCCTACCTGGGAACGAGGAGGGTGAGGACACACACATACACACACACACATACACACACACACACACACACTCAGCTCAGAGCTTTTCCTCCACAGGAACCAGGTCTAAGTAAAAAAAGTCCCTGCTCGGGGTTTGTACTTTTCAAAAGTACAGAAACTTTACAAACATTTCTGATTGGTGGAGTATTCCCAGCATTTTATTTTGAAAAGCCTGCATCCTCAAACTGTATTTACGGTTTGTTTAGTTGAGTCCTGCAGACGTGCTGCTTCACAATAAAAGCCTCCACATGTTTTTCCAGTTTGGTGCTTTTAATGTGAAGCAGCAGCAGGAAACGTGTCAGGAGGGTGAACAGTGAGCTGATGAGTCACATCAAACCAAATATGTAAAAGCAGAACTGATATTTCAGATTAAAACAGGGGGGTAACTGTCTGTGTGTCTCCACAGCATGAACAGAGCAGAGAGCACATCAACAGCCGGGACGCCAGCGTGATCGCAGACACCATCAGACAGCGACTTCAGCAGCTGCTGCCGCAGTTACACAACAAAGTGAAGGTGAGACGCTGTAAACGCCAAATTCAAACAAACAAACGAACCGGAGACTGACGAGTTTTTCTCTCTGCAGGATGAACTCTGATGATGGGAGGCGGAGCCAAAACAGAGACCAACAATCTGATTGGCCGGTGGAGGGACAGACGTGGATTTGATTGGTTCAGTATCAATCAGTCGACACTCCTTGGGAAGACGACAGCTGTAACAAAGAGAC
Source organism: Amniataba percoides (assembly GCA_037176925.1). Classification (NCBI taxonomy): domain Eukaryota; kingdom Metazoa; phylum Chordata; class Actinopteri; order Centrarchiformes; family Terapontidae; genus Amniataba; species Amniataba percoides. Next base: position 1,459,691 of record JBAJHX010000043.1, on the reverse strand, counting down.
GGACGGACGCACACTGACTGTTACTGCTGTGCTGAATGTACTGAACTATGCCTTGTTTTTATCTTTTTTTTTTGTCTCCATCGTTCGTATTTACTCTATGAAGTAAAACTGTGGGACACTGTACACACACACACACACACACACACACACACAGCCAAATGTTGACATAGTGTTGTATTTTTTTGTTCATGTAGAAACTGTTGGACCTTCACAATAAAACGTGTTTCTGTAAAAAAAAACCTTCAACAGTCACACCAACTGTAAAACAAACACTTCAACTGAAAATTCAAACTTATGTACAGAATTACAGAACCGAAACAATCAGGTCATTAAAAGATTCGTTAATAAATGTTTAAAAAGTCTCTGGTTGCAGCTTCTTGAATGAGAGGATTTGTTTCTTTGGGTTTTTCAACTTTTGGTCAGACAAAACTGACAAAATGTGGTGACGCCACCTTGAATTTCAACAGACATTTTCCCAATCTTCTGACATTTTATTGGCCAAACAATTAACAGATAAATCCCCAGTTAAATGTGTTTGTTTATTTAAAGCTGGATTTTTTTTATTTTGTGTTGATTGAGGCGCTCAGAGCCAGAACAAACCCCTGCACTGTTTAATCTGATGGTCAGGATTAAAATAACTGTCAGAAACAAACAAAAACAGACAACCTGCTGCCTGCTTCATAAAGAGACATCACGATTAAATTCAGGCTGTTTCTGAACATGTTAAAAACTCCAGAGAGCTTCATGAAATAACAGAAATACCCATCAGTGTAACCAGAAACATCTAAACAGCATCACGTTAATCTGAAATAATCAGTAGTTTCATTAAATCTGACCCTTCATGGGGATTTATTTCAGGACGGTTGTATGATGTATTGTTCCTAATGAAATGTACCTACAAACTGTCATCTGAGTGTATTTTTTTTAAAGAAAAGTACTTAAATGTTTGGAGGGAATCACAAATAATTTCTAAGTTGTTCCCTCGTTGACCAGAAGGTGTCGCTGTTCACACTCTGCAGAAGTCAGTCAAACCAGAAAAGATGAATCAGGTAAAATGAGATTTATAATTTATGATTTATAATCAGTATGAAGATGTGATGGATGAAGCACCTGTTTCTGATGCATGCTCGGAACCTGTGTGATGTTCAACCTGATGACTGTGTGTGTGTGTGTGTGTGTGTGTGTGTGTGTGCATGATAGATCAGCAGGTGTAAAGCCGGGCTGTCAGAGATGAAGATGATCTCTGGGACAGTGAGTGTGACTGTGTGTTTTCGCCTCCTCTGGATCTGTGACAGGAAAACAACCTGTCAGCTGCCCTCTGAGTGTTTGTGGTGTGTTTCCAGCAGGCGGCGCTGCTGTTCCTCCGCTCAGCTGCTCCTCTGGGAAAGAGCTGTGCAGAAAACAGGAAGTACCTCAACTGTTTCTGCAAGCTGATAATCTCTGACTTCACCAGTTTCAGCTCTGAGATCATTTCATGTTGCCGAGGTAAAGACGAATCTCAGCTGATAACTGAGGAGACCGACGTGACTTTAAAAAGTTTGAATGTGTTTGAAAAAAAAAACAACATGCACGAAGGCAGCTCAGTTTGTTAAAATATGAGAAATAAAGTCTCATTTCTCTGTGTGTGGACGAGAAAGGTTCATGATGTTTTGATGTCTTTGTTGCACATCTTATATAAAATCACTGCAGATGCATTTTGTTCCTGTGTTGTTTGACGTTTATCTGAAGCGATGACTCCTTTAAATCATGTTTCTGCTTCAGGCTTGAGATCCTGCGACTGCATTAAACAGAAGATTTCATTTGTCAGATGCTCATTTCAGACAGAAAAGTACAAAACATGGCGAAGTATCTCTCCAATCAGTAAGAAATAACTCAGAAGGATTTAACACCTTTAGTTAGAATATGAGTAGAGAATAAAAACTAAAGGCCACCTGAAGCTGACGTTACTTTGGTTTGTTTTTCTTGATTCTTTCCTCTGATGGTTGTTAAAATGGTTCCTAAAGACATTTAAAGGTTGGCGTCAAAAACATCCGACTTCCTAAATTTTTACCTCCTCAGCTGATCAAAAAAATAAATCATAAGAAACAAATAAGAAATCTTCTTTAAAATATAACGAGTGTCAATCTGAGCTGATGTTCAGCAGGTGCAGCTTTACTCTGAATTTATCTCATAAATATTATAACCTTTTTTAATTAGCACAAAACTTAAAGAACAGCTGAGGCTCATGGGAGTGTTTGTAGTTTGATATTGTGAATAAACCTTCATGATCATCCATTTTTTAATTATTGTGATATTTTAATGTGGACCAGCATTTAAATCATGTAAATTAACTACATGATGGATCATGAATCTTTGTGAGGAATCAAACAAAATGATTTTTAATTAAATCACTGTTGGGTCAAACTGTTGGACGGTTTCAACTCTTTTTGTTCTGATAAACTGGAAACACTCTTCTGAAAAATGTAATTAGCTAAATGACTGTACTTTCCACTTGTGAGTATCACATTTATGTTTACCCCCCCAGCCTCTCGGGTTTGTGGGCAGTTGGAGGTCAGCATTGACGCAGCACTGCTCCATAAACCACTGGAAGCACTTAGTGTGTGTGCGTGCTATTGTTTCATGATGTGAAATGGAGCAGCAAGTTGGACAAACACTCGCCGAGGTATTGTGGGAACCAACCTGGTGGAGAGTGTGTGTGTGTGTGTGTGTGTGTGTGTGAGGTGACGTCAGATTAAAATGTTGGATTGTGTCGAAGCTTTGGCTGTTTGAGTTGGAGAACAATGCTGATGGTGGTGATTAACGGATAAAAGAAACTCCTATCAGACTGTGAGTTTCAACCATTTAATTAACTTAGCAGAGAACGACAAATAAAACAAATAAACGGAATAAATAAAATAGTTTGCAAAGAACTAGATACTGTCAAAGAAGTAAAATATGGCATCTCACAAACACCTGTGAATGCTGGACAAACCTCGACTAAAACACAAAGTAATGCAGGACACAACCAAAGCTGAAACAACAGAACATATTTAACCAAAGCTGATAAAACGCTGCTAATTAATGAGACACAAACAGCTGAAAATACTGAACAAAACAGCAGCAAAACACCAGAAAATATCAAACCAAACTGGACTAAAACATGATCAAATATTGGATCAAATTAGGGAATAAACACTAAAAGTGTCCATATTATACTGAGAGAATAATGAACCTTAAACAGCACTATGAATACGACACAGTCACATCTAAAACCTCAGAGAATACTGGACCAAACCACAGTTAAAAGAACTGAAAATATTAACCAAAGATCGATAAAACACTAATAAATACTTCACTAAACTGAGACACAAACACTTGAAAATACTGGTTAAAAAAAAAGGAGCAAATAGTCATAAAATACAGAACCAAACTGGCTAAAACATCACCGCATGAGGAAATAAACCTCGACTAAAACACCACTGTCAAACCATCAAATATTCTGGAAAATACAAGAGAATATGACACCAGAGAAAATCAAACAAAAACACAGAGATCCTCACAGCGGACTCTAACGAGACGACTGTCTGCCTCTTTATTCATATTTTATTAACGTGTTGCCTTAAAATACTTGATGAGTTTTAACATATTTGTCCACTTTCTGCCCTCTAGTGTTGAAAAGTCACTTAAAGCAGCTTTAACTTCCTCCGGTCGGATGAAAATATTCAGTGTGCGCCTGTTTGCGGCGTCAGCACTCGCAGACATGAATAGAGCCACTCAGGCTGCAGGAACAGACGGCACCTTATACCAACACCAGGTGTGTTTTCAGTCATCTGCAGTCAACGTGGACGAGGAGGAGCGAGGAGAGAGGAGGAGAGAGCGGAGGGGGGGGGATAAGGAGGTGTAATAGCAGTAAATCCATGAAAACATTTTCTCTTCTCTCTCATGGAAACTGCAGCTGAGAAAACACTGCTGGAAATTAGTAGGCAGGAACTACTGGAAGCATGCCTACACACACACACACACACACACACACACACACACACACCGGCTGTTTCATGCTGCTGCTCTTTTGTTAAACAAACTTCACTCCCATCAGTAAGAAACACTGAAGGTTCCTCTGCTCTGATACTCGTCATGTTTCTGCACCTAAACTCGTGTTATCTCAAGGTTTTTAAAGAAGTTTTTACTGTTTGTGTCTGAAAGAAGAATAAAGGATGAAGACAAAGTTTCACCAGCTCCTCATTAAGTCACAAAGTGGAGATTTAATAAAGACGGAGGCACCGTGTTGAGGTTGTTTTCTAATCATTTACACCTAAAAAGTCTCAAAGCTCAGCTGCTCTAACTTTATATTCAGCCATGATAATGATGATCAGATTTGTCTTTTATACCAACGTGTGTAATTTCAACCAGAACATCTTCAAACCAAACATCCAGAACAAAAGAGCCAAAGTGACGCTGGTTAGTGAGATAATCCCTCTGTGATCGATGGTATTTATTACATTTAACGGACATCTCTGTAGTTTTGTTTGTTAATAAATGAAGTAGATAAATTCAGTCATGGAGAATAAAAACAGCTGAACCAGACCAGAAGAAGCAGATTGGCAGAAACTTGTTCACTCCTCATGTCTTCATGTGTGTTTATGCACCAACCATTGTTGTTTCCATGGAGACAATTAACACCGAACGAGCACATCCTCCAACACCATGAACATTTCCTTTGTCACGAAGATGACACAGTGATCGATTGATTGTATAATATTATAATTATTACATTGATTATGGTGAAAACTGAGACATGCAGATATCTTTTAGCCGCCATCTTGAATTTGGGACAATCTCAGTTAAACAGAGACGCCTGGTAACCGCCATCTTTGTTTTTAAAGTTCACCTGCTTTATGTGCAACGACATGCTGAAACTAAGTGTTGTTGTTTGTGTGTCTTCAATGCTTAAAGTTTAATTCAGGTGTTCCCATTAACATTATGAGAAAATACTTTTCTTAAAGAGTAACTTATATTTTCTTGTCACCTGTATTGACGAACATGACATTTGCATCTAAAATATCATCAAATAAATGTTTTACTTTTCTCAAATGTTTATTAATTTCAGGATTACATGAGATTACAGTATCTTTATCAGACATGTCATCCCTCAGTTTGATTAATTCACCTGTCACAGTCCAGAAATTGTCCACATTTGTCATTTTTTTCATGTGTGACAGGATCCGTCAGCACAGATGAGAAAAGTGTTTTTCATTACAAGTTTTGCACTATTGATGCAAAGAAAATGGTGTTTCAGGTTGAATGAACTGCAGCAGTTTTTCATGTTTTATTACAAGTTGTAATGTAACGATGATCAGTTTGAAGTTTTAAGATTAGTTTGTGCAGTTAGTGAACGTTTCTACATGCAAGCAGCCCTCCACAGCATGTTATCATGACACATTGTCTTAAAGTACTTTCTTCTTATTTTACATTTTGGGTGTGAACGTTTGTCTTTCATGACACTTTGACCTCTTCAGACACAAACACATCAGACCTTTGAGTCTAAATTCATGTTTAATGGTTCAAACTGCTGTGAAGACTCCAGAGTTCAAAACGTCGCGGGGTTAGTACAGTTTGCTGACAGACGTAGTGAAGAACTGAGTGTTAGTGTGTTTACATCAGTTACAGTGAAAAAGACAGCACAAACTCCAGTCTGAGTCCAAAAAGGACTTTTTATCACAAGACGTTCAGACATGGTGCAAATAATAAAAAGACTGAAGGCTCGAGTCCACTCAGCTTCAGTTTCCTGACGCCTCAGTGGGACAATCAGAGGAGCAGAGCAGCTTTTCCTACTGCTGTGAAAATGACCTTTAAAATCTTACAATTGAAACTTTCCTCTTTTTAAAATCAGTGTTTCTTCCTGACAGCAGAGACACATCAGAGTTCATTCAGCTGGCTGCAGAGTGAAAGAAGGAAATGACGGCTTCACTTCAACGTACCTCTGAAAAAGTAAGTTAAAACATTCGTACCTATTATTTTTATGTAACTCCTGACATGTCAGTAATTCATTACGTTTATTCTGCAGATTATCTCGACTGTTTTAGTATCATCGTTAAGGCTTGTTAATTGTTTGAAAGTGCTCGGTTACATATTTACTCAAAATGATCACACTGACAGAAACACGTGAACAAACGTGTGGATTTTCATGATTTTCACACCCCAACAGTGAAATACTGAGACCGAAAAGAAAATCTGTTTACAAATAAAACAATTGGGATCAAATATTTGTATATTTGACCCTAACACAGTACATATGGAGTCTGGAGTGTGCCATTATGAATGGACTGTCAATGTGCTTTATCATTTAATACAAAAATCATTTAAAATTGTCAAATGTAAATATGAAATCACTGTGCGACACAGAAGAGTTACAGGTTTTTAGTTCAAAATGCGCTTTTTTTTTTAATTAACTACCTTGATGACTGATTGTAATCAAATAGAAAAGCTTATAATTATCCCAGCAGCACACTCCACACTCTGTCTAACGTTTATACACCCAATGGTGACTTTTCTTAGGCACAACTTACAAGCTAATGAAGTCCAACACAACTGTTTTGCTATAAAGTCTGTTTTTACGTCGATGATATAATCCAATTAGTATGTTTTATCACAGAGGTCATGTAGGAGGGTTAAGGAAGGAAAAAATCTGATTCACTTCTCAGTATGATGTTAAAAAAACAACCTGTCACTCAGCTATTAAACATATAACTGAATTTAAACTTTTCCCACAATGTCAACAAAAAAAATCTATATTTAACTGCAATAGATCATAAAGGTGTAGCTAACGACGTGGCAGGTTTGATGTACAATTGTTGTCTGTCGTGACAGACTGATATCAGAGGAGACGACCACACTGAAGAAGTAAAGTCTCCATCTGCCCACGTTTTGTTGCTGCTGCTGCTGCTCTGGTTGGTTTTATTGGTCTTGGTCTTGTTTCTGTTGGTCTTGTTGATGTTGGTCTTTCTGCTGTTGGTCTTGGCGCTGTTTGTTTTGTTGGTCTTGATGTTTTGTTGCTGTCTGAACAAAGTGTGAACATTTTTCTTTTCTTTTCTTTTTTTGCAGAGTTCAGTAAGGTTCATGGCGACACATCTATCATAGTCCAAAATGTCCAAGTCCAAATGGCTTTTGTATCTTTTAAAAGTCTTCTGTGTTGTTACCATGGTGACATGGCCAACATCCAGGACCGTTAAAGACTGTGACCATGGAGAGGAGCTGTGGAGACAACATGGCCGCCACTGAAAAGAAATTTGTTCCAGAAAAGTGTCGTGTACGTACTGTATGGCTGCTCGTAGGTTTAGTACTACAGCATGGAAGCTCCACCCCCACTTCTGTCTTTAATGAGTGCTTTAAGTGTACACACACACACACACACACACACACACACCACACCACACACAAAACACATGCATGTACACACACACACGCACACACTGGCGAACACACACACTAAACGCACACTAAATAATGATTGTGCAAAGAAGTTAAATGACAAATCAGCCTCCAAACAGTCTGATAGATGAAGAGATGAACTACATTCAGCTACAACAGCCTGTGATAGTGCAATATCTACACACACACATACACACACACGCACACACACACAACACACACACACACACACACACACACACACTCTGTCAGGTCTCAGTGGCGACTCCGTTGGCGTGGAGTTTGGATGCCCCCCCTCATAATCTGATCCCATTTCTGGATGAAAAGACAAACAAACAGACAGGAAGTGAAACTGACAGACTGACATCATCATCATGTTCCTGATCACGTCTGTTGCTACGGTAACGTTAAGCTTTAATAACATTTTCCTAAATGCATGTGTTAGTCCACTTTGTATTGTCATCTTCACACTTTAACATCGAAAACTGTCTCATATAGAAAATAACACTCTGACTGAATCAGCATCAGTACTTTGGATTGAAAACTGCAGCTGTCTGAGTGGATCTGAGTTTGAATCGCACCTTGACCTTTCTGCCAATTCTGTCCCTCCACTTCTGAGCAAAGGAGGTGTCAATCAGGAGCAACCTGCAAACACAAACACAGAGTTAAACTTTATGCAGAGTCTCCAACTGTGGGTGCACCGCAGATCAGAATCACTGTGATGAAGGTTTGCAGAAGATAAACTGGAGGAAACTTTGCTCAGTAACGACCTCTGCTGCTCGTACCTGGAGGTCTCCTCGTTCTCGTAGCCCATAATGAGGTAATCCTCCCCAGGAGACAGACGAGGACACAGGCAGGAGGAGGAGTAGTACAGCGTCTGTGTGTCCTTGGGAATGTTGACCAGCGAAGACTTGAACACCTCCTTCACCTCCACCACTGCTGTGGGCTCCAGGCCGCGGTTCCTCACCTCCCTCACCCTCGCCCTGATCACTGAAGGAGAGCGTCATCAGCATACGTGGACACACACTTAGAGTTTGCAGTTAAAGTAAAGCTGATTGACAAAAAACAACACACTCCACACTCTCTCCAACATAACACCACTACCATGAACTAAAGACCAGACCAAATACTGAAATCAGCAAAATGTTCCCTGTGCAAACCTTTCCTGAACTCAGATGGTACCAACAAATTACAGTTGACTGAATTAATTTGACGCTAAATCTACTTTTGTCTAAACCATTCAAATCAAACTAATGATGTTGTGGACAACATTTAATCTCCAGTTTCACTTCACAGACTTCCAATATAGTTCTCATATTGCTTTCTTGAAACCTTCATCAGTATTGGTTTTGTTTCTTATAATGAGTCAACCTGAGGACCAACAAAAGGCCGACCGCTGTCCTTGGTGCTGAAATGACCGCCGGCTCTAAGGGCAGCGACGGTGTAATGGAGGTCAGAGTCGGATGATCGGATGCTTTGGTAGTGTCCAAAATTTCTGGGGTAGATTTTGGATCAAAAGGAATGTGTGACCTACAAGAGCTGACATACATCGGACACTTTACAATAAATAAAGTTTTAATTGGACTTTAATTGGACAGACAGGAGCCCTTCCTGTCTGTTTCACTGTCTCTCTAATGTACAACCTGCCATTTCCTGAGGGATGGATTCAACCAGCCAGGAATCTTTTTTAATAAATGGAAATGTGGCTGTTTTTGTCAGAAAATACTCCCTTAAGAATTCAAGCAGTGTGAGACTGTGACAAGAAAAGCCTCTGTGAAATAATGAGATCCAGAAGCGGAGCCCAACAAGTGTCTGTTGTAGCAGGTTGGAGTTAACAGTGAGCTATCAGCGGTGTTAATCGGCAGTGAGGGTGCCAGCGGTCGCATTATAAAGACCACCCTGTCGTGCACTCTGACACACCGCCATGCTTCACAAAGTCCTCTGTTTCAATTATTTCTGAATATTTGAAAAGTGAGCTCTCGTTTTTAATGATGGCTGGAAAAAATAGAAAATCTTCTCCAAATGGATTCTGTGGCCAGAGGCATTAGTGAGCTCAAGAAGTCCGCGCGGAAATTTCTGCTGGATTTGCCAAATCATGCCTGTGTGCTGTAATCATCTGGAAAAGCCTCTCTGGTCTTTTAGCTCTTGTGTGTCTAATTTAATCTAAGTAACCTAACAGCCTCTGCTCGGAAATCTTTCCTTCAACACGAAAAACAGCTCAGCGAGAAAGAATCCGCCGAAGAATGAGTGATGTTAAAAAGATCTTTACACCCTCATCGAGCAGCAGATAAGCCTTCAAACGAATGAAGTGATGAGTTCAGACTCGTCGAGCAGATCTCTGCTCACGCTGGTGATGATCATGTGATTACGTTAAAACTTTCATATGTATGAACACTTGAAAACAGTCACAGTCTGAATCATGAACATAAACATCCATAACCTCAACAAACTGTCTTATAAACAATAAACTTACAACTAAACACATTCTGTATATACTGTGTAAATAAAAACTATATCTGTATATCTGTATATCATGTACATAAGCTCCATAAATGCACCATTTCCACTGATCACTTTAAACTGTTATGTTACGTTACGTTATGTTAATTTTCCTTATTACGTAATGTTAAAGTTATGTATATGTTAGTATTATTTATATTTTTTTGTACCGGAGTCAAATTCCTTGTATGTGCTCACATACTTGGCAAATAAACGTGATTCTGATTCTGATTCTGATGTATTCATTTGCATGTGGAGCCTCTGGTGAACTTTTGTGTTTGTTCATCCTGCAAACATTAATATCAAAATAATACAAAACATGAAAACAAGCTGAACTGTCCTGATGTCTCCAGAGCTGCAGACTGACTCTCAGAGGGAAACAGGAGAGGATTCAGTATGAACAATATTATTATCTTCACTCATAACAACTGATAAATTCTCATTAAGGTTTCAGCAGGTAGATCAAAATACAACATCACCACAGAGTGTAGCTCAGTAAAATACAATGACCTTCGATCAGAGAGCAGTAGAAACTGTCCCAGATGAGTTACCGTAGTTGTAGTTGTTCCTCGTGTAGGCTTTCAAACCCATCTTGACCTGCTTACATGTACAGGAATCTACAGACACACACACAAAGTGGATTATTATGGGAATTACATCATTTCAAAGACAAAACAGCGGACAGACTGTTTGTCATGTTGCATTCATGATGTGGGATGAAAACCAGAGAAGGAGAAAAGTTCAAGTCTTCATTTATTCAAGATGTTTTTTAGTTGCTGGTTGTGTTAAAAAAGCTCTACGTCTATCTGGTGTTTGATTAACTTGGCTTCTTGGATGCTTTTGTGTTTTTAAGCATTAAGTTGGACCTATCAGAGTTTCACAGTAATGAGTGAGGTTTCCAGGCTCATAAACTCCTGTAAAACCACGACTTAATGTTCGGCTTACACACACCAGATATAGTGTGTTTATCAGTCAGAGAAACTGTGTCTTCCTGTTTCCAGACTTTATGCTAAGCTAAACTAGGCTGCTGACTTTCGCTTTTTATTTAAATCCAGACAGAAGAGTGGCTGAAGGGGTCAGGTCACCTCCGATCCGCTCTCTGCAGTGGAAGTTGTTGGAGTCCATCGGGAAGTCTGGACTGGACTCTGTCGGAGCATCAAACACAGAAAATATTAGCTCAAAATGGTCGAATTGGTTTGTGTTCAGGTGCAGGTCAGAAATAAAAACTGTGGAAATGCTCATGTTAGGTTAATTATTGGATGAATAAACACCAGTCAACAAGCAAGAAGAAGCTTTTAGAAGAGCAAACAGACTAAAGAAGGTCAAAGGTCAGTCTCACCTGGGTTACACCTGGCTGGGTCCTGGTAGTACGAATCTACAGACACACAGAGGAAGAAAAACTCAGGACAGCAGGAAAAGGTGAAGATGATGCTCAGTTTTCTCTTTTTCTGTAGCATCATTGTGAAGCTGACAGCAGCTTGGATTCATACATGCGAAGCTAACAACACCCCCACCAGCCTCAAAGGTGCCTCGAGTGTGTTTTCGTTTGCAAAAATGACTTTTCATTGGATCAGATCTCGTGACGGTGGAGCCGGCTGTAACGGAGACAAACTGTGGCTGCTTTAGGTTTCTGCTCCAGCCAGAGACAACCTTTCAGGCTGGACTGCTGCAGAAAATCACTGGAATATCTCGAGCCGTCCACCCTGACTGAACCTCAGCAAATCAACAAATCACACGGAGGGAAAATCCCCAAACCCCGCTGAGCCGCGGCGAGCCAGGGCAGCTCGGAGATGCGTGGGCGTATCGTTATGGAGGTCAGGGGGATTGAGATGAGTTTTTTTTCTTCAGGACTCGCCGGTCCTGGGTCTGTTTAAAGAAGCGGAGGACAGTGAGGGTTTTATTGAGTGTAAAACGAGTGGGCCGCCTGTATCAAGGAGCTCTTTGAGAGAGTCAGTGGGAGAGAAGTCGGAGGGGAAATGACTCGCGCTATCTGTTCGAGAGGGAGCAGAAACAAACTACTGAGAGCAGGAACATGATGGAAACCGCCGATAGAGCCCAGCTAAGCAGAGAAAAGTGCTTCCTGAGCTGTGCTTTACAGTGAGGAGAAGGAAATATCTTTATGCAGAGGTAAACCTCCATATTGAACCTCTAACAGCAGAAAATCAAACAAGTCAGACTGATACTGTTTATTCTACCTGTCAAACTTGAATGAACTTGAGTCTCATTATCATTTAGTTCTACTGCATTTCAACTAAAATGTCATATTATCTACATCCAAACACATCACACTGAAGAGTCTTTTTGATTTTACTCATAAAATGAGACTGTTAAAAGCTCTTTGAATCATCCTTTGTCTGTCTTTGTGTGTTTTGCCATCATCTTTATCTTCTTATCAACAAACTAAATCTGACACTAGTGAGACGTCAGCTGTCATGAATATATTAAAATCGATGATGTACCTGGTCCCTCCGCCTTGACGATGGCCTCCGGTGAGATGCAGACTCCGCGGTCGTACTGCGGCAGCTCGGCGCAGGCCAGGCTGTCGGGCCAGCTGTGGTTGTAGCGCTTCATCACCGGCTCGCAGCCCTGCTTCGCCCGCTCGCACACCGCCTTACAGGGCTTGATGGGCTCGTGCTGGAAGTCGATGGTGCAGATGGGAGCGTACATGGCGCACAGGTAGAAGAGCAAATCCGGACTGCAGCGGGTGCCTGAACACAGACAGGAGTGAGAGTTCCTGTCGTCAAACAGTGAGGATGTCTGCGGTTCAGTTTGACTTTAAAGTGGCTGTAAAATGTCAAACTGAACTTTTACAGTCCTTTTTATTAATACTATCTGCTATTTAAATTAAATCGAAACTTTTGCATAAAATTTTAGAAGAATTCAGCAACTATGGCGACGTGTTTTGTTGTTTGTTGTTTCAGATTCACAGCTTCTCGTCTTGGCTTTTCGCTGAAGCTGAGATCATTAAAACTGGTGAAAATAACATAAACCTGCATTATTGAACTTTAACTGGGAGAAACAACTGAAGAACATTTCAAATGGGAATATTTAGATGATGGAAGAGACACTTCTGGAAGCGTTGTCTCCTCACACGTCATCCATTTCCCTTTACAGCCTCAAAGGTCGACACCAACCAGTGTAACGCTCGTTTCGATCTCTCTGACCCATCGCGCTTTGCTCTGTAGCTCCCACTGTCCTGTTAAACTCTGATTCTCACTTCCTGTTGCGTTTAAACACCGTCTGAGAAAAGAGGACGATCCTGCTCCTGCCGGTCACCTTTAACTGACCCCTTGTTGCCATGGCGATCTCAGCCTCCGATGATGACTCGCTCATCGATCACTAAAAAAGATGTGTTTTGAGAAACGTGAACTTGTGCTTTACACACTTGATCGAGTAACGTGATCGAACTAAAACTGATCTCAGCATTTTAGAAATGTTTCTGTTGCTTCTTTCACACTGAAGACTTGTGAAATGTTTGAGGTTTCTTCTCATGTCGGGTCTTTCTTCAACATCAGTTCACATTCAGGGGCGTCCGTCTCACCACGTGCAGGACTTTTGCTTTGCCTGCCTGCCGTCCTGCTGCAGTTTCACACAGCACGGACTCAGAGAGTTCGGCGCTCGGAGGAGGACGGATCAGTGTTTTCATTGCAGAGCAGGACTGAGGTTTGGCTGCACAGCCTCACAATGAAGTCACAGAAACACTTTGAACTTGTGACCTGAAACTGCTTCCTGGTTTTTGGCCTGCAGGTCTTTCATTAGGACATTTTTCTGGTTAAAGATCATTGCCTTTCCAATTTCTCTCTCCACTGCCCAGACCTCAGCTGAGCTTAACCTTCAGCCAATATCTAAATGTACTGAAGACGTGTGTGCTTCAGGAGGAGGTAATGACTTTGTTTACATGCCTTTAAATTTGATGTTCTCTATTTCACTTTTAGATGCCACAAAGTTTAGTTTAACTCCAAACAGCACAGATGAAAAACCTGTTCATAGTTAGACACAGATACTGAATCACGGCACAGAAAATGTCAATATGAAAGCTGCAATTTCTTTAAGTAATAAAGTGAACTTTGTGATTCACAGGAATAAAAGAAATACTCAGATGGAGGCAGGAATGTCAGCTCCATCTGCACTCAGTGCTTCAGGGTGTAATTATCTCTAGAAAACATCTGATGGGACAAAACTTCTGAAATATGTGTGTTTTAGTGTTGAAAACACAAAAAGGACAGATTTATTCTCTTTAAAAAGAAACAAAAATCAACAAGATATGAAATCATGTTCAACCTCAGTGGCAGGTTGTGAGATTAGAAACGAGAGTTTACGGCCAAACAAGCATCTTAGTGACGCTGAACTTAAAATAAATGTTAAAATCAGGACGATAATGTGCTAATGTTTAACAGATGTTTAGCATGTTATGTTAGTAGTTTTGCAGGTTCTCTGGTCATTAAAATTTAAACTAATATTTCAGGACACGGCATCTCTGAATAAATCCATCCAACGTTGAGATATTTCACTGAAGTGATCGACTTTAACGTCCCACTGCTAGCGTGATAAAAAGTGAAAATATTCCCAGAAAACTTCAGCCAAAAACACAAAATAATAAATTGGAGGCAAATGTCAAACATGTCTAACAGTTTGTGTTTTGCGGTTTATTTCTTGTTATTAATTTTCGTCTGATGTGTCGTCCAAACGTGTCTGAAGTGTAAAGTGATGCTTTTCTGAAAATTCGAAGGAGAGTGAAAAAGCAGCCGTCCAAACCTCCTGGCGGCAGAGACACGATTTCTCTCCAAGAACTTTTTGTCTCCAGTTTGAAAAGTCTCTGTGAATCAGACGGACGACGCGCTGTCGGACGAGCTCTTCTCACAAGTTATTTGTGGCGTTCGTGTGAAAAGTGACAGAATTAGCTGTGTGAAAAATGAAAAAAGAAACTTCTTTCTCACAGTCACATCAGCTCGGTTCATACTGAACATCTGGAGGCAAAGCAGCGATTAACTGATCGCACCGGCTCACAGTAACGTTCGCAGTTTAAACACAGGAAGTGTGAAACATTTACTCTCTACGGAGAGACGTCAAGATAAAGAAAGTAAAGCTGGAGACAAACTGTGCACTAAAAAAACAAAAAACTTTCTCACATAGAAAGTTTACAGACGGAGATAGAGCATGTGCAGAACGTGCTGAACTTATCAGAAACACACAGAGCTTCAGTATCAGCTGCACTTTCACCCAAAACTCACACAAAAGCAGCTTTCCTGTAAAGACCACAGCTGTCGTGCATATGAAGGCATTCATAGTGAATTATCATGCGTCCATAATGCTTTATGACCTCACTCATAAACCCTCATAAAGCTTTCTGACGCACTATAAAACATTATAGATCTGACTTATGATGAAGTTCAGCTGTCTTAGAGGTTGACTGACGGAGCTTTAGTCACCAATAACACCTGAACTATCAGCTGTATTCAGACCTTAGTGCGATATAACAGTAACACCAGAGGCTACATTATATAGTTTATCAGAAATCATCATGTATGTTTAAATGTGTCATTGTGAATTTATTATAATTCACTATAAGTGCTCTTTTAATGCACTGCAGATGTGGCCTCAAATCTCAAAAGAATTCAGACCAAAACTGTCTGCACGTTACATAAAACTGGAAGAAAATATGGTTTTTATCATTCGGGTGAACTTTAAATCTTCAGGCCAGTTTGTGTGTGCCGATGAGCCGCATTACTTTTTGGACGTCAGCAAACCATAAAAACCGACATTTGGCTGCATGATAACGAACATTCAGACAGTAAAACGACTTTTCCTCCACTGCTTCTCACAGGTTCACATTTATGGATCAGATATTCACGTTCCTCTCAGGATAACTTTATTGATCCTCTGACTTCGAATCGATCGGCATCAAAGTTTTAGTGGTGCTAATTAAGAAACGTTAGCACTCTGAACACTGATGTTTCACCTTTTACACAACAAACCTGCAGCTCCAAGCAGCATCAGTGAAGCCTCAGCGAGCTTCAGTCAAAATACCAAAGAAATCTGTTCAGGATTTACAGCCCTTTTTTTGGGACTTATTTTGAGAGTTTTATCACTTTTGATAACATTTTCCTTTCACTGACTTGAAGGAGAACACATTCCTCACATTGTAAACTGAGTGTGTATGAAAGGTGAGGACAGGCGGCCGAACGCTGCAGGGTCAAAACTCTGCGTCTGAAGATAAAAGTGATGAAAAGAAAAACACTCTGATAAAAACGATATGTTAATGAAGATAGTTAATAAGGAGGTTTTGGACTTCAGGAGCTGAAAGAGCAGGAGGATGTGATGAAGATGTGAAGACGTGTGCAGTGACGTGACGTTAAACTCGTGTTTTAGGGCTGTTTAGTTTCCTTTGATCTTAATCTTATTTCTTCCTGGTGTTTCTGTAACGCGATTTAAAAAATACAGCTGTAGATGATGAATCATCACTTGATCTTTTTCAGCTCCTCAGTCTGACGAACAGCTGCTGATACGAGAGCTAATGAGGATCTTCTGACCTGAGCTTAATTTTCTGTATTTCTGAGGTTTCAGGCGCGTTAAATCTCTGCAGCCTGTTTTCATTCCCGCCCTCAGATTGAAGCGTCTGCAGACTCTTTCTGTTTACAGTGTTTGTGCTCTGTTTTATTCTCCTGGCCTGAGAAATATTTCACCTCACGGCTGAACTGTAAACTGCCATTTTGGAAAGTAAACATCTGCAGGTGAGAAATAGACGTGCTGAGCATTCGTGAGGTTTGGAGAAAGCGTCTTTGTTCCAGTAAACACTGAAACCACAGGGACGATGTGACAATGGGTCAAAACAACCTTTTGTCTGAGTGGCTTCTGTGTTGTGTTGGTGACGTAATCACCTAAATTGGATCAATTATGACCAAATGATTTTTTTATTTGAGCGCATGCATGCTAAATTCCCGGGAAACTGGAGCAGATTTAGGCAAGAATTGCTGGGAAATCTCAGGATCTTAATTCTCAGAGTTCAAAGTTTGTGTTTGTTGAGTATCTGTGCAGAAACTCAGCCAACAGCAGCTGAAAGTCGACTGGATTTCTTCTTCTGCATGTGTCCACTTTCTTTCATGTCAGCGTTCAGATAATTTCAACCAGCCGTTTTTGTGTTTTTAACATCCTTCCTGTAACTTTACCAACGCCTGACTGACATGTTTTGGTTCGGCGGTACGCGGTGAGGCCGTCTTGGATCACGGCAGAAACCGACGGTGGGCCGACTCTCCAAAATACGGCTGCTTTATCACCGACTGCTGCTGCAGGAGCCAGTTTATTTACCTTGTTGAATAAACTTCATCAAAACGAGGGTTTCCACAAAAATGTTTCCATGCTCTCCAAGTCAACTGATGGTTTAAGGTTTCCTGTCGCGTGGGTTTGAATCCAGAAATCAATTCATAAAGTGCTCGCAGCTTTGAAAGGTCAGATTTGAACATTTATATCCAAACAGTATCTGCAGCCTGTTTCAGGGTCCTGCTGTCTTTTCCAACAAAAAACACGACTCCACAGCTTCGTCAGGCGTAAAGCCGCTTTTACAGAAGTGCTTTAACTTCTCACGTTGTTTGAGTGACGTTCAGCTGAGTGTTTACAGGCAACAAAGAACGTCGCTCTGTGATGTTAGAGAGGAAAGAAACAGCCTCTTTATGTTGAGTAAAAACCGCAGCAACATCAGCTTTAGCGTGCTGCTAAAGTGCAGCTCGGTCGTGTTATTAAATTAGCTTTCTGCTCAGCTGCATTTCTCTTTAAAAAGAGCTGATGGCTGGTGACGGCGCACCTCAGGAATAATGTCTTTTCCATTTCCTAACACGGCGCATCAGTGTTTCTGTTGGCCGCTCATCACATCCACATGGCCCAAAGTTGAACAAACACAAAATGATGTACGAGTCTGCAGCAGGCGGCCAGGAAACAGGAAACACTTAACTCTGTCCGTCAGTTTAATCAAAGCGGGACGGAGGCGACCTTTGACCCCGCAGAGCTCGATAATCAGCCTTCATACAGGTGGATTTAAAGTATTCAACAACTTTCCATAAACACAGTCACACAGACTTTAAAACTGTTCTGGAAAGACTCGCCTGACGGTGAAAACTCGAGACAGGTAACTGATAAAAAAAACAAAAGTGCTGCACATGCACAGAGACACCAGAGGAAACAGATTTACTCTCATTTTCTGACTTTTCATTAGAAACTACTTTTTCTGTCTTTTCTCTTTCTTACTTTTCTTTCACTTCTCTCACATTTTCTTCCTCTTTGACTCTAAAAACAACCTAATGATCGTTTCCTCGCAGATTAACCTGCCGATTTTTTTGTTGATTCGGTCGATAAAATGGGAAAAAACTTAAATCACAGTTTCCTAAAGCTCAAAAAGACTTTAATTTCAGTTTATGATGATAAAAAACAGCAAACCCAATATTTATGAAGCTGAAATGTGAGAATATTTTATGTTTTTGCTCTTCAGTGATGAAGATTTGATCATATGTATCATCTAACGGATTAATCAATAAGTTGCTTCAATCACATTAAATTTTGATTTTCTTTAGTCATCTTTAGTGTTAATATTAAGGTTTGTCATGACGTCATCACTGTTTCCTGCTCAGGCTGCTGAATTAGCTCATGTAATATTTAACTAAAGATTATTGTTAATTAATCTGCTTGTTTTGATGAATCATTGATCTGTGAAATCTATGAAATGTCAGAAAAGACGCTCAAGTTGACGCATTTAGACAGAAATGTCAAATATACTCATCTTACTGTCACAGGGCGTCAAGAAAAGATGAAATATTCACATTTTGGAGCCAAAATGATGATTGTTTGGTACTTTTGCTTGAATAAACCTTTAAGTTTTCTGATGATTAGATTTCTGTGCAGTTTCAGCTCCAAATTAATCAACCTTTAATTAATTTTTAGATCCATATGATTATGGATGATGGTGATGATTATAAAGACGCTGCCAACCAAACACAAAAACTTTAAGAGCAGAAAAAGTCTGAGATGAGGAGAAAACAGACGATGAGACCTGCACTGAAGTGTCACAGTTAGTCAGTCAATCAAAGAAGTGATCAGTCATCGATCAGCTGCTGATCAGCCATCGATCAGCTGACTCACCCAGCAGCCCCTCGAACTGCTCGATGGCCAGCACCGCGTTGTCCTGCGTGCTGTGGTGGAGGTGGTTCGGCATCTTGGTCATGTTCCACGGCATCGACCTGCACATCGGGATCCGCACGGACTCGCAGGACGCGGCGCGGACGGAGGCCGGGCAGAGCGCGCAGGAGGCGGCCAGCAGGGCCACGCAGAGCCGCGGGGGGAGCATGGTGCTCGGTCAGAGAGGAGCGCAGAGTCCGCAGCTCGGAGCGGAGCAGCTGCAGGAACAGGGAGGAGCCGCCGTCTTATCCTCACTCACCTCCTCCTCTGCCTCCTCCCCCTGCTCCTCTTACAGCATGCTCTTCCTCCTCTGCCTTCTTTCCTCACAGCTCTCCTCCTCTTCTATCACTCCTCCTCCTCTATCACTCCTCTGCACTTCACCTCTTCCTCCTTCACCTCCTCCTCCTCTATCACTCCTTCTCTGCACATCACCTCCTCCTCCTCCTCCTCTCCTATGTCCCTCCTTCACCTCCTCCTCTTCCTCTCCTCTTCCTCTTCCTCTCCTCCTCCTCTTCTGATCCTCCTTGCTAACAGACAGATTCCTTTTAGATGAAAAATCAACAGCAGCAAAGCCGTCAAAGCTCTTCGATGTGAAACTCATCACATCTCATGAACTCATTTACTGCAGTAAAACTCCCACAAAACTACAACAGTACTACAACAAGTACTGCATTCACTTTATACTTAAGTAAAAGTACTCGAGTCCTCTCAGCTTCATGTAGCATCAGTAGTAAAAGTACTGATTGTGACTTTATTAGACTGTCTTAATACTGAAGCATTTTACTGTTTGCAGTACTTTACAGTTAGTTTGCAGTACTTTACATACCTATATTTTGCAGTACTTTACATACAGTTAGTTTGCAGTACTTTACATACAGTTTGTTTGCAGTACTTTACATACTTTTAGTTTGCAGTACTTTACAGTTAGTTTGCAGTACTTGACATACAGATAGTTTGCAGTACTTTACAGTTAGTTTGCAGTACTTTACATACCTACATTTTGCAGTACTTTACAAATGGTTAGTTTGCTGTACTTTACATACAGTTAGTTTGCTGTACTTTACAGTTAGTTTGCAGTACTTTACAGTTAGTTTGCAGTACTTAACAGTTAGTTTGCAGTACTTTACATACAGTTAGTTTGCAGTACTTAACAGTTAGT
>JBAJHX010000043.1:1413323-1426816 GCA_037176925.1 Amniataba percoides | reverse complement strand
ACACTGACACACTGTAACAAACACTGACACACACTGACACACTGTAACAAACACTGACACACTGTAACAAACACTGACACACACTGACACACTGTAACAAACACTGACACACTGTAACAAACACTGACACACACTGACACACTGTAACAAACACTGACACACACTGACACACTGTAACAAACACTGACACACTGTAACAAACACTGACACACACTGACACACTGTAACAAACACTGACACACACTGACACACTGTAACACACACTGACACACACGGACACACTGTAACACACACTGACACACTGTAACACACACTGACACACTGTAACAAACACTGACACACACTGACACACTGTAACACACACTGACACACACTGACACACTGTAACACACACTGACACACTGTAACACACACTGACACACACTGACACACTGTAACACACACTGTAACACAAACTGACACACTGTAACACACACTGACACACTGTAACACACACTGACACACACTGACACACTGTAACACACACTGACACACTGTAACACACACTGACACACACTGACACAGCCTAGTCTGGTCTCTTTGCATCTTTTCAGGTCTGCTTTGGTCTCTTCTGGTCTCTGTTGTGGCCTCTTTCACTCTCCTCTAGTCTCTTTGGCTGCTTCTGGTCTCTTTTAGTCTCTTCAGGTCTCTTCTGGTCTGGTCTGGTGTCCTCTGCCCTCCTTTCTGAAGTCCTCTGGTCTCTGGGCTTGTCTGTCCCTGGTCTGATCTGGTCTCTGGACTTTGTGGGTTTCTTCAGGTGGTCTCTCTCGGTCAGGCCTCTGGTCTCTTCTGGTCTTTAAACACACAGCGGATCGACCACACTGACCCTGATCGATCCAGATCAGATGAACCAATCATGTAAAGGTTTACACAGCTGACTGACCAGCAGAGGGAGACACACACACACACACACACACACACACACACACACACACACACACACACTCTGAATTCCTCTCCTCTTCACTGTGTCACTGATAACAAATATACAAATACGAATGATTAAGTTGAAATAATTTGTGTATTTTGTCATTTCAAAGCTCTGAATTTTGTCTTACACACACGAAAAGGTAAAAATAATTCTGACGTCACGTTAAAGTGCAGCGTTTCCTGTTTCCAGGCTGTTGCAGCAGCTGCTGTGGATCCTTTTAATTTCAGCCACAGACTTTTTTTTTTATCTTTGTCTATTTTTAGGTCTGACGTCTCGTGTGATTTGCGAGGGTCAGTTTAATGTGGAAAATTCCTCTGAGGTGGAGTAAAAAAGAGAAAGAAGGTCTGAGAGAAAAGAGTCACTGTCATCCAGAGAAACTACAGCAAATATTCAGATCTGTCACTGCAGTAAAAGTAAAAATACTACACTGAAAATCTTATTAAAGTCAAAGTGTGTGAGGATAATGAGGAAAAAGTGCATTAAAGTGTAGTTAAAGACTAAAAGTAAAGTTCTGTGCTCAGTAAAGTGAATCTACTGATGCTTTTCTCCATCGATCCTTTGATTGATTGTTTGCTTGTGAGTGAAAATAGTGAGAAATGCCGTCACAATGAGCACAAACTATGATATTTTCCTCTAAAAGAAAAGAGGAGCACAAAAGGAGCAAAAGTGTCTCATAACAGAGACACTTTTGAAACTTTCAGTTTTTATAATAAAGTTTTTCTCTTCCTTTCTTCTTCTTCCTCCTTCAGGTGACTCTCTTCAGCCAATCAAAGGAGTGAGTTGGCTGCAGCGTCCAATCAGGAGCAGGTGCAGCATCAGGAGGCGCGTCTGTGGGCCCCCCAATCACTGCGCTGTGAAAAACCCCAGGACCTGGTAAAGCCTTTCATTCAACATTCAAACCTTCATCACCACACAGACGCTGCTCTGACACTCGTCTTCAGCCTCTGTATCAGAGCTTGGATGTTGTTCAGGTTGCAGATTTGCACAGCAGGCGTTCAGAAACAGCAGCAGCGTGTTTCGCTCGGCTGACTGGGGGGGGGGGGATGCTGCAGAGCTCAGAGGGGAGTGAACGTGTTCAGGTATTATCCAGAGCCGTCCTGCAGGTTCTTTCTCAGGACGAAGTGAAGCCGTCTCCTCTGTGTGTTTTATTCCTGCACCATGCAGAGCTGCAGCCGCTGACTCTGCTCTGAAAAGAAACACTCAGATTTTTTACTCACAGGTGCAGTCAGCAGTTCTAATCCACTATTTCTCCGACTGAGCGAATATCTCCTCACTTTCCTGCCTCTGTGAACAAACAGCAGCTTAAATTGAGACAAACAACTCGTGCAGACGGCAGCAGTTTGATCACAGGATCATCTGTTATAAATGTTCATCTCTGCATGGTGAGCGGCGAGCAAATATTCACTTTATTTAGCAAGTCACATGTCGGCTGAATTAATCTAGTTTAGTACAGCAGTATGATCCTGAAATAGATTTTATAATCTTTTCATCTGATTTAATTGCAAACAGATCAAAAGAGACATCAACAATAACGACATCATGACGACTTAAAGAGTCTGAATTCATGTTTCATCGGCTCGGTCTGCAGGACGACAAATGAACTTTTAAAACGCTCGTTTGATGAATGAATGTTGTGTTTGATGTTTGATGTTGTGATCAGGACCCTGCAGAATCACTGATCTTAACAAAGTAAAAGTAGGAATACCACAGTGCAGCATTAGCACAGATCACAAATTTGCTTCAAGAAGCTTCACGGTTTTTGCAGCATCAGCCAGCAGCTGTCCTCAGACTCTTATACTTGAATCAGCTCAGATTAAAAAAAGATTTAAATGAGAAAAAATGGAAGATAAGAAGAGCATAAGAGGAGGGATCTTCTTTCAGGACGGACCGGCAGGGACTAAATATAAACTGATGGGAGCATCCAGAGTTTTTGGAGCTCGACCATACAAGGGAGCGAAAATCAGAAGAGCTCAGCTTATTTTTTAATCTTTCTCTCTCAACTTTATGTCTGCTGCTCAGAGAATAAAGCCTGCAGGTCTGAATGACCACCGCCCTCTCGATGCACTCTTTTTAATCACTGCCTCTGACAAACGGCGGTGTAATGAGCTGTGCGGCCTCCAGGGGACGCCAGCGGGACTGAAGGCTGATGGTCTGGCTGAACCACTTGACTGGAGAGGTTTTGTGACTCTCATTTTCAGGAACATTACATCATCATTGTCTAAAAACCACACACACACACACACACTTTCTCTCTGTGAGACGCAGCGGGCGAGCGAGGGGAGGACAGATTGAGACGTCTGTTTGCTGTTTTGTGTCTGAACGGATCGTAAAGTTATGTGTGTTTGAATTTGGAGAGGAGGAGGAGGAGGAAGAGGAGGAGGAGGAGGAGGAAGAGGAGGAGGAGGAGGGAGGTCTGTCGGCTGCAGGATTCCATCACTCTTAGCAACCGTTATTGAGTTACCACGGAAACGCTCTGCGATGTTCTCTGCTTCTCCTTTGTCCTCCTCCATCTCTCTCTCCTCTCTCTCTCCTCCCTCTCCTCTCTCTCTCCTCTCTCTCACTCCATCCTGTCTTTATTGCTGGTCGACTTCCTCCCTCCTGCGTTGCTACGGCGATGCTCTGGGACATTCAGCTGGATCATTTCGCAGCCGCAGCGTTGGAGCGCAGAGCTCGACTGTGAGCTGGTGGAGGAAGCTGCCAGCTGATCAACTCCTTCACTTGTTTGATCGACTGCAGTCTGCTCCTGCTTTTCAACTTTTTTAAAAAAAGAGATCTACACTTTGTTCTGTGACCTTTAACCCTTTGGGTGCTTCAACAGATCGGATCAGAGATTACTGTGGATTGGCCGAGCTTTAAGGTGACATCACAGGAAGTTGGATGAAGTTCCCGCTGTGATCGGCGTCGATGTTTTCACGACTCCGTCAGTCTGAGAGACGTCCGGGAGCCTCAAGGAGACCAAACTCTGACCTGTGAACACTTCTTCACTCACCTAATAACCCCACCTCCTCCACCTCCTCCTCCTCCATCACCGTGAGATGAACGAGGAGGTGCTGGAGACTGAGGAGCAAGAGCAACAGGAGGAGGAAGAGGTGCTGCAACAGGAGGGAGGACGGGAGGAGGTGGAGTTGGAGGAGGTGTTGCAGCAACGGGAAGAACAGCAGGAGGAGAAGATGCAACATGATGAAGAGGTGGTGCAGGAGGAGGTGCAGCAGGCTGAAGAGGAGCAGGTAGAGGAGGAGCAGCCGACTGAGCAGGAGGAGGAGGAGCTGCAGCAGGAGGAGGAGGTGCAGGCGGAGGAGATGTCACGGACTGAGGAAGAGCAGACGGAGGAGCAGCAGCAGAGCGAGCAGGAGCAGCAGACTGAGGAGGTGCAGGACTTTGAGGAGGCTCTGGAGCAGAACCACAACAACCAGGTCCTGATCCGCCTGCGAGGAATGTGAGTAACGTGATGATGATGATGATGATGATGATGATGAGGAGTTATTGGCACTATTGATCACTGGTGATCTTGTTGTGAAGATCTCTCGGTCACTGATCATCCTCGGGGACGGCATCAGCGTGGTCGCCTGGTTGCCGTGGTGATGTTGGCAGTGACTGAGAACGGAGGGAAGACGAATGACAGCAAATGAGTGGAGAACAGTGGGCGTGCGACATCACTGAATATAAGAGTGAGAGAGAGAGAGAGAGAGTGTTTTTGATGAGGTCACAGCTTCCCGTCCGTCCCTCTGTCCGTCCGTCAGGTATCCTCTCTCCTCTCTGGACGTTAACAAGCCGACGTGGCAGCGGGAGCAGCGGCGCCACATCTGTCTGCATGTGAGGCCGAGGCTGCAGATGTAAAGCAGCTCGCCTGTCTTTTTCTTCTCAGTAGTTGCCATGGTAACGGCAGAGCGTTGCGATGCAGCAGCAACTCTCTGCAAAAGACGGAGAGACGGGATGACAGAGGGAGAGAGAAAGAGAGAGAGAGAGATGGAAACGAAAAGAGAGGAAGAGGAAAACTGAAGCTTTGATTTAACGTCCTGTTGATGTTTCAGGGCAGCTTCGTGTCTTTAACAGAGAGCAGCTCAACACAAAACATATAAAAACGTATAAAAATAGTTCCTGTCCTCTTGAAGGGACTTTGTTTTGTGTTTCCAGGTGTTTTTAAAGCAGTTTAAAGCCGTCAGTGTCTCTCAGCTGAACGACTTCTGATAAATGTTTCCAAGTGACGTCACCTGAGTCAGCATCGTTTAGACAATTAAACACATTTGAGACTCTGAGTGAATATCTGGTGATTGAGTTGCATTGTGGGTAGTGTACCAGGTTCTGACATGAAGAAGTGTGTGTGGGATAAAATATGATTTCTCTACTTATGCTGCATCAACTTTCCCCTTTTTACAAACTTTATAAACTGCGTGTTACAGAGGTGAAATGTTAAATAGGTGCATGAAACTTCACATGCTCAAACATTCAGAGATGTTGTAGAGTGTGTTTTAGTGTGTGTTTAGATAACAGTGTGTGTTCAGCTCTGCGGCTGCAGTGTGTGTCTTCATATCACACTGTGTGAAGATCCACATCTGCAGCACAAAACTTCACCAACACCTCCACAAAGACGCACCAGACTTTTAATCTGGGGGTGTTTTTTTAAATAATATTTTACGCAGGAGTGTTTCCAGCTTTGTGTCTGCAGTTTGTGTTCATCCTGTCTCATCATCAGCTCCATAAAGAAATGTCTCTCTCAGTTTGTGACCTCGACCTCTGACTCGATCACCTGCATCAGCGCCTGTCAGACTGACGCTCACATACCTCGAGTGTCCACATACTTTTGTCCACAGGGTGCATTTTGCGTCTGAGATGTAAAATATCACATGTGAAAACTTGAGTTTCACACGCTCTTTATTTGTGCCACTGTGCCGCTTCAGAAGTGGAGCTCTCGACCACACGAGAGTCCTCATCCTCCTCTTCCTCCTCAGCTGAATCATGACTCATCGGTGCACAGACTGACACTCCTCAAATCAGAAACATCAGATGACAAAAAACTGATTTTGGAAACAGCGTTTGCAGTCAAAGATAGTGTTACTAAATAAGACGTATTTGTACATTTACATCTCATCATTGAATCACTTCTCATGTCACCGTGGTGTCGTTCACCTGTAATGTTTCCTTTTATGATTTTTCTCGCATCAGCAGCAGTGAAATGAAATGTGCATGGCATCATTTCCATAAAACACTCACGGTAATTTATGCCCCTTTGGCACCTCTTGTTCTGTTTAACAGACCCTACTCGCTTTGCAGCATCTTGTTTCAGTTACTATTTGGCAACTGAGCAAAATATCTCCCAAAAAACACAGAAATGTACCAGCAGAAGTTGGTGTGCTGGTTGAAGAAGTTGAGGCCAAGAGAAGTGTTTAATTTAGCCAAATCCTGTAATAAACATTGGCAAGTGAAGGTGTAATCTGTCAGCAGTGATTCAATGAGATGGAAACACTGAAGGTGTAAAAATAAAAATGCAGACTTCAACATAGAAGCTCAACAATAAACTGACCAAACCTTTCGGGGGAACTCGTCATCGGGAAAACTGCTTCTGTCGCTTTACTGAGGATTTGTTGTTGTTGTTTTAGAGGAGGCGACATTTACAAGTTTACCTCAGAAAGACCTCGGAGAAACATTTAAAACAGAAAGACTTTGTTGGAAACAGTTTTTCTTTGTCTGCTCGTGGTGAAATTGGCTGACATTAATTACTTAAGTCATTAAACTGATTTTTACAGGTTGAAGTGGAAACACTTCAACCTGTAAAAATAATTTAAAAACAATAATAATTTCTCTTTTTTGGCATTTTGTCCACATGCAAAGTGTTTTTCAGGTCACTAAAAGCAAACCTCTGTGGAAAGTCCTTTCAAAGTGAAGATTTTCAGAAACATCGCCTGGTTTCTGTCTGTTGCTTTGCATAATCAGCGGGAGCCTGAAACAACAACAGTGGATCACTGGTTCGTTCGCTTTGCACTGCAAGGTCTAATTATGAGCTGTCAGATAACTTTAAATATATAATTAGCTGTTCTTTTCAAGTTACTTCTGCCAAAGGGAAATAAACTCATTATGCTCACATACTCCCCTGTGGTGTTTGACGTATCGTTAGCGTACAGTTTATCGCCATCTGCTGGCCGGCAGTCCTGAGGTGTGGACAGGATCGTTCTTTTAAACAGAACATCTGGAATAAATCAGGCATTTCTTATTTTGATGTGCGATGATGTTTGCAGTCATTAACACACTTTTACACTCTCGTATGAAAGCATGAAAGCATGTTTCGTAGAAAAGTGCTGCTCAGTCATCACCCACATCTGTTTTTCTGGAGGACTGGGAGTCTGCAGAGACCACGTTTGGATAAATATAAAAAAAGCACAAGCTGTCCCGCCCTTTGTGACTCTGCGCTGACACAAACACTTGTTGTGCAGCTGCTTGTTCGGACACATCACAGGTCTCCACACAGTGACTCTCAAAGGGCCTTAAAAACGTTTAACCTGACAGTCGAAGCTCCGGCAGAGACGCAGAGAGTCTGACCGTCGCTAACGTCTCCGTCTGTGCTGCGCTGAGCGAGGGTCGGTCAGTCTGCGCGTCCCTCCACCCTCCACATCACACAACATGTCAATACATTTTAAAATCTGCTGAGAATAAAGGTTCGAGCACAACTCCAGGATGAAGTTACTCTTTGCCACCCGTTTTTTGGGGGCTTAAAATGAAAAATCTAACTAGCAGAGCTTCATCACGTGGTGCAATGACAATAAACTGAACTCTTTAGCGATGGACAAAAACACGTCGTGTGAGCTTTGAGTACCAAATTCTCACCAGCTCATCTTTGAGACCAACTGGATGTTTTCAGGACATTTGAAGGATTCACCTCAAGACTTTCCTGAGATCTCGTGCTCACAAGGATCGGAAAGACAAGTGGACAACACAAAAACATCAAGCGCCAAGCCACTGCGGTCTCCGGCTCAGAGAGTAAAACATGACAATATGAGGACAGAGAGGTTCGATATCATATCTACCTGCAGCACACAATACTCCCCCTGATACCTCAGTTTGGGGAACATAAAACAAAATGTTCCCAATAGCTCAGTGAGTCACTGTTACATAAAGCAGTTTGTCTAAATTACATTCAGTTTGAAGCTCGAGCAGATTTTCAGATCATCCGACAGACAAAGAATCTGAGCGAGGTTTTGATACTCAAAGAAAGACGTTGAAAAGCTTCTTCGATGTTTAAACTCGCTCCACCTGCAGCAAAGCAGCCCTGAAAACTGTTGTGACAAGTGATTGTCTAATTGTGGTGAAATCCACAGAGATAAGAGCCGTTTGTCACATCCGCTCAGGGACTAAAGACAAAAAAATCCTCTTAGTGATTCAGGAGCATTTATAGAAATGCTTAATAACGTCTGCTGTCCCTGTTAGATGCATCGATAAATAAGAAATAAGTCAAAGAGGTGTTGAGTAATGCTATTTAAAGGATGTGCCATTTCACAAACATCAGTGAATCTCATTGTTCTCATCACAGCTGCATAGTGTGTGTGTGTGTGTTTGTGTGTTTTTGTGTGTGTGGTCCTTGGTGACACGGCTCTCCAACCGCCGAGTGCCTCCTTGTGTTTACATTTATCTCCTGATTGATCCTGTAAATTCCCCCTGATGGACGTGAGCTGTGGATGCAGATCAGCAAACATGCAGAGGTCCGTGCTGTTTGGAGGGAAAACAAATAAGAGTACAGATTTGTTTTTTTTTTGTCACCCTCCCTAGTTTCCGTGGTAACCGCTGAGCATTTCAATGCAGGAAACTCTGATGAGGAGTGAGGGACAGACACACAACAGTTTTTATCTGTTTTATATTCTCTGGATTATACTAATTCTTGACTTATTTCTTCATATCGGTGCGCTTTGGTGAGAGAGTGATGAAACAGTGAGGTGGAAAGATAGAAAAATGTGCACTGGAGAGTTTATCAGACAGTTTATTGAAGCGTAAAATAGAAGAAACTGTCTGAAACAGTCCAGAGACGACAGAAAAAACTGAATAAAAACCAAGTGTTCAGTTATCACAGAAACTAAAACACTGAAGAAACCAGGATTTTATTCCTGGTTTTCATTCGTGTGCATTTACACTTTAAACTGCAAAAGTCTGACTCCAAAACAACAACTCAGGTTGCTGAATTGTGTGTGTGTGTGTGTGTGTGTGTGTGTGTGTGTGTGTTGGTCTATTATCACACTGCTGCATTTTAATGGATGCTCTGCTTCTTTTTCAGGCCGGGGCGCCTGGTTTTCATGTAGGCGGTGTAGATAGAGTTAAGCAGTAATACAGTGCGAAGTGCACCCTGCGGTGGTGCATCACAAACAGAGTGAGGCAGAGAAATAATGCATCTAAGAATAAAATCCTCTTCATATGCTCATTACTAATAACGCTCAAGGACGCAGGGAAGAGTTTTGAGGTGAGAGGAGGAAACGTTGCAGCTCAAGGACGAGAAAGTGGAGAAGGCAAATGCAAATTCTTCCACTGAAGGCGTCAGCCTGGAAAAGTCATGACAGAGCGGTGAGTCACTCTCCAGAAAGTCTCTCTGTCCTCACCTGTCACTGTCGGTGCTGCAGCGTGTTTTTGTTTTTTCTGACCAAAAACACAAAGCAGCCTGCAGCCCGGCGATGCTCACCCCGCCGCACCCTGCTTTGTAATTCAGCTCTGAGCCGCCCACGCAGGCCGGGGAACAATTACCAGCCGACCATGAAATAACAGCTTCCTGCTGTCAGATATCAAAGCTCAGATGTGTCGGAGCTGTGATTAGTCTTCAGGGTCAGATCGCAGGCCTGTGATTGGCTAATTTCAGACCAAATGGGGCGTTTGGATGCTCGTCATCAACTGGTGGAGCTTGTTTATATCTGATGTACATCTTTACATCCCAGAGCTTTTTCATCTGTCCAATTCATTTAGAGGATTAACGAGTGAGCGGCGGACGTATTAACTCACTGATGTCCTGCTGATCAGCCTGCTGCACGTGTAAATAGAGTAATAATAACCCAAAGTGTAGAAAAGTGCTGAAGTGGTGACGGCTCGCGTTCTCAGACTGCGACGAAGCACAGAAATGAACAATAAGTATTGTTACTGCACCAAATTATTTCACATTTTTCATGTTTTATATCTAAACCTTCTCTGTGTTTGTGAACAGAAGAGATTAACTTTTCAAACAAAATCATATTTAACACATTTTCACATTGTGGAAAACAAAAAGGCTGCTGCAGTCTTCTCGTGGGGGAGTCTGTGCAGCCCACCTATGTGTAATAAACATTTAGTAAATACTGATGTACAACGAATAAAGATGCATCTGAAAGTCTTATAATCTCTCTCAACCTGTTTTCTAATTATGTAGAAAACTACGAGCTACAATTTCAATGTTGTTAAAACTCTTTCTAACAAACCAAGTTTATTAAATCTTAATTTATTCAGAGAAATAAATAAAATAAATGAGTCTTCAGGAACTTTCTGCTCACACATCAGATTTTTGCTGCTGTGGATCAAATAAACGCTTCACCTGGAGGCCGCTTGCAGCTGAAGGCTCCACTTTATGATCGTGGTTCGTTATTACAGCGCACAGTTATAATTAGAAATACTCTCCATGAATATTTGTCCTCCATCTTCATCTTCGATTTACTATTAAAAGAGAAATTGTTCACACGCTGGAATCTCAAGCTAAAAAAAAGTTTCTGACTGTCTCTGTTTTTGTTTCTGTTTACAGGCAGAAATACAAAAGTACATCGCAGAGGTAAGACACACACACACACACACATCAGTAATATGAAAAGTATTAATGAATGAAACACTTGATATCACTACTATGTCTGCTCCTGATTATAGTTTAATTTCACAAAAGGAATTCATTAAAATTTTCCGGAAATTTAAACGCTTAAACGTCTGCAGTCTTGAACTTTTGGTTCTCCGCTTCCCCGTCTTACTCCAGCGGTAACCATGGCAACTAAAACAGATTTCCTCCAGTTTACAGGAAGGTGTTTGGTTACCATGACGACGGCACGATGCCCGGCCGCCGCAGAGTCTTTATGTCTCTCTGTCGTCAGCTTCCTCTGCTGTAAACATTTGAAACCATCACACCCTCCCATAAAAACAGTAAAAAAACAGAGTCACAGGTGCAACGTTTCCGCCCGTCTATACGTCCGTCCGTACTCAGTCTGAACACTCAGACTGTATGTATGAATATATAAACCCTCTTTGGGGTGCAAAATGTCGCTTCACACCCACTCGGCATCTCTGAGCAATAAGATACTGAGATTATATAAAGTAAAGATCTTTTTTACATCAAGCTGTGGTTTCACACTGAAATCCTGACAGGCAGAACAAAGTCACGGTTGCAGCGTTCGAGTCTAGAAGGAAACCTGTCCGTTTCCTGGAGGAGACTCCTGTTGCTGACTGTGGGAGTCGGCTGATTGACAGGAGGCAGAGTGTCGTGCGTCCATCTGGAGGAAACAGATTTTCGTGTTCTGGTTGTGTGGTGTGAACAGGACGGCAGCTGTGTGGGTGCAAAGTATGAAGACGGGTACTTCCTTCTGTCAGTCAGCAGGTGTGATGTGAGGAGGATTTCTGCTGCTCTCGCTGCTGAAAACTTTACATCCCGACAGACGACGTCACATGATTTCTGCAGCTCAGACGCAGATTTATAGCTCGCTGCTGCACTCAGAGATCACATGATTTGACCTTTAACCCCTCCTCTTTGTTGTTGACCTTTTAGAGCGTCTCCGCTTTCAGCTCAAACATGGAGGAAACCTTTGATTCTCTGAAAATATTATGTGATTACGCGAGTGTACCTGAGCTCTCTGCAGCGGGGAGACTTTTTATTGGAGTGGACGGTTAAAAATAGTTTTGGGTGGGTGAGCTGAAAGCTGTGATTGTCTGATTGAACTCAGTCAGCATGAGGAGCCTTAATGACGAAGGTGGAGATAACAGCTGGGCTGAAAGATTTCCTGCTGATCCACTTTGGGAAGAGGAATCTCCAGTGTGAGGAAACTGACAACAGCATGAATCAACAGCCGTTAACACGTGACAGGCCGTGTTGTTCCAAGATTTTATCACCATGTGCACAATTACATGGAGCTTGGTGGTTTTCTTTGTCCTTGTTAGACTCAATAATTTCATTTCCAGCAGCTGCTTCATGTAATTATTGTACATATGATGACAAATAAAGTCTTTAATCTCCACTCCTGAACACATATACTCACATATGCCTTGTGTCATGTTGTTTACTTTGTCCTTTGCTATTCACACACTCCAGTAACTGTATGTGACCCGTGTGTGTTGTTCTCAGGCTGAAGGGGGTCCTGGAGCAGATGGACCGAGGTGTCGTGGACCTGCAGGAGCTCCGCAGGAATCTGGAGCTCGCAGCTGCCATGTTGGATGCTGTTTACACCGATGAGACCAAGTAGGACCGAAGAGGCCGACAGATGGACGCATGGCTAAATAAATCTCTGCTTCCCTGGTCTGTGACTAACAGGACTTTCTGTCTCTCCTGCAGGCGTCTCCTGGACACTGAGGACGAGCTCAGCGACCTGCAGGCGGAGTCGGTGCCCAGCGAGGTCCGCGATTGGCTGGCGTGCACCTTCAGCAGGAAGATGGGCGTGGCCAAGCGGCGCCCCGAAGAGAAGCCGAGATTCAGGAGCATCGTCCACGCAGTGCAAGCTGGGATATTTGTTGAGAGGTAACAAGAAAATGTATCAAGATAAGATGAGATAAACTATTAATTAATTTACTTGTCACAGCAGTTCAATCATAAGACAAATATAAAAAGAGATATAGAAGATATAAATACACTTTATACGTCCTCCGTATTCACAGACATAAAGATCATAAAGTTATAATCACAGATTGTTCCTGTTTTGAAATATGAAGTATCTGAAAGTGTCGGTAGATTTATAAACATTTATATTACAAGTTATGATATTTCCAAACAAACCCTCATTCTATAAAAACAAAACAAACTAACTAAAGCAAACAAAACGAAGGCGTCTGATTGGTGGTTTCATCTGAAAGTTTTTCCAATACTAGTGGACTCTAAGTTGATGTAATGCAGCGTTCGACAGTTTTACAAAAAATCAGATTTTTTATGAATCATTTTGAATGTTTGACCCAAACACAGAAAGCACCCAGATAGAAAAACTGAATAAATGTGTGAGGATCTAAATCTGCAGCTCTCACATTCAACCTCCACAACTTCACTAACACCTCCACAAAGACGCACCAGACTTTTTTCTTTTCTTAATGCTTCTGCAGGGAGGATATGGACACCACCGCCCACTGACTGTGGTGTACTTTTAGTCTGTTTTTTTAATGATACTTTGGACACTAGTTTGTTTCCAACTTTGTGTCAGCAGTTTGTTGTCACCCTGTTTCGTGAAGTACAAAAGAAGCTGCAGAAACAAGCATGAGGTGTGTTTGTCCAGTGTGGATGTGTGCAAGTAAATTCATCTCCAGTGTTGTATAGTGACAAAATAAAACCCAGAAAAAAATGAAACAAAAG
>JBAJHX010000043.1:1345557-1368582 GCA_037176925.1 Amniataba percoides | reverse complement strand
GCGGAGAGCCTCCTTTGTGCTCGAGTGTCTGAATCCTCTCTGGTCTGCTTTGATTGTTGCTGGAGAAAGAGGCTGTCAGCAGCGTGTGCACACACAAATAGTGTTTTTCTTACGAATATAGATTTTTCATTTCTCTCTGCTCTGTATTAAATTGCTTTTCACGCTGGTCACTGTCGCCTTTGTATTTATGTCAAAACATAAAAAAACACTGAATATCTGAAAGTCCAAACCAACATGATAGTCAGTTGAGTACCTTAATTACAGAAGCAGATGAGTTGTATAAACCAGAGACAGAAATGTGAAGTGGACCATCAGATTTTGCAGCGTTAGATGTTACGTTTTGATGAGACTCAGTGTGTGATTTTAGCTTTGGGTGATTATTAATGATGTGCTGAAATAATGATTACGTTTTCACAGGAATAACATACACCAACAGATTATTAGCAGCAGGCAGTCACAAGCCCGAGGTCTCAGAGTGAACCACAGGTCGAGATTTATCTTTGTGTGACGCCGTGCCAGCTGCCTGATGGCTCGATGCTTCTCGTGATTTAAAACAAGGGAGAAGAAAATGTGTGGAAACTGTGAACAGGAGGAAACACGGAGCACAGTCACTGTTAACTCTGTAGGCCATTATTATTACTAATATTATTATTACACCTATTAAAACCATTATTTGTCCATATAATAAGTATTATTTGGGAGATTTTCTCCCTTAATTAGACAGAGACAGTAGCTAGCTGACAGGAAATGAAGCGGAAGGGGTAAGGAGGGGAGGAAGTGTTTGAAAGGTCACGGCCGGACTTGAACCGGGAATGTTGTAATTAAATGGTCACTGTCTTAAACCCCATTAACACAAAAGTCTCTGTCAACGTCTCTCAGTCTCCAAATCTAACTTTGTCTTAATCGTGTGAACATTTGAGCAGCGTGTCTCTCTGGAAAAACGCAGAGTGAGTGTGTGTTTGTGTCAGCATTATGTGTGTTAACAGGGCGGTGTGAGATTAAGCAGATGGTGTTGTTGTAGCTCGTTCACCTTAGTGGTTGTTTTCTCTGCATTATGTGTCAAATCACGTTTAGCCTGGAAGGAATTTTCATTATAAACACTTTGTCGTCGATCTGCTGCAAGCGTGTGATGTATGCATGATTGTATGTATGTGTGTATGTATGTATGTATGTATGTATGTATGTATGTATGTTAGCCGAGGGCATCAGTTCTCTGGCAAACGAACATTTGCACCGATACTGATTATATGTCATTATAATGATTGGATTTAACTGCAGAATATGAATGTTTTACACGCTGCTGTGACCTTCAAGTTACGCAGTGAGAAAGAGTCTTAATATTCAGTACTTTGTGACCTTAAAGATCTTTGGACTCAGGTGATCGCAGGTATCAGAGCGAGTGAAGCTGCCGTCACATGTGAGGCGGTCGCAGCTGATGTGAGTCTTGTTTGTTTGTGAGGAGGTTGTGTTGTAGTCAGCGGATGATGGAAAGCATCCAGGTTGTGTCTGCTGGATCTCAGGCCTGCAGATGTTTCCTGCTTCATTGTTCAGAAACTAAACAGAAGCTCCAGTTGTGGACCTGCAGGCGCCTGCAGTCCGAACGAGTTCCCCGTCCTTCCCATAATCCTCCTTGACCCAGACCTCCTCTTCTCTTCACTTCCACTGTCACAGTTGTTTTCTGTTGTGGTTACACAACAGGTAGTGATTTCTGTTATCTGTCAGCATACAGCAGTTCACTTCTTTAATACTTATTATAACTCACAAATTCATTTCACTGAGTTCATCTGTGGTTTAAACATGAAAATCTGCCACAGTGTGAGAACATTTTTCCTTCAGGAGGTGGTGGAGACCATAAATAGAGCTCAAAGAGAGACTCACATTCATCAGGTGACACAAACATGACAAATAAAAGATCACGTTGCTGCGTAACTGCTGGATGTGGAAACAAGCAGCTGTTTGCTCACAAGTTCAACATTTCAAATAAAGCAATAAAAGGTGATGGTGTGTCATTGATTAAAACAGCCTTTACTGGAGGAGTGAAAGAAAGAAAAATCTCCCTCCATACAAAAAAAGAAGAGTTTAGATGTGAAGAGATGAGAATGACACCAGCCCTCATTAGATTTTAAACGTGAGGTAATTATATAATATCAACGAAACATGAAATGAGTCTGGACGAGCCGTCACAGGTCGTCTCTCGCCCTCTTACGCTGCTGCAGACATCCTAAGGAGAAATAAAAAATGCAGAACAAAAAGTAATCCACCCCGTCTGCTGCCTCTCCCTCACGTTAATGAACGTTCAGGTTTTACAGTAAAAACGAACTCTGTTGTTTGCTTCATAATTGACCCAGCAGTAGACATTTTTATGATTCTCATTTACATTTTCTCATTAAAAACCCTGAAAGTAAACAAATGTGTGAATATATTTCTCTGAGACAAACAGCTGAATTTCACTCTGTGTTTTCCACAGAAAAGGGAATAAAAAGGTTCTGCTGTTGATATTTCAGATATATATTTCAATTATTTAGAGGCTTGTTCATTCTGTAGCATTTTATGATGATATAACAGTGTTTTAAGCCGTTTTTATTAAATAAAGTCTTTGCTCATTGAAATGTGATTTGAGAGATAAAAGAGTATTTTTATCCAGTATCTTCTCTTCCCCTTATGATTGGAAAAAAGGTCCTTTATTGAGTATGTTTCCTTTTTTCATAGCTGGTAATGGATGGGACACTGGCTGTCAGAGTTCAGTTCATTTATACTTTGAAGGAGACTGAATCTTTGAGCTCTTCTCCTGCAGCTCGCTGATCCGACTGCAGATTCCAAAACATCTGGAAGCACGAGACCACAGAGGTGCAGCCTTTTGTTGTATCTCGGTGCTAAAAGGGGATTTTCATTTCAAAGCTTTCGCTCAGCTCTGCAGCCGAGCGTCTGACCCTCCTGAATTATTTGCAGTGAGATCAGCGTGGCAGGTAGAGCCTGAGAATAACAACAACATCCTATTTCTGGAGCTGAGCAGCGGAGCGCCAACCAGGCCCATTATGTGCGATTAGCTCTCTGCTTTGCCATTTTTGTACACGAATCGAGATTTTTCTTCCCCCTCCATCTCCGGCCTCCTTCCTCTTTTTTCCTGCACTTCCTCCTCTCCCCTCCTTCAGCGACTGGGTGTGGCAAGCTGCTGCTTTTGGAATAAGTGAACAACAGCCTGCGCACCCTCTGGAGACGCTGGCCTTGTTTGGGAATGTGAGAGCTATTTCAGAGCCAGTTTATGAAGAAAGAGGAGCTTGAGTGTGGAAAAGAGTAAAAAAAAAACAGCACCCACAGTCTTTATTGTCTCCCCAAGTTTTAGTTCTGAGGTTGAGGTTTGTTCACAAAAAGGTTAAGAGTCAAGAAAGCAGATTTAAAAGAAAATGAAGAGGAAAAAAATGAAATTGCAGAGCCACAGTGCGGTTAAGATGGAGTGTAAAGGCCGCAAATGGGAAAGGTGGAGGAAGTCAGATGGAAAATGAAGATGGGATAGAAAAATAATAAAGAGGAGATTGAAGTGGAGAGATTGAGTGTCAGATTTGTGGCTGAGAGGAAAAACAGAAACGAGACGATGGAAGAAACAACTCATTGATCAGAAAGCTCACTGTTGGTTTTATGGGAGGTTTAGTGGAGCTGTTTTCTTCTAATGCAAAAGCAGAAGGAGTGTGTGTGTTTGTGTGTGTGTGTGTGTGTGTGTGTGTGTGTTTTGGTGTGCAGCGACAGACATGATTGAGGCGGCCGCTCCGTTTCCACATCAACGTTATCTCTGAAAATGTGTCTGCAGGAATTTTCTTCTCGTTTTGACAAGCAGATGATTTATGCAGCGGGGGGAGCTGCGGGGCTCCACAGCTCTGATCGCTGAGCTGGTGAAACAAACTCTGTGGCATTTAACAAAAGCACACACACACACACACACACACACACACACACGGAGAGTCCAGTAACCCGTACACACAGACCAGCTGACATTTTAAAGAAACGTCCTCGTTCTCTGTGTATTGTTGCATGGAAGCCGTCTGATCTGCAGTAATGACTCTGCACCCGGCTCCGTCTACCGCAGTGCAATTATTAGTTTAAAATCATGCTGGAGACTCACAGGGCACGACGCTCCGTGATAAATACTTTACAACACGGCATCAAAAATTTACAGCAGCCCGAATGTTTCCGAGCAGTAAGACGTGCCAGGAAAAGTGCAGCTTTACAAAACTTCTTACAGTGAACTTTATTAGACTTTGGTACACTTAAAAACACACAGCATTAAAAACCATCATCTCCTGTTCTGAGTGTGATACAGTGGGGCAAAAAAGTATTTAGTCAGCCACCAATTGTGCAAGTTCTCCCACTTAAAAAGATGAGAGAGGCCTGTAATTTTCATCAGAGGTACACTTCAACGATGAGAGACAGAATGAGGGGAAATAATCCAGGAAATCACATTGTAGGATTTTTAATGAATTAATTGGTAAAAGAAGTATTTGGTCACCTACAAACAAGCGAGATTTCTGGCTCTCACACACCTGCAACTTCTTTAAGAGGCTCCTCAGTCCTCCACTCGTTACCTGTATTAATGGCACCTGTTTGAAGTCGTTGTCGGTATAAAAGACACCTTTCCACAACAGTCAGACTCCAAACTCCACTGTGGCCAAGAAAAACTTCCCAGACAGTTCAGGACGATGTTTCTGTGAGGGGGAGGGATCAGGTTCACATTAGACCAGCAATTAAATGAGATCTGGAGAATAAATGGGCTGCTAAGAACAAAAAAAAAGGCTCTGGGGAGGTGATGCTGGAGGAATTATTGATCGAGACGGCTCTTATAATGGAGGAGTTTGATGCTTTTATATGCTAATGCCGCCAACACTAAGTGAAGAGTCACATTCAGAAACACTTGATCACCCGAGACGAGGCTTTCCGGCGATTTCTGGCCCGCAGGCGTCGACACAGCTCACCTGTTCAGGCTCACTTTGTCCTCACAATTAAAACCTTTCAGACAAATGAGGAAGAAGGTGGCGTGTTGGTCTGAGGATGAAGCTCACTCTGCTCCTGGCAAACAAAAGGTTTCATATGAAGAATACAAACCACGACAGAGCAGAAGCCGAGCGGCTCCTTAAAACCTGCAGATATCGATCAGATCAGTGAATCTGTTCCTGGTGTTCCTCTTTTTAAGAAACTACCACATCCATGAAGTCGCACCAAACCTCTCTGATTCAGCATCTCATCTCATGTTTAACTTCTTTTACTTTCGTGCCAACAGTTAAATTAGCAGATCAATACTGCGATTGATCGTATCAGCGCGGTGACTTCCTCTTTCCTCCAGGAAGTCATCGCGCCCGGCCATAAATAAGCCCTCCCAGATATGATCGAGCTTTAGAGGCGCTGTTATGGAGATTTTGTGACCTTTTGTGACTCCTTCTCCTGCTACTTCCTGTCTTTATGCTAAGCTAAGCTAACCACATCCTGTTTCATATTTTCATTGCCGACATGAAAGTTGGTTCTTTGGGTTTATTTACTGTTCAAATATTTACTCAGTTATCAGTCCAATTGTATATATATTTAACTTCTGAGTACACAAAGCAGCTCTCGTCCAGCGACAGGCTGAACCCCCGCAGTAGGACAGGAAGTGATCCCCTTTATTTTGGTAGGGATTTCCCCTCGTTGTTGTCCAGCGAGGAAACAGGTGTTTGTGAGAGCTTTATCTCTCCGGCAGCTTCCTCTCCTCGACCTCCACGACGACCACAAACAAACAAACAACCTGCGCCGCCGTCACTGAAGCTGCACGATTCGTCCAAAAGTGTCTCAACTTTTTTTTTTTTTTTTCAATCTAACTTGGCTGCAGCTCAGCCGGCGTCTGATTGGCCGAGAGTCGCTGTTATCTCATCCTCTTGTCTCGTCTCGGCCTGAGAGAAGCTGCCGGAGCATGGCATCTGCATTCCTCCCCCCCTCCCCCCCGGCCTCCTCCGGCCTCCTCCCCCCTTCATATCCTGTCGTTCCACACATTCCTGCACACGAAGCCCAAACTGGAGCTTTAAATTCACCTTCGCTCTGTTGAGCCTGCGTCTGTGTCTGTGTGTGTGTGTGTGTGTGTGTGTGTGTGCTTGACCTTTGACCTGGAGAACGAGGACACATGGAGAGAGAGGGAACATGTTCAGAAAGTGAGGATATTTTGATAAAGAGTGGAAAAACTCTGTGAAAGTGAGGACATTTTTTAAAAGTGGAACACATGTTGATACTGTCATTCCCGGGTTTGACCTTTTGTACCTTTTCAAAGTGTGTGTGTGTGTCTGTGGGGATGAATGATAACACATTTAGACGCCAGTGCAAATTATCTCGTATTTGCATGTGTGATATTTGTACTTGCAAATCCGCTGCGTCGTGCTGCGTCGTGTCCGCCGCAGGAACAGACTGGGCGCCTGTCCAGACCGGTTAGGCCCAAACTAACAGGAGCCTCATCGGTACGTCACATTTTTCCTCCACTGTTTAAGGTCAGCTGCTCTGAGCTTTGGTCCAGAGAGCATGAACGCTTGTGGTCATTAGTTTCGTCTAACGCCACCTCGGGACAAACGGTGGCTTCACCAGCAGTGTGTTGAAGACTTTAATCTGGCTGAACTGGCGGCGCTTGTTGCTCCGTCTCTCTCTGAATCAGTGTTGCCTCCCCTCGGTTCAGATGTGACAGAAATCCTGAGCGTTGCCGCTGAAGCAACATGAGACTCTTGTTTCTGTTTCCACCAGAAAGTATCTGAAAAATGCACAAAGCTGAGATTTGCAGGGGGATTGGGGGGGCGGGCTGTGGAAAATAACAGAGGATCAAGGCAGTGGAGTGAAACCTGTACATGTACATTTATTAGTCTCTGCAGTGTGTGTGGCTTCAGTCAGACTTCACTGTTTCCATCTGCACTGGACGCCTCGTTAACAGTTTACTCTCGTCCTCTGATCCTCAGTCGAAACTCTGATTTCTTTACAATTCAAGCCCCGATCCAGGATCCTAACCTGCCTGTCTGACGTCCTCCTGTGTGTCCTCTCTGCAGGCTCTGCTGAGGATGGACTGTCAGGGCCTCGTGGCTCGGCTCGTCATGGACTTCGTCCTCCTCACCACGGCGGTGGAGGTGGCCGGCCGCTGGAGGGAGCTGGCTGAGAGGCTCG
This sequence comes from Amniataba percoides, assembly GCA_037176925.1. Lineage (NCBI taxonomy): Eukaryota > Metazoa > Chordata > Actinopteri > Centrarchiformes > Terapontidae > Amniataba > Amniataba percoides. The sequence continues at coordinate 1,361,427 of JBAJHX010000043.1, read as the reverse complement.
CCAAGGTCTCACGCCAGCAGATGGACGCTTATGAGGCGCCGCATCGCGACAAGAACGGGGTGGTGGACAGCGAGGTACGTCCGACTTACAGGACGACTGCTGTTTGAGACGCAGGGATGGAAAGGATTTACTGAGATTAAATCATAAGACAGAGTTAAAGTTTGATGGTTAATAACAAAACTTTTGTGTTTTGATTGTAATAAAAACATAATCAGCTGATACATATGAAGACATGAGAAGTTGTCAGTAAGAACTCCTGGATAAGATCAGTGAACAGCGAAAGTCTCTCTCAGCGTTGACATGTTGCTTTGATTGTAACGGTGACAAACAGGCGTAGAAATGATGGCAGAGACAGTCTGCAGGTAAGATAAACATCTCATAGCGTGTCATCTCTCTCTCGCAGGCCATGTGGAAGCCGGCGTACGACTTCCTGGTCACGTGGGCCGCTCAGATCGGCGACAGCTACAGGGACGTGATCCAGGAGCTGCACCTGGGCCTGGACAAGATGAAGAACCCCATCACCAAACGCTGGAAGCACCTGACCGGCACGCTCATCCTGGTCAACTGCCTGGACGCCCTGCGGAGCTCCGCCTTCAGCCCCGCCGCTCAGGACGACTACGCCATCTAAACGAACTCCGCCCCACCCGTCAGCTCACCTCGCTCCCCACCGTTTGAAATGCTGCACATCAGCTGTCCGCTCACTCTGAATGCCACTACTGCTGTCGTATGTTGTTGTTTTGTTCCTGCGGCGCCGCCTTCAGCTCCTCGTGCCCGCGGGAGCGTCGCAGAGCCGCCTCCACGTCTCCACGGCCGCCAGCCAAACAACACAGCGCTGCACGGAGCCCGCAGTATTCACAAAGACTCTTTTAATAGTTCCTGTCTTGCATAGTTATGTATTTTTGTACTCTTATTATGGCACAGCGTTTTTTAAAGCAACACTTTGGTTAAGAACTGTGGACGAACGCCAAGAAAGACACTTTTTCAAGAAAAGACACTTTTTGATATCGTATCCTTGTAGCCTTGTCACACGTGTCAAATCTGTTCTATTTATTTGTGCAAAGTCTGTTTTCTTCTTCAGGTTCTCTCACTGGTCCTCCTCATTTCAAAGATCCAGATGTTCTGCTGTCAGAGAGACCTGCCGCTCAACAAAACCCAATAATTTATTCATGTAAACCAAATTTTCTTCTTTGCTCTCCAGTAGTGCCAAACAGCGACTCCATTAATCGATTAGTCATTTTACAGAAAAGTAATCAGGTGAAATATTCTAAAGTGATTTTATGTACAAAACAAATAATTTGAAAAATTGGACATGCAATTTTTTACCTTTTTAAGTAAGAGTAAATTATTGTATCAGTCTAAACTCGTTGAAGTGAATTAATCTCCAGAATAAATGGACCTTTTCACACAGTCTTCATCTGCAGATGATGAGGACGATGTGATTCGACCGAACAAACTGAGCTCAGATTTTTCTATCAGTGATCCATCTGAGTAAAATACTCGATGTTTTCAGCCTTACCCTCCATGAAACTGTGTCCACTCGTCTCTTCAGCTCTTCCTGTTTCTTTTGTCTGATGGAAGTACTTTTTACCAAAGCTCGCCAAATGACTCCAGCTCCACACAGATGAGCTTGTACAATGTTGAGACCACTGCTGTAATGACACTGTCCGTCAAAGCTTCTGGTTAGGTTTTGTCTCAGTGCTGCATACTGTAAAATGTGCTAGTGACACATCCGCTGGTGACAAACCTTTTTGTGACTGCATACTTTTGTGGAAATGACTCTTAATAAATGTAAATATTTGTACACAGATTTTGTCAGATTGAAGCTGCTGCGGTTTGCTGAGAGCACAAAACGAGCAGAACATGACAGTCAGGAGGTTTTCTTATCTGAGACGGGAGCGACAAGCCGTCACGTTTCGCGTGTTATCAGCTCCGTTTGTGGAAAATGCTGTGAAAAACACGCCATGTGAGAAAATGTGCAGTGGAAGGTAAACGGGACTGTGCAGGAGGGAGGTCAAAAGAGAGAGATGAGAAAGATGAGGGAAGAAGGGAAGAAGTCGGGGTCTCGATGATGTGTTGGCTTACCTTCACGCTGCCTCGTCCTTTCACATGCTTCATGTTTCAGAGATCAAACCGCCTCAAAAATAGCCTTAAATTTCAAAAAGGAGCCTGACTGGTTTAATTTCCCAAAGCAGAGCTCTCCTGGAGGAGGAGATGATCATTTTTCTTAGGAAGGAAAGTCACAACCACACACAGAAAACAACACGGATGGATGGAAAAGATCCTGAAAGCTTCATCACCACGCTGACACTTGGTCTTATTTACTGTGGTTTATTTTGTTAGCATGCAATGGCCTCCATCAGGTTCACTTAAGCTTATTTTTCATTAATCTGGTGCTTTCAGGTTAAATAAAAGAGAAAATGATCAGAATCAGTGATACAGAAAAGTTTTTCCTTGTTCTCTTTTCTCATTTTAAAAAGTTTTTGTCCTCCATTTTAAAGTGACCAATAGAGACATAATAATAAAATCATACAGAAGATTTTATCACCACCAGTTTGAATAATTTCAACTTTATTTTGAGAAAATCACGTTTTGCCATTTAGTCAGGCTAAATGGTAAAGTGAGCTGTGGTATTTTTTAACAGGTTTTAATCTTTTGTATGCATTTTTTCATCCTCATACTGATTAACAGAAGAGATCCGTCTGTCAGCAGTAAAATTATCTAAGAGAAAAATGAACCTCTGGAACCAGGCGTGTCTGAAATTACATGGATGCAGCTTTAATGAGATTTAATATTATCACATGCACAACAATTATAAGGAGCAATGAAACTGTTGAGTCTTCAACAATGTCCAAAGTATTTTAGAGAGACTGTACCTACAAAACAAACAGATAAATAAAACAATAAACTGCAATAAAGTAAAAGAGACCTAAAATAATACAAAAATAAAATATACTGTTGTACTGTTGGTGGTGGTTGGATGAAAAGTTCATTTCTCCTTCAGGCTCAGACGTTTGATTCGGGTCCTCCCACACAGTGAAGCCAGACTGAAGTCTGATGCCGCCGCCTGGAGAGCAGCTTGGGCCTTTTTCTGACGCCGCTTCACGTCTCATTAGTGTCCAGATGGGACAAAGAGGACAAACGGATCTCAGTCATCGGCGCTGTGACACCAGATCATAATGTGAGTAAAAATGAGAGGTCGGAGGTGGTCAGAGGGGGGACCTGCTCCTTTTCTCTGATAATTGGAAGGATTTCTCCACAAAGTCGTCTGTAACTTTGAGGCTCGTATTCACTCCTCTCTTATTCTGCCTCTCCCTCTCTGTGCCATTAAAGCAAGCAGGCCTTAATTAAATACACAGATTAATGGAGGAGAAAAAAGAGCCAAAAGGAGTGGAATTAATTACAGCAGAGTACGGGCTGACATGCTTCAAATCCCAGCCTGGAGTGCCGGTAATGAGCTCCCCCAGGGCGACAGGGCTCACAGAACAGCACACTGCTCTGTGCTTGGCTTCAAAATCCAGCGCTAATCTGTACAAAGAGGGGACTCGGGGGCCGCTCATTCAACGTGTTGACTTTTCATTGTCATATCCAACATGACCGAGCCGCTGCTTCTCTGAGATTTGCGGTTTTATCGGCGTGCTCGTTTGGCTTAAGGCTTCCAGAAAATGGTCTTAAGTTTTTCTACTTGCAGATGATGCTGTATCATCAGCGGGCGGATTACTGTTTAAGCCTCAAATACCTGCAGGCCTCACTTTGTACACAGGTACAGAGCGGGATGGAAAAGGAAAAATCTCCCCGTCTCTTTATCGCTTACAAAAATGTGCGGCATGTGCAACTATTGTGATGTAGAGTCTTTATACTCCCGTCTCGCTCTCTGTTCCCGCTCACTCAGTGATGTATTCGCATTTCCATAATGTCATTTCTAAATTTGGTGGTGACCGAACATGAAGCAGGAAATCAAAGTTCCCCGGAAATGCAAAGAGACGCACTGGTTGCTCTTTATCCGCCTCAAATAAAAAAAAAACATGATTTTTACTTCCTTTTTAGTCTTTACTCTGCAGCAGTCACATTATCTGAGGCTTTAAAGAGCCTCCTCCTGCAATAAGAAACGTCTGTGAACCAATCAGGACCGTGAGTTGTCACCCATATTTACTACAGGCAGGAAATGACCAGAAGCTGAGACATAAAACAGGAAACTGAGCACATTAAAAAAAAGGGCGGGAGGCGTGAGGTCACCGAACGGAGACCGAGATCAAAACAAATCTGGAGTCCAAGTCCAGACTTGAATCATGCAGCGAATTCAAACAGCAAAACAGCAGACAAGTCAAAACCTGCCGCGAGTTTCTGCCGCTGATCTGATGCATCAGCTGAATTTCAACATCACACTCATTTATCTGCAGCTCTACATTAATTAATCCCAAAGACAGAAGAAGAAAACAGATGTTGGTTAAAGAGCCTGAAAAGTGACGCTCCATCGTTTGTGTTTTTGGACTTTGTCCTGAAAGTTGGGATGACTCTGGTTTCTTCAATATTACCAACCATTCCTGGAAGATATTAAAGTCAAACAGAGTGAAATGCCGCCGAACACATTTTCTATAACGATGACAGTAAAATCTGATTCTTGACAGACTTGACATTCGGCGCTCAGAAAGTCTTCAACATTTTTGTATTTATCAGAACTTTTCTGCACTTTTCCTCCCAGCTGGATGTAAACAGAGTGTTTAGCGAATGAAATGCAGCCGTCTGACACCATGATTGTGGTGTTTTGTTTTTCCACGAAGAGCGACGGCTTCTTCTGTCAGCGACGGCGGCCAAATGTCAGTTTAACTCCGGGGACTGTGACTGCAAAAGCTTTGACATCCCTGCCAGCTGAAGAGGAGCTCAGTGTAATTTGAGTCATTTTTATCATTGTGCCGTCATTTCACTGCGGCAGCCATCAGCAGCGCCAAGAAAAGGTCAACTTCTGGATGAACCACTCAGCCGAGAGCCTCAGCTCTTAATGGAAACGTTTTCTTCTGTCTGTGAATTTAGTCCTGAAAAAAGCACTTTTACCTCTTTTGCTGCGACGATGCGCCGCTGTCTTATCTTCTCTTGGAGCTGGTTTAAGACGTGGTGTGATATCTTGTCTCAGTGGACGCTTGTTTAAACGCGTTAATGCTGCTTAGACTGAGGAAACTGTGAGAAAGAACAAACACATGACGTAAATGACACCATCAGGTATAAACATTTCTGTACGTCGGGCTGTAACAGACACTTCCTGTCTCTCTGAGGGACGACTTGTGCATGTTAGACCCTGATTTTCATTTTGAAGCAGATGGAGAGAGACGCTGCAGTTCAAGCTGTGAGACGCGACATTTTGCAGTGATTTATTATTTAGTATTTAAAGCTGCACTAATCAATAATTTGATTTACTCAGACAGTTGACTGTCATATTTTTGGGGGATTTGGAGCACATTTAATGTTTGGTTCAGTCTCTGTGTTTCCAGCAGCAGCAGCAGGAAAACAAACCCACCGTGTTTTACCTGCCAGCAGCAAACAGCACACACAGCGTGAATCTGAATTTACTGTCACGTCGCTTCACTCAGGCAGGAAACTTGAGTTGGTATGTTGGTGCAAAACAACAGAACGAGCAGAAAGGAAGAGAAAAGGAAAAGATGATGAGTACTGCGAGTAAAGAGCATGAATTTAATACAAAATATATGAAGATTATAACATAAAGATAAATGATATGTACAGTGTGGCTGAGAACTGCACAGACTGATGAACAGAAAGCAGTGTGAAGAAAGAGACTAAAGAGCAGCTGGTGAACATGATGAAGAGACCAAACAGAGCTGAAAGAGAGACGATCGTTTTTATTCATCAGATGACACAAAGATGACCTCAATGCGTCGATTATAAAATGTTAGCCTGACAAACTTCAGGAGTTCGTAACATGTCGACGTGTTGTTTCATCCCATTCTGCGTTTTCCTTTAATGTCCAGAAGTTCTGCTCAAAAATATTTTGAAAGCCACTGATGTTATTTCTATGAACTTTACTGGAAGAATATCATGTTCATCATCATCATGTTCAATCATGTTCCCCAGAGGTTGAATGTGAATCATTTCAGAACAAGATTTCAGTTTTTACACAAGAAGTGTTAACATCTTGCACATTACTTCTCCTCAGAGGACAAACAGTTTATGACCCATCACCTTTTCTTTGTTATCAGATTCGACATATTTAGGTTCTCGAATAAACTATTCCTTAACTTTGAACAATAATATGGGCTTTGGTTTTTTGACACTTTTAGTAAATTTAAAGGAACAATCAGCAGTGCAGAACCAAATATTCGAAATACCCAGTCCAGTTAAATATTTATAACTTTATCTGAAACTAATAAATAAAGAAATGACTGGTCTTGCTGTGCTGTTCTTCGCTTTCTATCAGTCAAATGATTTTGATGTGTTTTTACCATCAGAGGCTTTTTGCTGTAAATTTCATCCTCTGATAGCAGCACACAAACTCATTTTCCTTTGAGTCATGTAGAAATCAAAAAGTGAGGCCTAATATCAAAAACTTTCCTGGATTTCAGGAATACAAATCAAACCGGTGCCGTCTCTGCTGACTCGAGCAGAACAGAAGTGTGTTTGTTCTCCGAGCAGCTCCCCGATGAGAAAGGTGAGCGAGATCGAAACCTGGCAGGGAGGCCGGCTCCTCTCTGTGTACTCAGCACCGTCAGCCCCCCCCCAACCAAACCCTCCTCTTTGTGTGTGCACCAGTCCGCTCACTTAACCCTTTGTGTGTGTGCGCACTGCAAACACTCAGAGAGGAGGAGGAGGGTTTGTGTGCAGATAAGAAGCGCCAACAAACAGGAGCCAGAGCTGAAGGCCGGACGTTGATGGATGGAGGCCGCCGCCGCGTGTTTACATGACACACAGGTGAGACAGAAACCAGACACAACCTGCACAGGTGACGCTAAAAAAAGATCAAATGCTTTTTCTCACAAAGCTTTTAGAAAGTCCTTTCAGATTTGGACAAACATGTTGGCTGAGGTTGGTCTTTACTTTCTGTCTCAGGTGAAGTAAAATGATCAGAACAACCTTCAGGACTTCAGCAAAGCTCATTAGATCAAATCTTGTCTTAACAAGATGATTTAATTGAACGTTATGCTGAGAGTTCACTGAACTGATCAAACCTGTTTGATAGCTCATTAGCATAATGGCTATTTAATTAGACAACTGAAGGTCTTGGGCTCATGGGAGGTGGTTTTTATTAAAGGCTTATAAAAACAGGAATATCACATTAAATGAAATGAATCTCTTCAGTCAGTTCAGTTTTGTTCTCAGTGGTCCTCATGATGTGATGTCAGTGAATAACGTGGTGTGAACGCTGACGCGCTGACGGACTGTCTTCAGTTCAGTGTCTGTCCGTCAAACCCTGCGCACATTTAACAGCTCAGTAAACCTTTATTAATGACGACAGAGCGATCAGGTCCTTAGTTTCTGTGGTTTCTGTGGCGCAGTAAGGATGAAGAGAAACCAACGTTCACTCTCAGAGGTCGACCTCCCTCTGTGGCCTCCACCTGCCTCGAGTTTGTGAGCTGCTCCGGAGCATCCAGAGAAATACTGAATGAATACGGCTTTACATCGATTATTATCATTACAGCTCGTCATCGGCAGACGTTGTGCTCAGTCTTTACAGAGACGTGCTTCACAGCGTTGGAGAGAAAAGCAGCATCGATTCGTTTCGTGCTCTCCGGACTGAGACGGGGAGTTTGGCCTCTCGTTGGGTTTCTTGGTGAAGGTGAAACTGGAGAGAGGCCAAACAGCTCGTCCGGCCTTCACAGTGTCGAGATGATGGACAGAAGATATCACTTTCTGCCGGCGACACCTCTGTGTTCGGGTGAGAGGCCGGCAGATCCAAGCTCACTGACAAAGTCTTTTCTCCCCTTATTTTTCTCTTTTGCACAACAGAAACCAGCGGCAGACTTTACCTCTCCGTCTCCTTGGAAACCTCGTCGGCTTGCAGCCTGCTTGGTTTCAAGGAGGAAAGGTTTTGCCAGAGATAAGGACATTTCATCAGCATTACACTGGAGAGCAGCTTAAGAAAACTCTGCTTTTATCACCAGAGAGCAACAGAACTGAACATTTCACCTTTTTTCTTGATTGCATGTCTTTTATCAAACTTATTTGCACACAATCTCAGTGCAACATATTCGAATTTAGAGATTAAAAACTCTTTGCTGTGTACAAGTGAGAGTTTCCTTTTTCTTTTCTGCAGGCTGGAGAACAGCTCAGCTCACTGAACTGAACCGAGTTTTAAACAGAATCAAATATTACTAAATCTGAAGTAGCAGCGAGGACAGAGGAGGTCTTTTCAGGCTATTATCTGAGAGATGTGCAGTGATGTCCCGCTGGATGCTAAATTTCACTGGATTCACACGATAAATCTGTTGATTTGTCACCCCTGATTCTCTTTTATTTTACACCAAAGCACAGAGGGAGCTTTCAGGCTTTTAATGCAAGGACAGCTCCAAGAGGGCGACTAATGCTGAAGTTAATGGTAAAAACAGCACGAGTGAGTAATAAGTTCATTTTTTCTCCCCATTTGCAGCCGAAGCGAAGCTGCATCTCAGCTCATCGCTGCCTTTCTTCCCTCGCTTCACCCCGAATGCTCTGAGCCACTTCAGGGCTGTTTTTCCATCATCGGCTCATAGATCATCTCCCGGGCACACCCCTCTCTCTCTCTCCGCCTCTCCCACATCCTCCCCTCCCTCCATCTCCGTCGTTATGATCCATTTCAGGAGTCAGCAAACATCCAGCGCTGCATTCAACAGGCACAAACAAAACTGCTTTATTAATTTGAGCTGCTGGCGGAGGCAGAGCGACCACCGCGCCAACAAAACACTCTGCTCCCAGTAAAAACTGGTGCCATGGCAACCTCCAGAGCACAGCATGCGGATCTCCATAGCAACCTTTGTGTGTTTGTGTGTGTGTGAAAGAGAGAGAGACAGCAAGAGAGGTAATGATGGAAAGACATCAAGACAAATGACCGTCAGAAGTGCGACAAACAGAATTAGTTCAGAATGAGTCGGTTTGCTCCACGAGATGAATCATGTGAGAGCTGAAGGGCGACAAAGAGAACAACAAACATCTCGAAAGGCCTCTCGGCTCCTCATTTTTCATTCACAACGCCAGTTTTACTTTGTAAAAGGATCAGTTCACACAAACTACAATGAGAAGACGTGAAGATTTAAGCACACTCGCTGCTGGAATGAGCGTGTTCGTTTGACTCAACAACCACAGGATGGATTATTGAGACATTTTCTACAAACACTCGACACACCAACTGAGTCTGAAGATCCTGTGACGTTGCTTTTAGCGCCACCATGAGGTTGGTACGTTTGGTGTCATGGATGGATTATCATCATGTCCCCTCCTCAGCTGTGATAACTTTTATATTATATATATTATATATAGTTTTGTTTGCAGAAATCTGATGCACAGACCTGCACAAGTAAAACCAAAACTCTGTCCATGGATAGAGAGAAGTGAAGATACCTGTTTAGTTACTAATAAACCTTAAAACTAATCATTTTTTAATAAAAAATAATGAAAAAAATATTTGCTGTCTCATTATTATTATAATATTAATAATAATAGTAATAAGATTAGTCAGAGTTAACAGATAAATCTTGTGTGTTTTTTGTATTGTTAACAAAAGCCATGAAACAGCCAAACCAACAGTTTTGTTTGTGTGTCACAGCCTGATATCTCTTCTTCCTCTGAGGCAGAAACACACACACACACACACACACACAGTCAGCTGAGCACCAAATATGATTCATTCATCCGCCTCTAAAAAGTCCCTAACAAACATATTCATTCCTCCACTTTGTTCGATAGCAAGTTAACAGTAAACATGAAAGTTGTCTGTTGTTTAAAGTTTGATGTCTTCTGAGCCACAGAGAGGAAGTCAAAGTGTTGAACACTTTATTTGTTCTGGTCTTTGTTGACAGTCCAGAGGAACAAATTACATATTTTTTTCTTCTTCTTCATGTTAGTGTGTAAATATTTACACTAAAAAAGTCCACATTGTTTTTTATGCTGCTGTATAAATTATGTTCACTGATGAAACTTTAAATGTACCAATAAGATCAGGCAAACATTGTTAAAAGAAATTATTTTACTGATTCACACGATGCTCCTAATTTCCTTCAGACATTCAGAGACGCTGCTGTGACCTGCAGCTATTAATTTTTCAATCAGTGTTTCTCATTTGCATCCAGCAGGAGGTGTTAATGAAGAGAGACGCCCGCTGTCTGTTTTCTCCCTGATCAGCAGAGACGGGCGGCTTCGTCCTCGTTCAGGCCGCAGAGACACGACGTCTGTTTGAAAGCCGCCTGCGTGCGTCACCGTTCTGCGTGACCGCAGTCGACTCCAAACAGGTGATTTTTTCCTCCCAGAGGTGATGAACTCCTGCTCTGTGAGGCAGATGTTTGTCCGACGGGTTCACAAACAGCAGAGGAGTCAACATGTCCAAACATCAGCACAAAGATTCAGCCGTCCTCTCATTTTACTTTCACAGTATGAATGCTAAAATGGACTAAATGTGGATGATTTGTCACGTTATCAGATATGTAGGGAGTTGATATCAAGTTAAATTAAAAGTCAAATTCAGTGTTTTACCATCTAATTTTTGTGTTTTCTGTATATAACTAATAATGATGTATGAAACACGCATCATGAACACCAGCAGGCTCAAAAGATGATTCTTGTTTCTTATTAAAAAGATATTTTTGTCTCTTCAGGGCTTTTAAAGATGTCAAACTAACCTCTAATCTAAGAAATATGAACCACATTATAAACCTGCTTACATGTCGTTCACATCGAAACACGCTGAACATCGTTTCCATCCAAAACACTCGAGCTGAGGTGAAAGCTGAGCTCAGGTCGTCTTTCTGTCTCTTCTCTCCTCGCTCGGTTTATCTGAGGGGCTTCTGGAGTCGGGACGCTTCTTTCAGGGAGGTGGACGAGTCCTGTCAGCCTCCTTTATACCTCCCACACACGAGACTGGGAGAGATGCTTTTATCTCCCAGAGCAGGTTGAAGGAGCCATTAAGACGAAGCTTCGTGGTCGATCAGGCTGGAGACACCAGATCTGCAGCATTCAGGCCTGCTGAGGAGGGAAAACATCGTGCAGGAAGTGAAGGTCTGCACCAGCTCTGTTTTAAAAATACAACGATATAAAAGTTTCATGCTTATTGACGAACTTGCCAATAATAAACTGCACAATAAGACATCAAAGCGAGTTTTTCTCTTCATGCCTGGACAGGTTTTGAGGCGTGAATTTCAAACACCAGCATGAATAATATAAAATGGAAACTGTATTTTTATGTGGCTCACTCTCATGGTAAAGATTTCTTATGTAATCACAGCGTCTTTAATACGAACACTTGGAGGCACCAACATCAGAAATACGAGTTTTCTGCTCTAATTGAGTTTAAAGGCAAACTTGTTGGATAAAAGAAGAGAAAAACTGTGTGATGGTCTGATTAGAGATGTGACATGCATGTCGTCAGATGTGTCCGTTCAAACACATCTAAAGTGATAAATTTCTGTTTGTAATGATGTAAAAAATTAAGATGTTTCTCAAATCACAAAACTTTTCTAATTAAATTTGACTAAGTGAGTAAATAACGTCAGTCGGCTTTGTATAATCAGATATTTCTCTCATTATAAACTGCATGAATCCTTCTAACTCTGAACACACACACTGTGTGTGCAGACAGAAAGAAAACTGTTTGCACAGATTTTTCTTTGAGCCTCTGAAATGATCATTTTTGGAGGTGATGCTGCAACAACAACTTCCTGTTTACATAGCTGCTTGCCCCTGATTGGACAGTGCGACAGATGCTTCCTAGCAACCAGCTAACATTTTACCAATGTCTTTATCAACCAAGACGTTTATTCAGTTTTAATGGTGCAGCCTGATTCAGTAAAATCACTAGTTTGAAACAGGCTGGTGGGAAATAAGAACTGCTGCTGCTGATGAGGATTTACAGAGATATTGTGATGTAAAAATATGGATGTTTTTCATAAAATGAGGAGATTTTTCACAGTCTTGAGTGTTGTTCTGTCATTTCTTTTCTGTTTAAACTGCACCTGAACATCTACAATTCACCAGATTCTTACAGGGTGTCATTTTACACTGAATTTTAGGAGGAAAAACAAAAAAGTGCATGCATCCATTTTTGTCCTGACAGACAGATGACCTGTTACCTCTCCCTCCTCTGACCCCGGTGCATGCTGGGATAGCTCCCGTCCCCTGAGTGTTCGGGGGGGAAATGGATGAAAGTTATGGACAACAACATTTCCTGATATTTCTGGCAGCTTTCTGAATGAAATCTGACTTCCTGATTGAAGTGAAGCTCAGCCTGAAAGCCACAGGCCCACCAGTCGTTGAGCATGATTTCACAGCCGAAGCCTCGCGTTGCATCACTCATCTTTCATGGCTGCTGCAGACCAATTTTCTGCAGCCTTTCTGTCAGAATCGCAGAAAAAAAAAGCTTTCAACTTCAGAAAACACTTAAGGAATGTCTGGATGTGATATCAGCATTGCGATATCCTGCAGATCAAACTTTGAAGTCTTCGTTAGCAAACGGCTCAGACGCAGCAGACTTCATGCAGATGGACCTCGACTCTCTTTGTCCTTCAGAATAACAGAATAACTTTCATGTCACCTTCCTCCATTATTCATAAGTTATGAAACATTAAGCACGCAGCGTCCTGCCGACACTTTTATTTACAAGATGACATTCAACAGGAAGTATGGATGTAAAGCAGCTGAACGTCGTCTGGTGGATGTTTGTGACCCACTTTGAGCTTCTCGTGCAGATGTTTGATATCTGAAGCTGAAGTGAGAAACGCACGCAGCTGTTCACGGCTGGTCTGCAGAGGGAAGCTGAGGGAACATCTCCACAAACATGGAGGAGGCAAACCACCCCCCATCGACTGATGAGAAATCTCCCACTGAGATCACAGAGGCGCTTCTGGAAAACACGCCTGATAATCTGAATAAATCATGATTTTAACGGTTTGGTTCGCACACGTAGGTCCTTCAGAGTTTCTATGCAGCAGAAACCAACGACAGAAACTCAGTCAGCCCATCCAGGTTTAGTTTTCAAGCTAAGTGCTTCAGAATTTCTCATTTCTGACAGAAAATTTCCACCAAAATTGGGCAAATTTTACAAATCGCTGCTCATTCTTTTCATGTTTGATGTTACATAATGAGACTTAATCATGTTAACATACTGAATGTACAGAAACATGCATTTCAGTTCAAGGCTCACTGACGTCTTTCTGTTCCAAGATTATTTCTGGTAATTTTACTAATTTATAAGACTTCTCAGATATTTTAAAAAATACTTCAACATGTTTTGGAGATATTTTGGGGGATATTTTACAAATAATTTTCCAATATTTTACTTATATTTCTTTGGATATTCAAGACTTTTTTGTTGAGTTTGGATACTCAGAGCTGTATTGGTAACAAAAAAAATTTAAAATACATTTTTATAGTCAGTATAAATATTTGCACACACACACACACACACACACACACACACACACTGTATATTGAATGAGTGTTTCTCAGTCTAACAGTGTGTTTGTCAACGTTCAGGTTTGGCTCATGGGGGGAAAGAGTCCAGCTTTAAAAACAACAATAAAAGAAATACAGATGTGTGTTTATCTTCATGGTATTTTATTCAGAATTTTATCAGAATCGTTTTCTAAATATAGATTTATTATGAAGAATATGATGACTGTAGATGTTTTCTGTGTGTCTGACATGAGTCTGTTTTAACGTCAGTGCACAGGTGGGTTTGTTTTTACCTCCACCTGTGTGTGTGTGTGTGTGTGTGTGTGTGTGTGTGTGTGTGTGTGTGTGTGTGTGTGTGTGTGTGTGTGTAGGGTTAATGGCTCCTCCTGAAGATAAGAATATAAGAGCAGAGAGATGCTGAATGCTGTTTCCGCTCTGAGAGGAGGTAAATGGAGTTTATTTACGTTCTCCCTCCTGGTAATGACATCCCTGGAAATGAATCAGACTTCAGGGGATGAATGCAGCCTCACAAATACAGTAAAATGAGTGTGTGTGTGTGTGTGTGTGTGTGAAGAGGAGAGGGGGAGATTTATGTGTGTGTGTGCATTTATTCAGAGAGAAGAGGAGGGTGGAGAGGAGCTGCAGGTATCCTCACTGGAATAGTGATGAAGGAGAAACTGAAGAGGCTGAAAACGTGTGCGCACATGTAGGACGACTGTTTGTCATAACAGGCAACAGCTACTTCCTGGAACTGTGTGTGTGTGTGTGTGTGTGTGTGTGTGTGTGTGTTTGTGTGTGTGCTGTGAACGTGCTCAGTCATCTCTCACTCAGCTGTCTCATCCTGTGCAGAAACTAAAGATTAAAAATCTCATTTCATGTCATCTTCACGTCACAGTGATGAAAATAAAAACATCTGACAGCTGAAAGTGAAGAAAAACACACTGCAGGCTTTTATTGTTGGACTTTGCCATCTTGTGGATGGAAACAGTACAACATGTGAGAGACGGGACAGAGTTTGTCTTATTTTTCATCACTTTCATTAGACCCACTCACACTATTAGTCCAAGAAACTTTAAAAAATAAAGTGTAAAATGTCCATTTTATGCTACTTTATTCATTTTCTCTGCTACAGTTAAGAGAAACACTATTAACACACCTCATTTATGTGACAGCTATGATTAAAAGTCACCTTTTATATTAGATTTTATGTGTAAAACACAAAAACAGATGAGTAATCAGGCACTGGGGAGAACTGCTCTAAAAAAAAGCAGATCTACTCTCTGTTTAAAGTTTCCTGAGTTTTTAGCGCCACATAAATGAGACAAAAGCCAAATTCTTGAAGCACAACAGAGAAAAGAGACAGCAGATTATTTGGTCCTGTTAACTTTATCTGATGAGTGGAAATCATGTGGTTAAACTACCTTTTAGCCACTTTTTTATAATGCATATAATTAAAGATTCATTTGTTAAATAAGCCAACTTATAATTCAAAAGATGACAGAACATAAATTCTGTGATTTCTGATCAGTGTTGGATTAAAATTCATATCTGAATTATTTCTAACACTTGATATTGTCATTTCTTTGATAGTGACTACAAACCGTCCTCTTTGTTTCTGTCTTTGTAAAGCAGTTTTACACTCAACAACCAAACAATGACAAAACAACAGTTCACACTAAAGGTAAATGTGGAGCCAAACAAATATCACGATGAGGAAAAGACGAGACTTTAACATGTCAGAGAGCTGATAGAGAGGTGAGGAGGTCGAGGTCGAACAGGCCGACGGCGTGAAAGTAATGAAGTTAAAATCTCATCAGTCTGAATCAGCTTCGATGCTCTCTGCTGACTCACGAGATCAGTCGATGCTGTAATGCTGTCTGTGTCTATTTATGCCAATAATTACAATCACATATGTTCATTGATTTGTGGAGATATTTGCGTCTTCGTCACAGGTTGTATTTTGTAATAAATGTGTTTGTGATGTGTATCAAAAGTCAAAAAAGATGATCTGACATCAGTGCCAACAAACGACAAAGACAATAAAATATAAAAACACATTGAACCTTATAAAAACTGAACAGACTGACAGATCTGCAGCTCTGTAAAAGTATTGACTCTATTAGAGTTATGAAATCATTTTTTCACGTTTAAACTTCCCTCCAATGATCAGTCGCACATTTTAAAGATGTTTTAACTCAAAGGCCCCGCAGACCAACACGACTGTTTTCACTTATTCTGGCCGACTGGATCTCGAATCGTGCTGAAAGTAGTCGTGTTCGAAGGCTTCGAGGT
>JBAJHX010000043.1:1297294-1307872 GCA_037176925.1 Amniataba percoides | reverse complement strand
TGTGTGTGTGTGTGTGTGTGTGTGTGTTTTGTACATTGTGTGTTTTGTTTACCTGCATCGCAGCAGCAGAGGCTCATTCTGTATTCCAGGCAGAATTTCTAATGTGGAGGCCCCAGAGTCTCTTTAGAGGAGCATAAATCTGAACGCACTGGCTGTTTGCTTTCCTGCAGCTTTGCAGTGCAGGATTTTAAAAAGCTGCTGGACCCATCACACTGGTATTTTATCAGAAAGGTAGTACACCGTCGAAACCTGAACTCTGTAGTTATGAACACATGAATTCAGTGCATCACAGTTTTTTGTTTGGATGAGTCAAACGATCTTAAGAGAACGAGCCAATCAGAGACAGCTTTAACGCCACGCCCACAAAATGTTCTTTCTTTCTCTCAGAGGCAGTGGGATTTGAAGTATTTTGAACTATTTAAACTAAACATTTTTGATCAAATGCATTCATTGTTGGTCTACTGAAGATCAGAAAATGATTTTTAAAAGTCCATTATCACTCCCCAGAACCGAACCATCATCAACAGAAGATTTGAAGTTATTTTAAAATTACAGGCTGGGATCATCAAATTCAAATTTTTTTTCTGGAAAAATGACCCAAACCAACAAATAATGATCAATCTATAGTGAGAAATGAATTTATCTACTAACTAAAAACATGTGTGTAACATCTGTCAGTTATATGGAGGTTAAAAGATAAATGATGATGTCATATAAAGTGTTTCATCTGATATTTTATTACTGCCTTACCAAAAGTGTGGCTACAAAATGTTTGTCTGAGGGGAAGATTTCTACTGCAAAGATTAAAAAAAATCCTCTGAGCAACATGAATCAGAAAAATTCAGTATGTTTGTTAGATAATGAGATGTCACAGTTAAAATGTTGTGAAGCTGAAGATAAGATCAGGTAAATTTATTTATTAGCAATCATCATTTTGCAGCCTTCTCTCTTTAAACTACATTTATATCCAAATAACTTGTACGTATGTAAAAAAAACAGCACCCCAGGTTGTTGTATTTCAGGATGAACTTGACGAAGGAATTCAGCATTGATAATCACTGAGGAATCTGTCGGGTGATGCAGTGTGATCGGCATGTACGCTGATTCAGCGGCTAACGCTCACAGCTAACTGAGAACCGGTCGGATGATTTATTCTGGGTTTACTGGTTCTGTATTGATGTCAAAAGGTTTGGTTTCCACGGCAGTATTTCCACTCCCAATAACAAAGAGTCTCTGTCGGAGCGACGGCCTGTGGCTGCACATTGTCGTCAGAAACAAATTCACATAATCTCAAAGGGCGGATGAAGTTTTGAAAAGGAACTTCTGGGAGTGTTTTTTCCATTGTAGAGTTTGGAAATGATCAATGTCCTCCAACATGACTGAGACACTGGATGTTGCTGATAAAATAAACTAAAATACTTTCTGCAGATTAAAGTATCTCCGCACAAACCAACACTCACTCACACAGGACAGAAACAAGGTGTCACTCACAAGTTTGGATCACTTGTGTTTATTCACCTTCAAACACAACCTGCTGATATTCATTTTTCGCACAGATTCAGGGAGAGATACCTGCTGACTGATTAAGTATTTGTGAGGGAATTCAAGACCTGAAGACTCTACAAACAGCCTTGTATGTAATGATCAGCAGTTTAAAATGTGATCCAGATGCTTTAGCAACCCCCTTTGGTGAGGACAGAAATGGAATAATGTGTCCAAAATGAATTTATGACTTATGAGTTTTGATGAGAATATCACGAGTTTGTCAGAACAGAGTTGGAGAGAAAACAGAAGATTAATTGACAACTGTTTCTAATAATTGTCTATTTTTTCTCTATTTAGGCAGAAATACCAAATATTTCCAGGTTTTACCTTCTCAGATAAACTGAATATAACATGGACAAAAATAAACTATTTAAATATGTCTACTTGGGCTTTGGGAAATCAAATCACTTATTTATGGCATTTTAACAAATTGGTTGATGTATTAATAAAAAACTAATCATCATGTTG
This sequence comes from Amniataba percoides, assembly GCA_037176925.1. Taxonomy (NCBI): domain Eukaryota; kingdom Metazoa; phylum Chordata; class Actinopteri; order Centrarchiformes; family Terapontidae; genus Amniataba; species Amniataba percoides. The sequence goes on along the minus strand of JBAJHX010000043.1, from coordinate 1,305,859 downwards.
GAAAAACAGTATCTAACTGTCCTGCAGCATTATAAGAACTCGTGCATCTGATGTCTGTGTTAAAAACAGTGATAGATGTGAGATCAATTTTATTTTGAATGAAATGTTCTGATGACATCTGGACTACAAAGAGGAGAAATCCTAAACTATCTTCACATCTTTAATATCACTGAAACAGGATGACTAAATCTTCAGTGTCCAAAAGAGTAAAGTTTTGATAAAAGGGTCCGTTGTCTTCCCGTGCTTTGAACTGTAATTTATCGTTGAAGGTGAACACATGATTCAGCCTGATGAACAAATGCAGTGAAAGCGATCCTCCTGTCTGATGGCTCCAAATGTTCCTCGTAACCGGAGACGAGCTGTGGAAAAGCCACATGGCATCGATTATCAATAGCAGTCTGCTGCATTACGGGGAATGATGTCATTAGTTTTTATGTGGCAGTTAAACACATCAATGGGATCATTTACATCCAGTCAATTTTCTACAAGAGCAGGAACTGTTGGTGTTTCCACGTAAATACTTAAACAGAGAAAACTTTTCTGTGATGGAAACATCAAACTGCCCAGGTTCGTTCTGAAAAGCAGAATTAGTCTGTTGCACTAAAGATCATTATAAGAAGGAGGAATCGGACGTCTTTCTGACAGACCAGCAGGACTCAGGATCAGCTCTAATTCAGAGCTTTATGATTTATTTTTCTGCTTGGACCTCTCAGCAAAAAAACACGAAACACAGCGAGCGAAAGGTTTACGAAGGTTGGTCTCTGGACGGTGGTGAGTTACGAGGCAGGTTGATGATTTTAGAGACGCAAAATATCTGCTGACAGTCACACTTTATTTCAGTATTTACATGCAGTCTATATAGATATGTAGATGTAAGTACAATTTACCAGTTAAATTTAATTGAATATACTTACTTAACTATGTCTTAAGGAAGTACTTAAACCAATGAGGGATCAAACTGATAATGATTGATCACAAAATGTGTGTTTAAGTAAAGAAATATGTTCCCATCTTCCATAAAAAAGACCACTTTATTGAACTTTCACAATACAAAAGACCACATGTACGTGTACTAAACACAATGTTTCTCCTGGTTGGATGTTTCCTGTGTCCTCTGATCCCATAAAACAGGAAACATTAATTAAGAGTCCCACATTGAGGCCCAACATGCAATAAAAGGAGAGGAAACAATCCAGACAAGGTGAGTCTGTCTCATCAGCTCACCTCCTGCCAGTCCTGTCGGCTTTATTAGTTGCAGATGCAGAGTCTCACTTTTACAAGATTTTCCATCACTAATGAGGTTCTTTTGGATATATTGTCCCACACATTAATACAGTCATTTCTGTTCATTTCATGCTCACGTTACAGAAATCAGTCTGGAGAAACTCCCTCGCTTTGAACTGAAGACGTCACACTTCTTCAAAGTTTTCTGTCACTGGAAGGTCTGATGCAGTGTCGTGATGCATTCCCCCCCCCCCAGAAACTGTGGAAACACCTCAGCACAACACAGGAACTGTCACATGGAGCAAATCTCGTAAGCTCGTCTGCTGACATCTTCATCATCCAGTCTCCTCCCAGCCTGCTGACAATCATTTTAAACTTCCTCACTTCTCTCAAAGAACTGAAACCTCTCGAATCTGGAATCCTGAAGATCGATGGTTTTCTGTCGGACATCAGTAATGTAAAATATAAAGAACAATAAATGAAATATGTCTAATATAATGTCTGTTTTTTGAATGTGCATTTGTTATGAATTAGCAGCCTCACAACAGAGGATGATGATGATGATGATGATGATAATAATAATAATAATAATAATAATAGTAAACAGTGTGTTCACGTGGTCCTCTGGTGTCACTGCACACTGCAGCTCTCCAGCTGTGAAGGTCACTCATCCGTCGCCCTGCCTGAGGCGCTGCAGCTCGCTGTGTTAGAAAACATCAGTGTCAATTATGTGACAGTTTCTTGCTTCAGATGTCGATGATGCAGCAAAACGTGTTTTTATCGCAGATGTTGTCTTTAGTGTCGTGTTGGTGCAGCAGGTCAGTCTGGGAATGAATGAAGCGTCGTGTCTCGGGGCACAAAAAGAAAAACCGAAGATAACAGATGATAATGATTCATATTTTCACTCTTTGTGTGACCTTTGGCAGTGAAGGCCAAGTGCTGCTGTGGAGTTTAGTTTCACTGTGGCCTGTTTTAGAGCCACTCTGCTCCACCAGTCACAATCACCTGTGTCAGCAGCTGCACTGGTTGCCATGCAGAATACGTACGTCTGCATTTCAGTGTCGCCTTCCAGCAATGACACTAAACGCTGCTTTGTTTCCTCACATTAATATTTCACTGGCAAAAGAATAGAAGATTTTCTTTTGGTGTTGAAAAAGAAGTGAGCAGTCTCTATTTTAAAAAAAACTGTATATCTTTCAATGCAATAAAGAGCCTGTAATTAATCAGTTGTTAATAAAATAATGACAACGTGAGACCAGTGTGGCGATGTTAAAACCAAACAGAGCTGATTATCTCAGTGTTTGGTCTCCTCCACCTCCTGAGGGAAATCTGTCTCTTTAGCAGCTAAACGCTCCACTTTGTTCACCAGCTGCTCTCCGTCTGCTGTTAGATGCTCAGCTGGTTTATAACTGTGGCTTAATACAGTTTTTACTCTGAAACCGAAGCTATGAGAGTGTTTAAACTGAAGAAGAACAGTAAAGTTGATCAGACATAAAAATGAGCTGAAACTTTATGAAGCTGCAGATTCAGTCGATAATTCTCTTTTACACCACTCACTGTTGTTTCATGCATTATTATTATTATAAAGATATCAATTATTAGCTGCTTTAAATAAAAAATCTGAATACTTTCCCCATCACTTCTTAAGAAATGAGAAATCGTCATTAAATTAAACGTTTCCTGGTAATTGAATGTTGCAGGAAGAACAAAAACCTACCAGAAGAACTGAAGCTTCATGATGTTTAGTTTAAGAGCACATATATGAAGAAAACAACACATGAATCTTATTCTGTCATCATTATTCAACACTTTCCTCCATATAAACACGTCTCAAATACATATCAATATCATATCTTTGCATTAATATGTAGTACATGAAGTCAGAAGAAGAGTTGATTTACACTGATTCTTCTCTTTTTTAACTTTCATTTCTTTTTTAGTGTCACATTGTGGTGTTTGTATATTTAGAGAAAAAAAAAAGAAATATCTACATTAAGCCACAAGCAGAAATAGTTTAAGTTTAAAGTCCTGGAGGACAAAAACAGATTTTTATCAGCGTTTAACTCGTTCTAAAATTCACAAAACGTCTCATTTCCTAGTTGGAGTTTTAATGATTCTGTTTTCAGCTCTGCAGCAGCTGCAGCGTCGGGGTAAATGGGGGGTTAAATATGGAGGACTGAGCTGGGCTGACATGAAGACTCTGCAGCGCTTCAGGACGATCAGGCTTTGATGCAGGTCAGCTGATCAAAGAGGTGCAGGATTTTCATCTAATCACTCAACACGGCGTCATCTGACCTCCCCACCCTCAAACGAGACCTCCTGCTGGAGGATCAAGCTTTTACTCAACCTTATTTTCACTCTGTGACTGATAAATGAATCAGTCTGACTGAAGAGCAGATCAGAGACACTGAACAGCAAATTCCAGCTGACTTTAAAATGTTTTCCCCTTTTTAAGATTGTGATAAAAAACTATTAACATCATTATTATCATCTTTGAAAGCTTATGAAAGATTATTCTAAGAACAGATGCTTTTGTGTAAATTGAGGAGATGATTTTTTAATGTCTGAATCTGTATGAATCAGTTTTTATTTCTAGTATTTAAAGAGTTTTATTTTACTTTATTTACACCCCATTTGAAGTCTGGGATCTTCCAGTTTTGGATTTATTCTGATAAACAAGATCTTACAAACATTTTCCATCAGCTCAGATCAGCAGCCAACTCATCACATTATTAAACTCAACGATTCAGCAAAATAAATTCTGACACCTTTCTTATCCAAAGAAACAAGATCAATCAAATTACAGTTAACGAACTGATCGCAGCAGCCCATAAAACAAAGAACTGCTCTGAATCACGTCCCCTGAGCGGCAGAAGATTACAGAGGTTTTCACAAACCATCAGGTACAGTCCACAGTGCGTCAGCAGGCCTCACTGAGCCGAAAGTGAACCTGAGTTTCCTCTGACGCCACCCAGTGGTGAGATTTGCTGCTTTTCATAACAACAAACACTTTACCTGAAAGCGCCATAAAATAAAGATTCTTCGATTAAAAAGCACCTGATGCTTTTATTTAAGTCTAAACCAAGGTGACTGTTGGAAATGTGCCACAAACTATGGACTTTTCTTTGTGTCACTCCCTGTCAGCATCTTTTTGTTTTTCTCTCTTCATTTGGATAGAAGCTGCTTTTCCTGATCTTTGATGTTGAACCGAACCAACCTGCCTTTTTCAGAGCTTTTTTCCACTGCACTGAGCTGCACTGAGCGTCACTCGTTGTCTCAACCTGTGAGGGATTCGGCTTCAGTGATTTCAAAGAGCTTTTGATCTCTGAGGCAGAGACGGTTCGGCGAAGGAGACGCGACATGTCGACATCCATCAAGATCTCTTGTCACAGTCGCAGAAACGTCTCAGAGCTGATTCAGATTCAGAACGAGCTCCGTCCAATTCCCCAAATGTCCCGATGAGCCTGTCTGCTGATTAATCACACTGTTTGGTACGAATCGCTGCTCATTTAAACAATAACGCCGACATGCTGCGGACAAGTGTCCTTTAGGAAAATGTCTGACAGTTTATAGTTTCTGATTGATCCCTTGTTTGTGTGTTAAATATAAAGCCAGAAGCCGGTTTCCTTAGTTTAACATGAAGACTACAAACATGGAGAAACGACATGCATAGCTTTATCGAAGGTTAACAGACTTCACCAACCAGACGCATTACATCCTGTTTGTTTAAACTGCAAAGAAAGAAAAGTACAGACCTGAACAATAAGAAGAAGAAACTTTATTTTTATAGCACCTTTCAAAATAAAGTGCTTTACGTGGTTAAGACCTCGCTTCATGACCTGCAGACCTACAGAGAGCTGTACTTCAGTTTAATGCATTTCAGTATATGTGTTTTTAGTTTATAAAAGACGTGTCGTGGAGTCGTGGTAACAGACTGATGGATCAGTAACAGACAGGAGTCCCAGTGAGGCGGCGAGCAGGGACCTGAAGCAGGTGAACTGTCATCATATCGTGTCCGTTTTGTGCGTCTGAGCCGGCGTGATGGACGTGTGCTCAGTTTCCCGTCTTCAGAGAGTGACCTGGTTCCACTGACTGAGCTCACTGGGACTGTTTGAGTGACACTTTTCTTCTCCTGAAAGCCTGGGAGCCCCCCCACCCCCCCGACCACGTGTGGATCTCGTACCGCTCACATCACAATCGCTGAAGCTAACTGGATTATTTCTGTGTTTTGGAGACAGAGAAGTTCAAAGAGGAAGGTGGGCGTTCACAGACGTGAGCCTGGAGGTGTGAAAATGAAAATAAACGGTGGAAGTGTGAGACGTTTAATCCAAAGCATGTGAGAGTCCATGAGTTCAGGAGGTCAGAGGGGAAGTGTGAGATAACAAGTTTAAGTGGCTCTCTCCCCCCGTTCGGCCCGGTTATCCCGTTAACATGAAAACTCCTGCAGAGACGATGTGCTGCTGAAGAAGCTTCGTGGAACGTGAACTATTTTGTTTGGGAGCTCGACTCCACGTTGCACTTTATCGGTCGCAGCCGGTCGGCCAATCAGAAGAGGCTTTCGCGTGGAGTCACAGACGCAACCATCCAGTCCCCTTTCAACGCCGCCGCTTGTTGCCAGGGTTGTTTGTGCCCTGCAGGGGGAGAGGTGGAAGTAGAGCAGAAAATGTTAACGGAGGATAGGCGGGCTGTAGATGTGCCACCTGAGAGCAAACATCGCACAGCACACAACCGCTTTGTTGTGGAGGAACGATGAGAGGTGGAAGCAGCTCGCCAAGAACCTGCAGCTGCGTTCAGACACTGAGAAGTGATGCACAAACAATGACGAGTATTTGTGAATGCCTATGATAAAGTACAGAAGGATTATCAGATAAATCTACTGAGGTATAAAAATGAAAATACTCATTATTCTTATTTGTATTGTCGGATTTTTATGACTGAATCCTTTCAAACTGAATTTCCTGCTGCATGATTGATGGAGGCTGAGTTTAATGACTTCATATACTTTTGGGCGGGTGGGTTTTAACATAATGTAAAATTTTATGATCACCTGAGGTATGAGTCTGCCATGTCTGTAAAATAAAAGATAATTAAACACAGAGGACACTGTAAAGCTCCCTTTGCATGTGAAGTTTTCATTCTGCTCTTTATGGAGGTCACTGTGGAAATATGTGCTGACACTACTTAAAGTCATTTTCTTTCGGTCATATTTGAAAATTCACTCTTCTCTTTACATTTAACTGAAACACAGAGTGAAGTCCTGATTGATCAAACAGCTCATTGAGTTTTAGGATAAAACTTGTGTGGAGGGTTTTTATCTGAAGGCTCCTTTCAGCTACTTCAGCAACATTTGGTTTTGTTTGTAGGACTTCTTTTTATAGTACAGGATGAGTCAAATCACACGTAAAAAGGCTTTAACATCATAGTAAAAGCATTAAGATTTTTAGTTTTAGGTCAGATTGTATCCCCTGTATCTTATAGTAAATAAAGCGCCATCCTTTAACTCATCAACTTCTTCAGAAGCATCACAGTTCTTGTGAAATCCTGTTGGTATGAACTCTTCTGCACACTGCCTTCATAAAGAGGATCGTTCTTCTTCAGGAGCAGCTCACTGAGATTATCTGGACTCTCTTCAGAAACTCCTTTTTAAAAACGAGGCTTTGGGGGCCCGTTGTGACCCCTGTGACCCCCACACAGCTGAGGGAGGGAGGTTTGTCTGACCCGAGTTCAGCGAGACACCGAGGAACCCTGAAGTTCCTGAAAGCCAGCGGGGGCGCTTCGTAATTGGAGCGTCCTGCTGATTTTAATGTCGTGGCTACTTTTCACACTTCAAAGACGACAGAAAGAAAGCTTCAAAGAAAACGAGGCTCTCGCTTTCATTAAACACAAACTCAAAAATGATTCATGACGGAAAAAGAAACCTGCTTCCTGAAGGAAAGCAGCACAACAACTTACTGCTACAGGTACTACAGAATATGAAATGTACGACATTTACTTCTTTAATGGCACAACACTCGATTATCACACACAGATGTTCTTTAGCAAACACATTTAGGAAGAAATTCTTCTACATGTTTCACACACGTTTATATTTTATCTACCCTCCTAAATATTTAGTAAACTATTCTTAATTTATCATTTTTACAACATCCCCACAAAGAACTGCAGTACATTGAAGTCCATGTTCATTAATAACTAAACATTTAAAGTTTATCTTTGTGTCTGGTATCTGCTCCATGAAGCTGAAATGCTCCTGACACACCAGAAAACAAACCAAGAAACATTGTTCAAAAAATACAGGGATGACTGTTCACTCTTAGACTTTTATTTTGGAAGTTCTTGTACACAAACTCACATACACAAACAGCAACAAGCACATAAAGACTTTTAATTTATTTATTTTTTGTCTATTGTCTGTAGCGGGCACTAATATGTAATTTTAACATCATTTGCATGATGCAAAAATGATTAAAATGTGTGTTTAATTGTAAGAGTTCAGTATATTTGTATGTATAAATGTAAAATGATTCACACACCTGGTGTGTGCGGCTGTTTGATGGTCACACCCTGAAGACGACACGTCCACAGAATCACAGGCAGTCTGCTTCACATATTTACGTCCTTCATGACCTTCAGCTCATCCATCAGTTTGCTGGACGTCCTCCAGCCTGCTGTGACATCACTGCTGCTTCTTCTCGCCTCAGTCATGTCAGAAACGTGTCTCGACGAGTGAAGCTGTGTTTTATCACACTCTGAACTGTGGTCACACAGACAATAATTCACTCAGTGTGTCTCTTACTGACGTGTGAGTCAGACGACATGAAAAAACAAAATAACAAGAGTCCGTAAGACAGGAAGGATTTTGAATCACTGATAGTATTTCATTTCAAAATGGACTCCGTCTTTCAGAGGGAAGACAAGGTCAGAGACTGCTTCCCTCAGAGGAACGTCGGCTCTCATTTGAGGGTGAGATGGTGTGTGTGTGTGTGTGTGTGTGTGTGTGTGTGTGTGTGTGTGTGTGTGTCTGTAGACACCCCCTGGCATGAATAAAACACGCTGATCTTCAGCCAAACCATCAGTCTGACACATTGTCACCCCTCCCTCGCCTCGTCTCCTGAAATGAAAATGAAGTCCTGAGTTCACAAACATGTTTGGCCTTGTACTTGTTACAGGAAGTGAGGAGTGTGTGTGTGTGTGTGTGTGTGTGTGTAAGGGGTGTTGTAATGTCTAACTACTGTAGGAGGTGTGGGGGCAGAAATGTCTTTATCAGTCATTTTGAGTTCTTGTTTGTTCTATTTGTTATCTGGTTATTCTTTACAGTCTGCTCAAACAGCAGCTTGTTTA
>JBAJHX010000043.1:1131027-1142907 GCA_037176925.1 Amniataba percoides | reverse complement strand
CAAATTCAGCTCCAGGATGCTCAAAACCTTCAAAACACTGCAAACGAATCAGGATAAAACTCGATATTATTACTATTATTGTTATCGTTCAATGATGCAAATCTGACTGATAAAAGAGCCACTAATCAACATTTTGTTTCATTTATGTTAAAGAGACCTGATGTGAGATGAAGTCAGTTTTTATAGAAGAAGAATCTGTGTTTTGGTGCATCATGTCAAATCTTTATAATTATATGAAGCAGAGGATTTGAAAATTGAAACTGATCTGTGTTTAAAGAAGTGTGCAAAATATTAATTGAAGTATAAAGTCAAAGTGATGTTCTGAGATAATATTGAGAAAACTTGCAGCCACTTTTCGTAATGAAACTGAAGTTAGACATCCGTCTGTCTTTGTCTCGTCTCTCTGGACGTGATTGTTTCTGAAGCTTTTTCACATCAGAAAGCAAAATGAATCTGCACGAAATATTTTGTTAAACGATGATGGATGAAGCCATCAGGCGGGTGGAGGAGGTCGCAGAGGTTTCTGAGCGCCGTCACCACAGAAGAAGATTTGTCTTTTTACACAAAGGGCAGCGATAATGACGCTCCAATGGAAATGTGCTTTGTAAGAGTGGGAGGAAGCAAAAGTATTAAAAGTATTAAATATTCAGATTTTTGTTCTTCACAAAATGAAGAATACAGTTTATTTCAAATAAGACGGGAACATATGTATTAAAATGTGGACTCAGTAATGAGTTTGAGTGCAATTTCCCTCCACCACACACGGCAGATAATAAAAAGAAAAGGCAGAATTAACAAACGTAATTCTTTTACGTCAAACACACATAACGTCCATTAGCTGAGCGTGAGTCAGAGAAAGCTGCAGCAAACCACAAAGAGCCACAGGAAATGTTTCATAATCTTCATGGTGATTTTCCTTTAACTGTTGTTGCCGCTGTCTGATAACGGCCTTTCATTTCAGCAGCTGTTTCTGGAGCGTAAAACAGCTTTTTACTCCACCTGAAGGGAAATGAAAGGAAACAATACAGAAGATGATTTAAAAGTGTGAAACGGCGGCTGCTGTCAGCACAGACGGAGCATTAACACGCTATCACAGCCAGCTACAGGTGCTTTGAACCACGGACACATAAAGGCTGGATGTTAATGAGGCCGTGTCAGCATCACATGGAAAATAATGGAGGTCTCCTCTTTATACCTTAGCAACAGCAGAGTCTCTCTCTTTTCAACACACACTCTCATTTATAATGTGACAGGATTTAATTTCTCTGGAAAGACAAAAGTTTATTTCCTGGTCAGGCAAAGGTAAGAATAAAGGGCTCGCCATGTGATTATTATTATTATTATTGTGCACATGATGATAAAATCTTGACTCTTATTTGGCCAACACAGCAGCACAGTTACTCCTAAAGTGTCTGAGTACTTGAACAAATCTTCCTGAAAACTTCACCTGGTCTCTTTCTCAGGATGAAGTTGGCTCATACAGGAAGTTTTTGCAGGTTTGTAGGACACAGAAATGTGTATTTTTAATAAATAACGGTTTTATTATTATTATCTCATCCAGCAGCAACGTAAGCCTTCATGTGTTCATGTCTTTGTGTCTCCTGATGAATGTGAGTCTCTCTTTCAGCTCTGTGTTTGGTCTCCTCCACCTGCTGAGGGAAATCTGTCTCCACCATGTTCAGCAGCTGCTGTCTGACTGAGTCTGTCTGCAGGTCGAGTACCTTTTTACAGCTTTTACTCTGAAAACGACCTCGGGAGCCCTGCAGAGGAAACTCATCAGACCCACTGCTAACATGAGATCTAAAGCTGTCACATGACAAACATGATTCGCTCTCCATCGCTGGAGCTTTTCCAAAGCTACAGCAGCACCGACCAGCACGATCTCACTCCACCTTTAAGGATGAATTTGTCTTTGTATGTGACGAGTTTTGCATTTCACTTCAAACATTTTTTTCTTTAAGTTTTTTGAAAAATGTTGCATCTTCACAAGTCATTGAAGACTTTGTAGTGTAAAATAACACAAAACAAGCAAAAACTGTGTTGTGATAACTACTGAAATACTGTGAAATCAGCTGCACCAACTGTGAATCTGCATCCATCAACTGCTAATATTGACGAAAGACTAAGAAACATCATGGATGGAAACAAGAATTCATTTGGATTTAAACTCAACAAAGGAGAGAGAGTAAGAGAGCAGCTGGCTTAAGAAGTGAGGGGAAAAAACAGGAGAACGAAAACGATGCGATGAATGTGAGAGAAAACAAGAGGCGCTTAAGATGAAGAGAGAGCCAATACGGTACGAGAGAGAGAGAGAGAGAGAGAGAGAGAGACAGAGAGAGAGACAGAGAGAGAGAGACAGAGAGACGGGGAGCTCAGTGAGCTGCAGAGAGGCAGAGAGGCAGCGTGAGGAGAGAAAGCAGGAAATCATTCAGCTCCTGACGAACACTGAGGACGACTCTCTAACTTACTGACACTCAGAGCAAACATGAAACCCACATGAACCCTCGTCTGACACGACCGCCGATTTCCTTCATCTGCTTCTCTTTGTTTTCTTTCTGCAAAGTGGGAGAAGAGATGTGGAAATAACCTCACACAGCTGAAGACTGGTGGAGCTGAAGGAGCAGTGGAGCAGGTCTGTTGGTTTGTGGAGGTTCGGAGGACGACTGACATTTTCCACTGACGCTGGAGGAAGAAAATTACAGGAATATTTCAGATCTCTGGAGGGCTGACACTGTTTCTGGAGACACGAAGGAACAGAGGAATGTTTCTGCTCTCTCAGACTGTGTGTGTGTGAAGAAAAGAGAGAAAAAGGGGAAAGTTAGTGAGGTTTCTTTACACAACAACACACACACACACACGTCAGATATGATCATGTTCATCATCGATCTCTGTCAGCCGCCGACGCTCGCTCACAGGTGCAGAGATGAGCTGAGACAGGAGGGCAAGGACACCCGAGGACTTCACACACATTCATGAACACACACACACACACACACACACACACACAGTCATTACTTCTGTGCAGGTATGTAGTTCAGATTAAACCTCTGTCACACAGCGCGCCTCCAAACTCTGTAAAGTCTCTAAAATCAGGCTGATTCAGTTTTTCTTCTCGACTCTTTAAGGAAGAAGATGCAAAAATTTGCATTTTTTTCTGAATTTCTTCGATCAAAGGTCGGACTCCATCAGTTGGAAAAGTAAAAAAGACTTGACATGAGACTGTGATTCGTGGCTTCAGATGGAGCTAATATTTTTAACATGAGTGCCGACTTCAAGGATGAGAAACCTGCAGCCGAGTCCTCCGTCGCAGCTTCAAATGGATTCTCTGATCAGAAGATGAGCCGGCGCTTTAAAAACTTGACAGACATGTGAGTTCGAAGCGCTCTGGAATATTTCGGTCCGACTGGATCACTTGTTCTTGTTTGTTTGTGTGACGGCTGCACGCAGCGAAGCCGTTTGGGTTTGATCCACTCAGCATTGTCCTCTGAGGCCGAGCAGCGGCTCTTTTTGTGCGCTGAATTCAGCAGTCTGCTATTTCTGTTCCCTCGCGTGGAGAAGATCATCATCTGTTGGCGCTTTGACAGACGCTCTCCTCTGAGAGGTGGAGTAAATCATTGATTGATCATCATTGATCAGTCCATCACTCATTGATAAATGGTGTTATATTTCTGGTGTTCACCAGAGGAAAGGGGAAGGAAAGCGAGTGAATGATGTTCAGACGTTCCTCCTTCTCGCTCGCCTCTGACCCAGTTTCCTGAGGCGTTTCTGTCTCCGGCTGTGGCGGCGTTTCGAGCCGACACCATGAACCTGCGTGGTGGCAACGTGTCACAGCTGATCTCCAACACCGTCAGAGCCGTTTCCTCTCTGGAGTCCAACACCTGGCCTCCACGGGGGTTTGAGGAGAGCGCCCTGAGAGTCGGCAACGGGACGAACTCGGGGTGTCGCGGGAACGACGCGCAGACAGGAAACTGGTCTCACCGCAACGTCGGAGGAGATTACGGGTCGCAGTGTCCTCCTCAAGAGATGGCGGTGGAGAAGAACTGGGCGGCGCTGCTGATTTTGGTCGTCATCGCCGTCACCGTGATGGGGAACATCCTGGTGATCCTGGCAGTCTCCCTGGAGAAGAAGCTGCAGAACGCCACAAACTATTTCTTGATGTCGCTGGCCGTCGCCGACATGCTCCTGGGCATCCTGGTCATGCCGGTCTCCATGGTGACCATCCTCTACGGTAAGCCTTGTGCCACACAGATATCGAGCTTCAGCTGACATTTGGTGTGTTGCTGACTTCAGTCACACTTCACTGTTTTCTCCCCCAAAGAGGACGAAGGGGCACAAACAGCAGCTGCCTTCATGTTTCAGGCTTCGTTCAGACGGGACAGTGGCTGAAATCTAATGTCAGTGACAGCGTGAAGGGAAGAAATCACTTCACATTTCTGGGCCTCTCTCGTGTGTCAGGCCTGTTTTTACATGTTTGACTCGGTGCCTGACTCGGCTGGTCGGTGCAGATGGAGAGCAGCAGTGATGGAGGTGTTCAGTGTTGGTGTTGACAGTGATGTGTTTGTTTGTGCTGAAACTACAGAGATGACTGAAAGACAGCGTGGCTGCAGCATCGACACAATACAGACAAATAAATGTGCATGTAAAAAGACACGAGAGAGGCAGGAAAAGATCTGCACGTTCGCCTGTTACAGGGTCGTACTGATGGGCACATTTTGACCGCCCAACCCCCCACTTACCTCCCTGCCTGTGATCGTTTGGTTTAACTTTATTCAGCACGATGCACCATAAAACACACGTAAACAACAGCTACAGAATAATTTGATCTTAAATTTTGGATTTGGTTCATGATTTGGTACCAAACTGCAGGTACTCCGCTCTGCCTTCCCCTGATTCATTCGTGACTAAATACAATAAACTTCATTACCCAGGAGGCACCACGTCACGCTCACCTGTTCCCGCTCTCAGACAGCTTTTTTCTGTTGCTACAAGTCTGCAATGACAACAAGTTAAGAGCTCATTTTCACCAAAACTTCACTCTTAACTCCATAATTTTGGGAAAGTTTGTGAAACGTTGAATAAATATCATTATTTAATACAATGAGATGTTTATTTGGAAAAGATGTACCTAAATTAATTCAGGAAAAATGAAAGTGCAAAACATGGAGTGCAGAAATATCATCTGTAAGTATAAAAATTCATTTCATAGGTAGTAGATCACAGTTATTTTTTACTCTAATGATTAAAAGGGTTCCCAGTTGATTAAATGAACTGTGAATATCAGCAGTATCTCATAAATATATTTTATTTATTGTAGAAATTAAGAATGTACTCAATGATTTGCTGAAACCTGCCTGTCTACATGTGAAGAGCAGCACTGAACCTTGATGTCATACTACTTTGTCAGTGTTACTCTCTTTACTTTCTGAGGTAAAAAATGAACTTAAATGTTCAGATTTTGTGTTTAGGTTTTGACTCAAGGCCAGATAATAATGTCTAATGTTAATAATGAAGCACCTTGTTGCGTGCAAACAGGAAGAAACAGTTTCTGTGCTCCTGAAAAATACACAGCATGATGAAAATAACCTTCATTTATTCAGGCAGGCTAAGCTTACTGAGATCTCATTTGCAAGAGAGGCCTGAATAAAGAAAACCAAACATGACCAGCCGTAACAAAAGCTGCATCAGAGACATGAGTTAAAGCATAAAATCCACCAGTAAGACAAGACTTTTAGTTTGAGTGCTCTCTAATTTATTCCCGATGGATAACAGGCCTGAAATCAGAGGTTATGAACTGACCGACAGACCCACGATGCTAATGAATCTGTAATTTATTCATTTACAATCAAACTCTTTCTCCTGCTGGTTCTGCTGATTAATGCTTCTCTCTTTTTGGAAGCTGAATGTTTCCTCTGTTTATCTATCACACACACACACACACCTCTCAAACACACACACCTTCCTCCGTCCTTCACTGTTGCCCATTTCCAGCTGATCCTCGCTCTCTCGCTCTGTAAATGTCACGAGCCGCTGCTCACATAAGGAGCTTTAAGGCCTGAGAAGCAAATTCATTTGCATGAGAAGGAACGCGGCAAATTAGTGAGAGGGAAGAGCGCCTCCAAAAGAATGACCTCCAGTGCTTATTACTCGCCTTCCCCGCTCTTTAATGAGAAGACAAAAGAACTCATTAGCCACGCCGACGCCAAACATAAACATACACAATTATTTTCTCATGTTTCTACACGGCCGCAGTGTTTCACATCCTCTGACGGCCTCGGAGAGTAAAAGCTGCTCAGTTTCAGGGTGAGAGGGCGTACAGATAATAACGCAGCGGCGGAGGGATCTCATAACGTGAGGCGGCGGAGGGAGCGAGGTCGCAGGAGGTTATTATTGATGTCAAAAAGAAGATTGTACGTGAAATCGAGAGATGATGGTGTGAACGGTTATCAGTGAGGTCATAAATTAGTCTGTGGTCGATGTCATGGCTGAGTTTGTGAAGATTAGATTATTAATGAGGTCAGTAATGAGGTCAGCGGCGTGTCAGTGTGATATGGAGAAGACAAACGGTGATACAAGCAGGAGGACAAACATTCGTTTCATCATTTAACACTGATTACCCAGAGTTCAGTGGGCCCTCTGCCAGAACGAAGGTTAAACAGGGAAAAAACAACGGCTGGATTATAAACTTCTATGCAGATGATGTTTGATTTGAATAGTGCAGTTTACAGAAGATAAATTATCAGCTGCACTTAACAGTTGTTTTAATTTATTATCACATTTCTGAGGCTGTAATGTCTCACTGGCATCAGTGAAGTTTAGAATCTGTCCGTCTAAGCATGATTTCTCACAAAGCTGAAATCACAAAAGCTGGAGGTCATATCATGTATTTTCCAGTTCCAGGACCCAAAGTTGTCTAAGGACAAAATGAATGGCACTAAAGGGCAGAACAGCAGTGTCACTATTTACGTCAACCTGCACAGTTTTAAATGTAAACCCACCAATTTCCATCAACACACCAGAAAACAGCTGTTTCATCAAACCTCTTGTCATAAACTACACCTTGACTTTTATTCCTGCTCATTGTCTGCTGTTTCGTATTTAGACTCTCCGCTGTTGTCTATGATGTAGAAATGTGGTGATAACGTTATAAATGACCCTCAGCAGACAGTTGTTGTAAACACAAATGGATTCAAGCTCAAACTAACTTTCTGTACAAAACATAAAGCACAGGACATCCCATGAAAACTGTGCTGCTTTACTCTTTGAATTAAATCTCAGTATGATTTAAGTGCTCTCAGGGCTGAGCAGTAGGAGTTAACATTTATAAAAGTTAGCTTGGAGCGCTGCACTGCTCCCTGTAGTGTCGTAGAAACAACAGGAGAAGTGTCCAATACCTGCCGACGGCCTCGCAGAGGAAATGTCCCGCCAGCTGGACGTTCAGCCCGTCACGAAACAAGTCGACAACCAGCCCTTTGGAAACTGTAGTTAATTGTAATTTGGCACTTTTTTCTTGAGGGCCTAAAAATAAAATGTTCTGTTTACCTTTTGGATTTTACAGCCACAGTGGAGCTTCAGGGATGGAAATGTTGGCCAGCCGGTCCAACACTTCAGCGCTACTGAAATATCATTAACCATTAAAAAATACCATTGACCATTATTGGTTGGATTATAATGAAATGTTGGACCGATATTCATGTTTAGAGTCCTAATGAGGCTGCCAGTCCTTTGACCTCTGACCTCTGTGGCGCCTCAGACGTACTGCAATTATTAACTTTATTGATCCTCTGACTCTGATGTTGATGAGTCCAAAACCTGCAGAACTACAGACACTCCCATCAGCCTCAGCTGCACTTTGAACACTGATCAGCAAAGCTAAGCTAAGACGGTGTCCTTTATAAACATGAAATGATCAATCGATAACTCAAATTTATCTTTCACATGTGATCAAACCACAGTGAGATGTGAGCATGTTGTTGGACACACATCTGTTCATGTGGCTGCTAGCTCCTGTTTTTGCTGGAGGTTCATATAAAAATGAAAACATGAAAAGATTTCTCTTCTGGCACAGTTTGTCTTCACTCCTTCAGTCTCACTTGAATCACTTTACAGGTGTTTTCAGGTTCGTTCTCCTGCCACTCACTTTGATTTCACCCAGAGAGCAAAGTACAGTCACAGTCTGATATCAGGGGGCACGTCGAGCGTTAAAATACATTTCAGCTCTCCGGCTGACTCTCATTCGTTTTGGCTGATGTGTTTGTCTCGGTGGCCTCTTTGGCAGACGGCCCGCTGAAGATTTTTAGGTCCACTTCTGTTCAATGAGTCTGGCTAAAACAAACATTTCGAGTGTCTGGAGATGATTGTGTCTGTGAGCACACGGGGGACAAAGAGCTGGTTTCCCCTCTATTATACATGAAAATACAGAAGGCAAACACGTCCTCTGCTGTGTGGTTTTGGTTTGCTTCTCCTCGTCCCTGCCGTGCTTTGTCGTGGATTCTCCGGGGAGGAGCTGTCAAAAGAAGCTGACAGACAGATGTTTTCTCACCTTACACAATCCTCCTGACGCTCCTTTCACCGCTTTAAAGAGCTTGAATAACTTGAGTTTCACTTGACTAGAATTTGAACACCCATGATAGTTGAAGATGTACGTTTACCGGCTTCGATTGGAAATATCTGCCATCTTAAAGATAAAAAATGATTGTCCTCGGCTCCTATTAACAGATGGTTCCTGCATAGTTTGAGATTTCTTTGGAGAAATTCAGGGTCTAAGTTTGTCTTCCCCAAAGAGATTTTTCATTTTGAGGTAAAGGCAAACTGCATTTTGTCAGACTGTGATGGTGCTCAGCAGATTTAAATTTAAGCTGATTTTTTTCCATTTATCACATTTGTTATTGGCAAATGTCAACATTTATCAGTGGCAGAGCTGCTTGTGCAGAAATAATCTCCCTCGGTCGAGTTAAATTTACTGCAGTGTGAAAAGTTAGGAAAGTAACTGGCAGAGTCCCTCAGAGAGAAACTTAACTAATTGGCAAACTTGAATTGTGAAAAGCGAACTCACAGATGGAAATGACGACGGTGACAGTGTTTATTCTTTGTGTTGGAAGGTCAGCAGGACTCAAAGTTACTGATGATGATTCCTTCAAAATGTGAGGAGTGTTAACACAGAGTGAGCAGTCAGGAAAGTGTCTGTCTTAAAACAACATGTGAAGATTGAAACAGGTTTTTGTTTCTCTAATTATTCTGAATGCTGGACACACTAAAGTTTATCTGAAGCTAAATTAACAGAAATGATGCCGAAAGGAAACAGGAATGGGAATTATGACATCTTTTAAATTGATTAACATCAATGCCTTGTAAGCCAAAGATGAAGTGAAGTTAATATATTTTGGATTTAGTCCTCATATTTGTTGTTTAATCTTAAAGTACAAACCGATGATTTAAAACGCTGTAAAGGAGCTGTCCCTTCAGCACCACCAAACACACGATGTCATAACGTTCGTTTACCTCAAATGAGAAACACGACCGTTTTTTCACCTTCCAGCAGCATCTTCTTTTATCAGTCAGTGTCATGACAAGTCTGTCAGTCAGTCCTCTGCTTTGGTCCAGACTTAAATAATTCAACTAGCCGATGGTTTGCTGTTAAATTTAGCACAGTAATGCCGTTTCTCAAACAGTAATCTAGATCAGCTTAATCCTTTAAAAAGGATTAACACCATCTTAATTCTTTTTGAGCATTGTTTTATGGAGCCTGAGCATCAAGATTTTCATTTCCAGAGACTCCATGTGACTGTTGTGCACATGATGATAAAAAAATGGTGAATGTGCCCTCAGATTTCTTTTGGAGATGTGAAATAAACACACTCCACATTCATACGCTTCATGTAAGAGTACATCTGTTTCTTCCCCGACCTTCAGTCTGATGTCATTTTTACAGCCTGCTCTGATTGATATGTTCAGATGTCGTCTGCAGAGAAAACAAACGGCTGAAGTGCTTTAAGCGACCTCGACAGACGTGTTTCTGTTTGCAAACCTCTTCACACAGTTTGCTTTAAGCGTGAACTAAACTCAGCTGCCCGCTCAGGACAGGCCCTTTGTGATTCAGTTGCTCGGTAATCAATGCCTCTCGCCCTCCAGCCTCTCTCAGACTTTGGTGCTTTGGTCACTCGAGGCAACGGTGAGAAACAGAGGACCTTGGGAACAGTTTTCCAGCCTGAGCTGGGTGGAAACTTGCCGAGTCGCCCGCTTTGGCAGCTCTGATCGGTGCTGCTGCTCCAGCTCTCCTCTTTGAGGCAGAAATAACTTAATGTCATATTGATTTTTCTGAATTTTCTCGTCCTCTCCCTCTCTCTGAGCTTTTCATGTCTGCAGCCAGTTAATTCTCTTTCCTGCTTTTATACTTTGAGGACTTTAAGCCCACCATCTATCCATCACGTCTGCCTTCTTTTCCCTTCTCCCTGGTTGTTAGTCTTCCTCTCAGAGGGTGTATGACAGGAGGAAACAAACCCTTCTGTTTTAAAGCCCTCGGGTTTTGTCCTCTTTCTGCAGACGGGCAGCTGTGCAGGATGAGATTTACTTAAAAGATTAGGCTCAGTTTCTTCTGCAGCTTCTTCTGTGATTCACTCTCAAAGTAAATCCACGTCTCCTCAGTTTTAACTTGTCAAGTTATTCAGAAAGAAATAATCTCACAAAAAGACAAACAGGAAATCTGTTTATAGGAGCTCATTGTATCTGCTGACATGGTTGGTTTTCTCTGTGTTTGCTGCAAACTATTAGGAGTGTAATAATCCTTTTTAATGTGTTAACGATTGCTCTCCTCCTTTTAAAAAGATTTCTAAGAAGTCGATGAAACTAATTTGACACAAAACTTCGAACCACACGACACACACTTTAAAATTCAACACTTTATTTCCTGAAAAACATCTTTAAATCCTGCATGAACTCTAAATTTACAGCATCCGTTACCTCCAAAAAATCCTGACAAATATTCCTCCTCATCATCAGCTCATATTAAAAACGTGCACAAACAGAAACACTGCAGACGACAGGCGAGTCTTTGGAGCTCAGAGCGAGTCAGGAGTGTTTCCTCTCAGCGCGCCGTCGGCCATCAGAGCCTCAAACTGACTGAGAGCTGCAACAGGGAGCCGCTGTCGAGTCTGAAAGGAACGAATCCCTGAAACCAGGAGACCTGAGGCCTTTAGAGCAACACATTATCGAGCACGGTCTGTGAGCGACGCGTTCACAGCCGCACACACACTCAAGCATCCACAAAACTTTATCTCCACCATCGTTGTGACAGACGACCCACAGACGAGCCTGTTCGGAGACGACTGACAACCGTCGTGTTTTTAGATTTTGTATTTTATCTGTGCTTCTCTGTATCTGGAGACAGATAAAGTTATTGACTGTTTGACTGATTGAAACTTTACTGCATAAAGTCCAGATGAATATTCAGCTTTGCTGCTAAACAGTCTCACAGTCAGCGAGCAAAGAGAAAGTCAGTGACATAATTCAGCTGCCAGTTTACACAATAACACATCTCTGCTGTAGTTTTTAACATTTCTGTGCTTTAATGGTTCTGCTAAGTCTGTGTTTTACTTCTTTGTTAAAGAGGCTGATTCCAGCAGTAAACTGTCTCAAAGAATCACTGGAAATGAAGCAGACGTTATCACAGCAGCTCTTCATGCTGTCACCTCGTCAGCGGCTGAAATAAGATCCTGTCAGAGCAGATCATTAAAAACACACTTCATCCTCTGATGGGCAGAAATGTGATCAGCCTGTTGAATGGAAACATTTTTCAGTGTTTGGTAAATGAGTACGGCTCATGTTAGAAAGAGTTCATCCTCTGAGGAGTGAGAACAAGCCGAGTCTGATCAGACTGAAGATTTC
>JBAJHX010000043.1:989023-1003028 GCA_037176925.1 Amniataba percoides | reverse complement strand
GTGTGTGTGTGTGTGTGTGTGTGTGTGTGTGTGTGTGTGCGTGCGTGTGTGTGTGTGTGTGTGTGTGTGTGTGTGTGCGTGCAGCTCTGATCGCTCTGCTGCGGGATGGAGAGAGTCTGGAGGATCTGATGAAACTCTCTCCTGAGGAGCTGCTGCTGCGTTGGGCCAACTATCACCTGGAGGAGTCCGGCTACGGCAAGATCAACAACTTCAGCTCCGACATCAAGGTGACACACACACACACACACACACACACACACACTCACACACACACAGAGAAATATTAAAGGCTGTCTGTCCCATCAAACGTGTGTATTTTCTGAAAGTCGCCTGAGCCTCGTGCTGTTTGCGTCTCAGGACTCGAAGGCGTATTACAGCCTGCTGAACCAGGTGGCCCCCAAAGGAGACGAGGAGGGGGTCCCGCCCATCGCCATCGACATGTCCGGACTCAGGGTGAGAAAACACGCGTTCATCTGAAGGCCACGTTTAACTTAGAGCGGTGATTTGACGTTTGGCAACTCAGTTTTTCACGTTTCTCCTCAAATTAAATTCAGATAAAAAATGAAATTCTTCAAAGCTCAAGATGACGTCTTTAAATAGCTCTTTTATTACCAACATTTCAATAATGATATCATTATATTCAACCTTTTTAAAAAAGGGCACAAAGATTTTCATCTTCTGACCACATGAAATGAAAATTCTTCACATTTTGGAAACTGAAAATTCACAGAAAAGAAAAAAAAAGTAGTTTTAGATCCATTTCAGTCTCATCTCAATCAGCTTTTATCAGCTTTAATATGAATTCAACATGTGTCAATGTCAAAGTGTCTACATGTAAAACACAGGAAGACGTTTCAGCTCCAAAATAAAAGCATCAGTTTTATAAAATCTGAGAGGATGATGAGTAAAAACTTTGCTAAAAGCCAAAACGCAGCATTTAGTCAGACTCTGATGAGACAAGCTGCAAATAAAACTGAGAGCATCAGCATGAACCTCTCTGAGGAGTTTCTGGGCGAAGTGCTGCAGATTAGTCAGACGTGTTGACGTCGTCTCTGCAGGAGAAGGACGACCTGAAGCGAGCCGAGTGCATGTTGGATCAGGCCGACCGGCTCGGCTGCAGACAGTTCGTCATGCCCACAGACGTCATCCGAGGAAACCCCAAACTCAACCTGGCCTTCGTCGCCAATCTGTTCAACAAGTACCCGGCTCTGAAGAAACCGGAGAACCAGGACATCGACTGGAGCTCCATCGAAGGCGAGTTCAGTCCTCTGCCCTCACACACACACACACACACACACACACACACACACACACACACACACACACACACACACACACACACACACACACACAACGTGAACAGGTGCTTTTATTTTACTCAGAATTTAAACAGTTCAGTTTTCAGACACCTGATCACACAGACGTCTCTGAAGCTCACGAAACATCCAGACTCATCGAGAACTTCCTCATTCGTCACTTTTTCATTCGTCACTTTTTCATTCGTCACGTTTTCATGTCAGAGGTTGAGACATCCTGAACTTTTGTGAAACTTCCTGTTGTCTCCACTCGCACTTTAACTCAGACTCAGCCAGTGATTCAGGTTTAACTGTGATTAATCTGTTCACGGTGGAAATAAATGTGCCGTTTATTTAACGAGCTTCAGACGTTTTCTTGCAGTTTTCATGTTTCCTGATGTTTCCTGCAGGTGAAACCAGGGAGGAGCGAACCTTCAGGAACTGGATGAACTCTCTGGGGGTGAATCCTCGAGTCAACCACCTCTACGTGTAAGAACGACCGCGAGCGCTCCCGTCTTCAACTGCAGCACAGACGTATACACAGACTGCAATGTTTACTCTGTGTGTGTGTGTGTGTGTGTGTGTGTGTTGCAGAGACATTGACGACGCCCTGGTCATCTTCCAGCTGTACGAGAAGATAAAGGTCCCGGTGGACTGGGACAAAGTCAACAAGCCCCCCTACCCCAAACTGGGCAGCAACATGAAGAAGGTGAAACTTTAATTCAGCTCGTACAGTCGCTCTGTGCTTTTACATGACGAGATCTAAAATTTATTTCTCCCTGAAGATCTGAGTCATCCTGCTACCTGCTGGATCAGCTGAGCTGTAACTTCATTATAACCTGTGTGTTTTCCAGCTGGAGAACTGCAACTATGCCGTCGAGTTGGGGAAGAAGGAGGCCAAGTTTTCTCTGGTGGGCATCGCCGGTCAGGACCTGAACGCCGGGAATCGAACCCTCACCCTCGCCCTGCTGTGGCAGCTCATGAGGAGGTAACACTGTCTCAGTTACGACCTTCGTTTGAGTCCACGCCTTTACAGACACAAACATCCCTCAGCTGCGGGTTTGAGGTTCAGACATGTTGAATATTTATCCGCCCGTCTCCGCAGGTACACCCTGAACATCCTGGAGGACCTGGGCGACGGGCAGAAGGTG
This sequence comes from Amniataba percoides, assembly GCA_037176925.1. Lineage (NCBI taxonomy): Eukaryota > Metazoa > Chordata > Actinopteri > Centrarchiformes > Terapontidae > Amniataba > Amniataba percoides. The sequence continues at coordinate 1,000,582 of JBAJHX010000043.1, read as the reverse complement.
ACCGACGACACCATCGTGAGCTGGGTCAACGACGCGCTCACACAGGCCGGGAAACCCACCATCAGCAGCTTCAAGGTACCGAAGGCCCCCCAGCTTCAAACATGACAACATGATCACACTGTAATTACACATTCAGGTGTTCAGACGGAGTCTTCTCATTAGATATGAAAGTACAGGTTAGCTTAGCTTAGCATAAAGACTGGAAACGGGGGGAAACTGTTAGCCTGAGTGTGAAAAGCAAAGTTTGTTCTACAGTTTTTGTGTTTCATTTTTTTCTCTGTGCAGACGTGAGAACAGTTTTAATCTGAACATCCAAAGTGTTTTTATTTTTGTCTTTATCTGGAGAAAGTTTAACGTTTAATAACAGGTTACTGGGTGTGTGTGTGTGTGTGTGTGTGTGTGTGTAGGACATGTCCATCAGCAGCAGTATGCCCGTCCTGGACCTGATCGATGCCATCCAGCCCGGATCGATCAGATACGACCTGCTGAAGACAGAAGACCTGACTGAGGAGGAGAAACTCAACAACGCAAAGTACGAACACGTTTACCTCGTTATGATTATTATTTATCATTATTGAGACAGAAATTATATTTACCCCTCATCTTTCTGTCTTTGATGGATTAGATTAGATTAGATTAGATTAGATTAGATTAGATTAGATTACCTTTATCAGTCCCACAGGGTCACATGTATGTTTGCTCAGGTAGCAGGTGGGGAGGACTTAATGGAAGTCACCGGTGGAAAAGAGAAGTTTGTTGTTCCTTTAAAGCACAAACACACGTTTGGTTTGATTTAGTTCCTCCAGCAGCGTCTCACAGACCACCTGATTTAAAGAGTAACATGTTAAATGTGAAATTTAAAGTGTAATCTGAACAGTCTGTTCACATCGTGTTCAGATTTCATCGCTGCTTCATTTACTTCTGCCAGAGGATCAAACTGCAGGTCTGCTCCTCACGGCGAGCTCAGGACACTGAAGAGTTTAAAGGCTGGCTGATTCAGACAGGAAGGACAAAGTCACAGACAGACACATCCACGCCGTGTTTCTGCGTTTCGTCCCTGTCGGGGACACGTTAACGTTCAGAAGAGGTCAAAGATCTGCTCCACGCGTTTTTAACACAGTTCAAACCTCCTCTTGTTTCCAGGTACGCCATCTCCATGGCGAGGAAGATCGGCGCCCGCGTGTACGCGCTGCCCGAGGACCTGGTGGAGGTCAAACCTAAGATGGTGATGACGGTGTTCGCCTGCCTCATGGCGCGCGGCATGAAGAGAGCATGAAGACCAGGAGGAGGGACGCCGGGGGGGCGGGGGAACCCTGAACCTGCAGCCGAGGGTTGAGGGGGAACTGAGCCCTTTTTCTGAGGCTTAAACAGGACTGAGAGGGGAAAGTTTCCCTCGCAGGCTAAAGAGCTGGAGGAGCTTTGTCACAGGTGCAAATAATGTTCAGGTACGAACACTTAAAACAGTGACGACGTCTCAGCAAAGGGAGCGAATCAGTCTGTTACTTCTTTCTTCACAAACTTTAGAAAAGTTCAAGTTTTCTTCCTGCAAACATTTAGAGACCAAAATAATCTGATTGGTTCACTTAGACCTTTTTTCTGATTCTGGCCGTGCAGCAGGTTCAAATGAAGGATTTTTCCTTCACGTTGTTTTTGTGCCGTCTCACCTGCTCAGCTCTCTGTTGATTAAAACATCTGCAAATCAAATGTTACGCCAAATAAAGATTTTTGTACGAAACTGTGTTGTTCTTGAATAAAAACTCTCCTGGTGTCTGACAGAGATTTTAACCTGAACGTGCAGGTGAACTTCAGGACGCCGTGACATCAGTTGAATTTACAGGTGAACATTTCTGACCACAAACCACCAAACGGGCGGAGAAACAAAGTTCTCCTTGAAGTTTACTCTCGATGAGTCAGTTTGGCTCCTCTCTCCTGTCTGAACAGTGAATCTGAAGCTACAGTCAACAGCTGGTTAGCTTAGCTTAGCATAAAGACTGGCAGCAGGTGGAAACAGTTAGCCTGCTTCTGTTTAAAGAGTTCAGGTCACATCAGATTATTGTAATTCTGAGTTTGGCTTTTTAAATCGTGGTCAGATAAGCTCCAAAGTCGTGATTAAAACTGGATTATCTAAACCTCAAACAAACATGAACATCAGCGTAATTACACTTTGCCAACATTAATGCTGGCCTTTAATTAAACCCACTGCTTAAATATGAACACTTTCTGTAATCAAACGGGCTTCTTCAGCTAAAAACTTGTAAACATCACGTGAGTTGAAGGCACCATCGATCAGTTTCCAGTCTTTACGCTGAGCTGTAGCTGCAGATTTGAGACATGAGAGTGAAATCAGTCTGAGAAGATTTCACTGGTTTAAACAGCTGCAGCGTGCTGAACATCAGCTCGACGTGTGAAAAGACTTTCAGGCAGCATCACTGAGTCGGGATTAAACATGGAGGACGTGGACGACACCGAGCTGATAAAACATTCAAAACACACAGCACTGTGTTAAACTATGTGTTTAATTAGAGAAGAGTTCATTTCCAAAAGAAAGCGCAGTGGTAAAAAACGAAGCGTTCATCCTGTTTTATGTCTGGAAACAGAGGACCGAGCTCAGAGCGAAACCTCATATTTACAATATTCCCTCTGACAGACTGAGCAAACGCCTCTCACTTCTCAGTATTTGGTGACTCAGCCACCTCTGCTGTCCGTGCAGCGTCTCTGTGAGGATCATTATTTGGCAGGTTTGGCCTCGGCTGGGTTCTCTCCCGTGTCCAGAGTCTTCAGGAGGCGGAAGAGGCCGGCGGCTTCGCGGATGCGGCTGAACTCGATGCAGAAGGCCTGAACCTCGATGAACAGGTCCTGCACGTTGATGATCTTGTTTCGGATCAGCGACTGAAGGAAGACGCACACCAGACGGACCAGACGATTCTGCAGAAAACACCAAGAGAGTCGACGTCAGACGTTTAAACTTCATGACGGAGGATTTCCTGTGTTAAAGTTTCACTCCACAGATCTGTGAGACGTTTTAATTCTGGTTGAATCAGGTCAGGTCAGTCTTATAGCTCATGAATTATACAAACTGATCAAATGAAGTCCAGCAGTCGACCGTATCTGATGTTTTTGTTCATGTTTCTTGTTGTCAGATGATCTAATTCTCCTTCTTCTGGTCATTAAAGTATTTCTCCGTACCTGCATGTATTTGTCTTTGATCTGCTCGCAGGTGGAGATGCAGTTGGAGATGTAGAGGTGGATGAACTCTGGAGGTAAATCCACAGCTGTGGTCAACCTGAAGAGACAAAGATCTGATGAGTGTGTGCTGCCCACTAGTGGTGACAACGTGGACCTACACACCAAGAGCAGCAACAAGTGCAATCAAACTTTTTCTGACTTTTAATCACTAAACTGAACTCAGCTGATTGAGCGACTCTGCTGCAAAGATAAACGAAGGTCAGATGTTTAAAAAAGTGACAAACAGCAAGTTACACAGGGAAGGATGAATCTTCTTCTCCTTCAGATAAATAACCTCTTTAAAGCCTACTTGGATCAGAAAACAGGCACCTTACTTTCACTGCTGAGTACTCGCATACTTTTACTTGAGTACGTTTGAGTGCAGTACTTTTCCCTGTAGTGAAGTACTTTGACGTATATTAGTATATTCGTAGTGTTTCTGCAGTAAGCGTCACAGAGCAGCAGCCCCACCTGTTGACGACCTCCATGGAGTGCAGCGACATGTCCATGTTGACCAGCACGGAGAAATACTCGGTGATCTGGCTGCTCTGCATCAGCTTCAGCAGCATCTCGATGGCCACCAGCGGGTTGTTCTCCACCAGGTCGGGGAGCTTCGCCGGAGACAGGCCGATGTGATAAACCAGCTTCGGGTCTTTCTCCAGCTCGGCCAGCAGCTGCAGGGCGGAGATGAAGGTTAAAGCTCTGCTGGCAGAGGTTTAGTGGCGTGAGGCTGAAGGGGAACGTGAGCTCACCTGGGACTGCTGCTGGGCCGACAGCGGGCTCTTGAAGGCTTTGGACATGATGCGCTTGATCTCCACGCCGGTGCTGTTCTTCACACACATGGAGCGATCCCACTGGACGCTGTGATCCGGCTCGGTCGGGTTCAGCCACGCCAGCTCGTCCTCGCACACGTGCAGAGGCGGCGGCGGCCTGATGAACTCTGGACGGAAGTGACCTGAGGAGACGGACGGACGGACGTTAGGACAGACGCGTGAACAAGAGGAGCAACAATCGAGCAGCTGCTGGATCCTGACGTGAGTCTGGATGATGTTTGTTTTGGTAACCATGGCAACAGCAGCAGCACTTTTGTCTTCATCTGTGACTTCAGCACTGACACTTCATCCACCTCACAAACTAGCAAACTACCTCAAAGTGACTCGTAGAGTGTTCGCAGTGAGTTTACTGTTCTGACAAACTGGACACATTTACATTTAAATATAAATATTTACATAAATATTTCTCTGGCCATCAGAGCGTCGTGTCAGAATGAAGCCTGTTTCTCCTGGAGAACAGGTTTGTCTGCTCTGTGAGTCGTAGATGAACACGAGCAGCAGGACGTGGTGGATGATGGAAGGAGGGATCATCACATACACAGATTACAGAACTCAAACAGTGAAGGTTTGGTAGTTTGTATCTGACTCCTCCTGACAGATGAAAAACTGTCTGAACAACACAGATTCACTTCTGTTTTCACTGCAGACGCTCTGTTAAAGTGTAAACTGTGACAGAACATCAGGACAGAGTTCATCCAACACCAGCTGATGAAAACTGTCCACACTCCTCACGGTCGATCACTTACTCTCCAGTGGGGGGCGTGGCCCCGTGACCAGAGACTCGATGATCTGATTGGCCACCGAGCTGTCGAACCCTGAGTTGGAGGAGTCGGGGTCGGGGTCGTTCAGGATGCTGGGGAAGCTGGCCTTACTCTGAGTGGGCAGCTCCGACTGACGCTCTGCAGGACAGAGAGGAAACAACCAGAGAGTGACGACACGGAGACGATCGCAGAGTTTACACCCGATCAATAATCAACCATCACTGTCCGACCTGCCAGAGCCAGCTGCAGCCCGCTGATGTCGATGGACTGCGGCATGTTGGTGACGTCCATGCAGGAAACCTGCCGCGGCGTCTTCTTGAACAGATCTCTGGGCGGGGCCAACATCAGCTGGGACAGGAAGAACTTCTCAGGCTGAGTGATGGGGGGCAGGAAGCCTGCACAGGTCACATGACACCAGGTGAGACAGACGGGATATAATGAGCTGTATATAATCCGTACACTATGTAATCTATGATGTATGTAATCTGAAGAGTATATAATCTATGCTGTAAAAAATCTGTATCATATATAATCTATGCTGTATATAATTTGTATCATATATAATCTACACTGTATATAATCTGTATCATATATAATCTACAATGTAGATCATTTGTAGCATATATAATCTACGCTGTATATAATCTGTATCATAAATAAACTATGCTGTATATAATCTGTATCATAAATAATCTACGATGTATATAATCTGTAGCATATATAATCTACGCTGTATATAATATGGATCATATATAATCTACGTTGTATATAACGTGCCCCCCCACCTGACAGCAGCCGCTCCTCGCCCCCCCCCGCGGGGTTCAGCAGGTGGGCGAACACGGCAGCAAACGGGTTGGCGGCCAGCGGCTCGGTGCGGTACATCTCCCAGAGCAGGTAGAGCGCGGTGAGGCGCTGCGGGGAGCTCGGCAGCAGGTCGGGCTGCTGCAGCAGCATCACCAGAACCGAGCCCGCCCGGAAGTGGTCCGCCTTCCCGAACAGCTGGTGCAGCAGCGCGGACAGAGACTCGAAGGAGCTGCCGCAGGACTCCTCCGACACGATGCTCAGCAGGCTGGACAGGTCCTTCGGGGCCAGGCTCATGGTGGGGGCCGGGACCGGGACCGGGACCAGGGAGAGGAGGAGGAGGACCGGGACCTGGACCGGCTCCGGGACCAGCAGAGGGACACCGGAGTTAGCTTAGCTTAGCTTAGCTTCGCGGCGCCGATAAACAGAGACCGGCAGAGTTCGGCAGAGTCCCCCAGACCGGGTCCGGGACCTCCGCGGGGCCTTAGAGGACCAGTAGAGCCCGGGGCGGCTCGGTGATCCGGATCGTAGCGGACTCACCGGACCGTCTGTCTCCGTCTGTGCTGCTCTGTGTGCACCGGGACCAACCGTCGGAGCAGCGGAGCATTATGGGTGCTGGAGTTCAGCAGTCACTTCCGCCCTAAACCGGAAGATGTTCACAGTCAGATCCGGCAACAAACGGCACTAAATCATTAAATATGATTATTACATCATTTATTATATATTATTATTATTATTATTATCATCGCATATTCAATTATACTCATTAGATAAATGACTTTGACCTTGACTGAATAACTATCTTACATCTTTACCTTTCAGCCCCTTCAATTTCCTTCCGGTGTCAAAGTAAAGGTACAGAAATTTAACATTAAAAGTTAAATTTGATTAATTACTGGAAATAATATAAATGTATTATATGCTGAATATAATAAATATACGTTTATAGTACATACATATAGATACAGTACAAACTGTGAAAGTCATGACACATAAAGTGTGTATGTAAACTGCAAACATTCATATTATAAAGAATATTTTATTAACTCTGAGTGCTGTTGTGGGTTAAAATTAAAAGACGTAACTCGGACAGGCTGTTCAAACATTTATTTAGTCATTTCACTTTTTGTCTTGTTTTCAGTTAGGAAAGCAGAAACTTCTCCAGACTTCACGTTTTACCAGGAAGAAGCTGAGGAAAATCTGGGCGACAGCTTCGATCTTTTTTTCACTTTCACATGTTGAGTCCACTTCAGTCACAATGAAAAGGTGGAAATAAAAGATCTGATTTGTTTTCAGTCACATTCAAAGAACTGAAAGAAGTTAGTACACGTGCTGCTTATTAAAGAGTTGAACATTTGTTTGACTTTATCTTGAGTAAACTGTTTCACACTCATAATGAAGGCAGAGATTAAACGTCCGCAGTGTGACGCAGCTTCCTGGTAAAATCAGCCTGACAGAAACTTCTGCAGCTTTTCACAGGTCATCTCATTTCTTCCACAATGTTTAAAGGGAAAGTGCAGGCAAAACAAAAGCCAGAGTACGAACCAGCAGGTCGGACACACAAACGGTCCAGACTCATGAATCTCTGCCCTGATGTGACGTCGACCTCCTCCAACAGTCACACACCTGCACACACCTGCGCTTTTAACCCTGTTTCTGTCCTGATTTTCTATCAAACAAATAAAAACTCTTCAGATGTCGACGCAGCCGTCGTCGTTTCAGCTGACGTACTCTGGTTTTTGTGCTAAAATGCCTCTTAAATAACACTGTACAACAAAAACACTGTTTTTAGGTCCATATTCACTTCAGTCCACGAGGGAGGGTTTGGTTCATACTGCTGCACACACTCACACACACACTCACACACACACACACAGGATATATGGCACTAAAATAATCACCTCCGGTCTGGAGTCCAAACATACAGAAACACCACCAGCTGATCAAACACAGAATATGAAAACATGGTGAATAAAAATGTCAGTTATATATCCGGCATGCAAACACACTGTAAACTTTAAAACTGGCAACGGGTCCAAAATCTCCACCAGGCGGTCTGTTCGGGTCCACTTCACGACACGACCACAAAACCACAACGAACGAAGAGGCTCAGCGATCAGACGGAGGACGACTGCATGTTACGTCGCTTTGCAGAGACGGAGGAGTTTCTGAACGAAGCGTCAGATTCATTTCTGTTTGAATAACGTGAAGCAACACGTCTCCTCAGCGCCTCCTCTGGTCAAACCCTCCACAGGGCAGCTTTAAGAAAACAGCTTCAATGCTCATCTCTGAAGTTTATTGTTCCCTGTGATGTCGGCGTGTAGACTTTGTGAAGATGTTTGAACAGACTTAGAGATGTCACAGCTACGACATTAAGACCCTGATCTGTCCTTCAAAGAAACATTTTACATGAAAATATTCACACATCACATTTATCAAAAATAATCGTCTCCTTGTGAACTGATCACGCGTATTTAAAATCATCGTTTTTGTCTCTCCTCGTGGTAAAATGTCTCAGCGCCTCTAAAACAAAGATAAAAACTTGTTGTTGTGACACTTTGTTCACAAACTGACAGAAACTTGGATCATTCACACACCTTCACTTCCTGTCGCTCTATTGCAGTTTGATTAGTGTAAAACTTTTCTCTCTCTTAGTGTCTTCATTCATCTCTTTTCCTCTAAAGAGAGATTTCTTTTTTCACTTCACAGACAGAAAAGATGAAGATAAGGCTCTTCAGAAATGAGAAGGTTGAGGGTTTTTAAGGCAAAGGTCAAAGGTCACGAGCAGGAGGGGCAGGTAAAAAAAACCCACTAACACTCAAACGCTCCGACGATTCGACAGAAAACAAACTGAAACATAAACCAGCGTCTGTTTGATCCTTCAGACGAAAACTGGTGATGTTGAGGAGAAAAAGAATAAAAAGAGAAGAAGAGCTATTTTAGTGTTTTTGGTGATTTAATTTAATTGTAACTTTAATTTTAAACTAACATGAGAGTCAAACTACTGCGTCACCAAAAAAGGTTTAAAAATCTGAATTTAGTGCAAACGTGTTTTTCTGCATAGTTTTCTTTCATCCTGTCTTTTTAACTCTTTGATCAGGAAAGTTTCTTCATCTCACTGAAGGGTTTTGCTTCAGCGGAAACTGAAAGTGCTCTGTTGGGGTCTGAAGGAAACATGCTGCAGTTTACTATCAAGTGTTTTCACTTCACTGTTTCCTTCTGGTCACAAACTAAATTCATCACTGAACACGAGCAGAGTTTTCTCCTGTGAGCACGAAGTGATTAATTCACGATCGACTTCTTCTGTACTCGTGTCACATGTGGACGTGTGAACTGTCACGCTAAATAACAACATCAAGACGTCCGACCGCAGCACAGGAAACGTATCTGAGGACGTCACGTGGTCCCTGAAAAAGGCCTGATGGACACAAAGAGACGATAATCAATAATCACATGAAGATATTAGTGAACCTCTGATTCCTGTTCACAAGCTGTGACCTGCCTGTGATCGGTTAGAGTGAATTTAAAAGAACTAAAAAGAAAAGCGCGGCTGAGCGGGTTGACAGGCGAGGACCTGCCGCCGCGCTCAGTCGTTGTAGTGCATGATGGACTCCACGTAGTTTCCCGGGAAGAGGCCGGTGGTGGCGTTCATCACTCCCTCAAACCAGCCGTCCTCGTTCTTCTTGATGACGTAGATGATCGCTCCTTCCTGGAACGACAGCTCGTCCTCCTTGTCAGCGGTGTAGTCGTAGATGGCCACCACTGGGGGGCGACACACACAGAAACAGTCATTCAAAGCTCGCTCAAAGTCAACCTTTCACATGAAACTGTTTAAAGAAACAAACACAACATTAGATATAAAAATGTCTGAAGCCATCAACTTCCAGCCTGAAGAGTTTCAGAATAAAAGCCCACATCATTAATCAGTTTGGAGTGAATTTTCTGAATTTTGCCCTGAATGTTGTCTGTCAGGCAGAAATACTCCCTGATGTTTGTGTCTGTGAGAAAAGGGGGCAGATGAAGAATATCTCAGTGCACTTTGTAGTACTGTGCTTCATCACTGTGTGTAGGTGAGGATGATCGGGGGGGGGGCAGCTCTGTGTTTCTCAGCGTACCTTTCTCCAGGTAGACTCTGGGGGCCCACGGCGGGTCCTCTTCAGCGTACGGGTCGTTGTACTCCACCACCGCCGAGTCCTCCTCGTCGTGTCCGTCCTCCAGAGGCTGGGGGGGGGGCGGCTCCTCAGGCCCCGACTGGCTCTCTGCGTCCAGGCGAGGGGGGGGCGGGACGTCTGAGACTACAGGGGGGCGGACGTGAAAATAGAGATTTATGTAAGTTAAATAATAATAAAATATGATCTGAACCTGCGACAACCTAACTGCTTTTCATTTTCCTTGAAATGAAAAAGTGAAATGAAAAGTGTTTGTTTATTTGTGGTGTGAAACCAAAACAGAGCATCCACCAGATTTTATGATTTATACTTAAATTCATCTTCTGACTGTCATCTTGATGGTACAAAATGTGAACCAAAAGCAAAAGAATGGTGGAAGGTTAAAGGAAAATCATATAAAAGTTCAAGTTGTATTTAAAGTTTTATTTCTCCTGTAAGAGACGACACGTCCTCATATCAACAGGAAAAGTGATCGAAGCACTTTCAGACTTACTGGACTCCTGAACTCGAGCGACGAAGCCCATCAGAGGAAGCTGAGGGGTGAACTGGAGGAGGGAGGGGGGCGGGGGCGACGCTGCCGGCAGGAAAACACAGTTAATAAACGAACAGACTGATTTTCAGTCATCATGGCGCCCCCCCCCGGGCCTCACGCTCACCTGGACTCTGGCTGTAGCAGGGGCCCCCGTTCACCTGGTTCTGCGAGACGATTGGCTGACCGGTCACAGAGGGGGGGCGGCGGTACGGCAGTGACCCCCCCACCTGGGGAGCCTGCTGTCGCGGCTGAGGCCGGTTCATGCTGTAGAACTGAGGGACGAACGGACCTGCAGCACAGACAGAAATAAAGCGTCGTCGCTGAGCAGAAAAATGAAAAGCAGCTGGTTTCCTCTCAGGCCTGAAGGTAAAAACATGAGGAGGTTTCACACAAAACGTACCGAGGTGAACAAACCAGACAGAAATGATGACGAAGGACAAAAAGTGACTGAACTGTGTGAAAGGATTCAAACGATGTAAACAATCACAGCTTCACCGCATCAACGGTGACGGAAACGCAGCACAGTGATGAGTTCGCTTCCTTTAAAAAGAAAACGGAGGCTGGTGATGGAGGTCGGTGGAGAAACTCACCTTCGGCAGGTGATGAGGAGGAGGAGGAGGAGGAGAGTGGAGGAGGAGGGGCAGGAGGAAGGAGAGGAGACAGTTCTCCGGGTAAAACAGCTGATTGGAGCTCGGAGGTGCCGGGGGCGGGGTTAGACGGAGGGGACGTGTTGGAGGGTGCGTTTGATTGCGGGTTTGGTTGAGGAGGTGAGTTTGGTGGCAAAGGTGCGTTGGGTTGTGTTAAAGTGGTGGTGGAGGAGGACGAGGAGAAGGAGGACGGAGTGGGGGAGGGCGAGGGGGAGGAGTTAGGAGCGGTGGAGGAGGAGCTAGCCGGCCCAGTCGTCGGGGAAACTTCAAGGAGGAGGAAAGGAGACGAGGAAGGAAGGAAACAAGGAAGATTCAAGGAGGAAGCTTCACTTAAAAATGTCCAGTAAAGAGGTTTCATGATTTGCTGTGTGTGTGTGTGTGTGTGTGTTACCTGGGAAGGTGGAGGGTGGGGACGGCGTCGGCACGGCGATGGGGATGCCCACACTGCCGCTGCCGCTGTTCTCCCTGCTGCTGCTCCGACTGCTGCTGCTGGGATGACTTCCTCCACTGCTGCCACTGCACACACACACACACACACACACACACACACACACACACACACACACACACACACACACACACACACACACA
>JBAJHX010000043.1:943700-957217 GCA_037176925.1 Amniataba percoides | reverse complement strand
ACGTAAACATGTCAGCTCGTCAACACGTAAGCATGTCAGCTCGTCAACATGTAACACGTCAGCTCGTCAACACGTAAGCATGTCAGCTCGTCAACACGCAAACACGTCAGCTCGTAAACACGTCAGCTCTTAAACATGTCAGCTCGTCAACACGCAAACATGTCAGCTCGTCAACACGTAAACACGTCAGCTCGTCAACACGCAAACACGTCAGCTCGTCAACACGCAAACACGTCAGCTCGTCAACACGTAAACATGTCAGCTCGTCAACACGCAAACACGTCAGCCCGTCAAAACGTAAACATGTCAGCTTGTCAACATGCAAACATGTCAGCTCGTCAACACGCAAACATGTCAGCTCGTTGACATGCAAACATGTCAGTCCGTCAACACGTAACATGTCAGCTTGTCAACCCGCAAACATGTCAGCTCGTCAACATGCAAACACGTCAGCTCGTCAACACGTAACACGTCAGCTCGTCAACACGCAAACATGTCAGCTCGTCAACACGCAAACATGTCAGCTTGTCAACATGCAAACATGTCAGTCCGTCAACACGTAACATGTCAGCTCGTCAACCCGCAAACATGTCAGCTCGTCAACACGTAAACACGTCAGGCCGTCAACACGTAAACATGTCAGCTCGTCAACACGTAACACGTCAGCTCGTCAACATGTAACACGTCAGCTCGTCAACACGCAAAGATGTCAGCTCGTCAACATGTAACATGTCAGCTCGTCAACATGTAACATGTCAGCTCGTCGACATGCAAACATGTCAGCTCGTCAACATGTAACATGTCAGCTCGTCAACATGCAAACATGTCAGCTCGTCAACATGTAACATGTCAGTCCGTCAACATGCAAACATGTCAGCTCGTCAACATGTAACATGTCAGCTCGTCAACATGCAAACATGTCAGCTCGTCAACATGTAACATGTCAGCTCGTCAACATGCAAACATGTCAGCTCGTCAACATGTAACATGTCAGCTTGTCAGCTCGTCAACACGCAAACATGTCAGCTCGTCAACCCGCAAACATGTCAGCTCGTCAACACGCAAACACGTCAGCTTCTGGAAATATGAGTGAAACATCAGCACAAGCTTCAGTTCTTCATTTCACACAAACAACTTCCAGCTGCTGAGTTTTATTAATGTTCAAACAACAACCCAACAACTTTACTCCTATGCTGTGTGTGTGTGCAGACCTGAAGCCACTGTGGACCCTCATAGCGACGTCTCTGGTGGTCCAGATCTGTCTGGGATCCAGATAGTCGTCCATCAGCTCAGAGTGTCGCAGCTGCTCAACCCGCTCAGCCTGGAAACGCCCTGCACACACACACACACACACACACAGGGATCAGCTCTGGAGTGTGTGAGCTGGTGTGTGTTCTGACAGAAACATCAGGACTGATCAGGGCTCAGATAAAAACAGCAGCTCAGAGTTTGTGGATGTATAATTTGATCTGTTATTCAGTGAACATTTCCAAAGTTTCACTGTGACGTCTCGAATGTTTTCAAACCACCGAACATCTCATTTAATTCTTTACAGCTTATTGGAAACATTAACACAGAGACCAGCCGTGTGTCTGAGCCATCAGCGTCTAAATGAAGCGAATAAACGAGGTTGTGCACTTTCATATTTCTACACGTCTTCAGCTCTTTGGTTTGCTGATTCATTCACTCAAGTTAAAGCTTATAAATATTTTCTCTTTTTAAAAATGTCGGCTGAGTTGTTGCTGATAAATTAAACCTTCTGATCGTTCTCTGGTGACTTTAACCAGGTGATGTTCACTTTGTGGGCCTCGTGGTGAAATCTGATCGACGCTCACTGTTTCTCTCCACGAAGACTTTCCCGACCGGCTGGCTGTGTCCGTGGGGGGCCGAGAACAGGGAATGCTGGGGGATCGGAGACTGAGCATCCGTGATGATGTCGTCGTCTTCGGCCCCCAGCTCGTTGCCAAGGTGCTCCGTGGCCCTCGCCCTCCTGTCGGGCGAACGCAGAGGATTTTAACAATCAGATCATCAAGTCCAGCTCTTCGTCAGCTCGTATCTCTCTCACCTCTTCCTCCTCGTCTTCCTGGTCACAGCGACGTTCATCTCCTCTCCCTCCACCGCCGCCTCGTCCATGTTCCCGTTCGGGATGTGAGCGTGCTCCGTTTCCTGGTCTGACGTGAAAGTAAGAAGAGGGTTTATTGAGTCGGGGTTAAGATGTTTCCCTCTGACAGGTGTGAATGAAGAGCAGCTTTAAAGGATTTAAACACAGTCGGATCAGAGGTTTGATGACTTCTTCACTCTTTATGTCTCCATCATGTTTTAGAAGTAAAATAATAGTTTTTTAATCAGAACTGAACCGTTTCTGGACATTTGAAAGAAAACGTAACTAACTTTGGTTAAAACTCTGAAATGTACCTCTGTACTCTCTGTGGATGATCAGGACTGATGGTTTCCCATCGAGCCACGAGCCCTCCAGAGTCCTTTTTACTAACCAAAAGCTTTTCCATTATCATCACTGGAGAAAAACATTTACTGAACTTTTACATTATTTTTGAATTTGTGTGTGTTTTATAAAACGTGCTCGGCCTCGCTCCGTAAATTCAGTCAGATCTTTCAGAACATCATGTTGCTGATTTACGAGCTCCTGTAAAATCCACAGATGAGCTGAACTTCCTGCAGCTGCTGTGAAACGTCTGAACAGATCGACCGTCTTTCAGCTGCTCATCTAAACACACATCCGTCTGTCTTTAAAGTTGCATGAATGAAACTTACCGGTTGTGGGCGGTTTCTTCTTTTTCTTCTTCTTCTGTGGCGCCGTGTCCTGCGGCTCGGGGGTCAAAGGGTCTCTGCTGTCGGAGTGGCTCCTGCTGGTCACCTCCTCCATCTCCACCTCCAGACCTGCTGCAGACGGACACAGCTCATCAGAGGACGGCTGAGCGGAGGAGGGCGCCGTGTGTGGTCGCACTCACCTTCGGCCTGCTCCTCGCCTTCGGTCACCTCCTTCTTCGGCTTCCTCTTCTTGCTCTTGACCGTCGGCATGCCGGCGTCTCTGTGAGGATCAGCAGATCAAAATGGGCATCATACAGAGTCCATCAGGAAGAGCTTCTTTTATTTAGGTCAGTTAATGAATGTTTAACGAGGATCCTCAGCCGGACGCTGAGGCCTGAGATAACAGGATTTAACTGGATTAGCTTGAGCTTTGAAGACAGGTGGTAAAACAAAGCTTCAGAGACAAAATGTGAAAACTGAAAGGTCTCGTTCATCTACACCTACAACATTTCTTTACCACACATTCAGTGTTCCTCCTGAACAGCGAGGAAGATCAAACCTGCACGGTGTGATTTCATTCTGGTTTGTTGTCCACTGAATGTGACGACATCAGGTCACATTTACTGACTCAGTTCGACGATAAAGTTCACTTTTATTATGTGTGTTTTATTCTGTGAAAGAGAAAACGCTCACAGGCCAACGAGGTTTATTTCTAAAAATGTCAAATAAAATATCTCTTCACAAAGGTGTGTTGTTTCTAAAGAGTCCAGTGATGGTTGACTCATAATAAGGTTTGTTTCTTCATTTACAGGTCAGAGCTTTCTTTTCTTTCCACGAAGCTGTGAGGAAACGATCAGAGGTCAAAGGTCAGTGATACAGGTGAGCAGACAGGTGTTGTTTTAGAGAGACACTGTTCATTTCCTGAAGATCTGATGAAGCGTCGCCGTCTGATCAGAAACATTCAGTCTTCATTTAGCAACACCGAGCTCTCGTTGGTATTCAGTCACATTTTTAACACAACCTCATCAACTGTTCGTGTATTTCAGACTCGGTTTGTGAGCTCAGACTGTTCAAGTGGAGCCACCAAACTAAAATCTGTATATTAATGGTGCGACGTGAAGTCCTGAGTGAACGAACGAGTGAAGAAATGACTTTGATCCAAAGCTGATGCTTCATTAATCACAGTGTTGTTACATCCTTTAACTCATCAAGATCAGCTCTGAAGCATCTCACCTGACTGTACCTGAAAGCTGAATAAATTAAATGTTCATATTCTGATCAGTTTAGCAGAAACAGTGTTTGAAGGAGAATCATCTCAGCAGGAGGAGCAAAGTCAACAAAAGACACTTTCATATAACAGTTTCCCTTAAAATCAGGATAAATATGAGCTCAGCCAGCAAACATCTGTCACCAAATCACAAAACATGAAAGCTGATCTGCTGCACCGTGAAACAAACGACAGAAAACGAAATCTGAACTCAGATCAGGAGTTCCTGGATTGTTTAATGCTGCTAAATTTAAAGTCTGTTTTCAACCAAACCTGTCTTAAAAAGGTGTTTTCAGGTGAGTTTCAGAGTCAGCACTCACCTGTGCTGCTGACTCGGCCTGAGAAAGGCTGCAGATGATCTCAGAGTCTGATCTGATCCAGCCGAGGAGAAGAAGCTTCAGCAGCTCCCCGTCATCTCTCTGAAGCTGTCAGTGTAAAAACTGAGGAGACGAGGTGGAGCCGAGAGGAGAAGCAGGCTCACCTGCAGATTTACTTCACAGTGACAGGTGGGTCATGTGCTGAGCTGTGACCGCCTGAGGGAGCTCTGTGATTGGTCGAGCGGCTGTGTGATGTCACCTGTGGGCAGCGCCGCGTCTTAGCCTTGAAGCCTGATAATCCCTCAACCTGCTCAGCTGCCAACACGTCCAATCAGGCCTCAGGAAACTAGATCAGGTCAGACCTGGACCAGGACCAGGACCAGGACCAGGATCAGGACCAGGACCAGGACCAGGACCAGGACCAGGACCAGGACCAGGACCAGGATCAGGACCAGGACCAGGATCAGGACCAGGACCAGGACCTGGACCTGGAGTTTTGGGACTTTTCCTTTTCATAAACACTGTTTTGTGGTGTGACTTTATGGAAGTTAGAAGAAACGATCATTCATATATGCTGAATAGTTTTTGTTTCTATAAAAGGTCATTAACTGGTTTTCTACATGCACATTTTTATTATTATTTTAACATTTAGAGGAACAATTTGAAGATTATTTTAAAACTAAATATCTTGTTTCACTGGGAGATTTTTAGAGTTTCATTTTGAATTTTGACGTCTTTGTGAAGCTGCTTCATTTGATCTCAGTCAGTCAGAGAAATAAATAAGAATAAATGAAGCTTGTGTGTCCTGGAAAACATTTCTAAACTAAATTCAATGAAAGCAGCTCATATTTGCTGCGTCGGCCTGCAGAAGCTGAGCAGGTGTCCTGTCAAAGGTGAAACCGTCACGCCACAGAAACCAGGTCAGCACAGCCAATCCAATTAGACACAGACAGCGAACATTCGAAATGACTGTTAAAGATATTTACTGATTAACTCGCTGTAGTTTCAGTAATGTAGATTTAAATAACCATCAAATGCCACCTTTAGTCTTCTCTTTATGAAATGATGAATAAAATACCTTTAAAAGTACAAGATGCTTTAACAGTGAAGGAAACACGTGAGCAGATGAGCTGCATCAAACTTGATGTTTTATTTCCTCCGGTTTTCTGCTGTGTGTCGCTGCTCTCTCTGCTGTTTGTGTGGATGACAGCAGAGCTGAACGATGCAGGACTTTAATCCTCCTGTTAAACCGGCTGAGCTGCATCTGTCCTGCAGAGGATTAACCTGACAAACAGGAGGGGGGGTTAGACCGGCCTTCAGAGGAGGAGACGACACGTTCAGCCCCACGACTTCATCTCAATCTTTAATCATCACACACACCCTCACACACACGCTCACTTTTATTCTGGATAAAACAAACGTGTCATTCTTTACAGCTGCCGGCCGGTGACAATCAGGGAGGAACGTTTTCCTCTTTCAGTGATTAAACTTTGAGGTTGTTTGAGTTAAACCCAGTTTACGTTTAAGAGCTCTGTGAGGTCATCGAACTCACAGGTGGGAAGTAACTAAGTACATTTACTCGAGTACTGTACACAGTTAGAGAGCAGCTGGTGAACATTTGTGCCTCTTTGATTCTTCCCCAAAGTTTAACTTATTATTTCTGTAGAAACTAACACCGCACAGACTATTTAAGAGTCCGAAGATAAACAGGAATATTTTTCTTTGTACGCTCTCCCCCTTCATCTTCTTCTTCATCTTCTTCTTCTTCTTTTTCTCCTTCTTCTCTTCTTCTTCTTCATCTTCTTCTTCTTCTCTTCTTCTTCTTCTTCTTCTTCTTCTCGTTTGTCTCCATATTCACATCTCATATTGTTCCTTTTCATCCAACAAAGCTTCATCTTTTTTCTCTCCTTTTTGTTGTTTGCACGTTTTGTTCCCATCCCCCTCTTCCTCTCCTCCTCATCTTCGGTGTGTGCTTCACTCCTGAGTCCGGCTCCAGCTGACGGGGATCCACTGTGGTTCGTCCTGAGCCTCCTGGATGACGGAGCAGAGCTGCATGCAGGCGTCCTGCAGGTCGTCGTTCACCAGCACTCTGTCGAAAAACTGTTTGTACTTGGCCTCCATCAGGCGGGACGTCTCCTCCAGCTCCACAAAGTCGTCCTCCTGCAGGAGAAACATCACACATCAGAGATCAGACTGCTCCTGCTCTGCTGTCACGCTTCTGTCTGCTCTGTTGATATTTAAGCTTCAGTTCGTGGTGCTTTAATTTGAGCTGCTCTTACTGTGAAAACTCTGTTGACGCTGTAGTTGGTGATGACTCGAGCGTCTCTCCTGGTTTGTCTCAGTCTGTCCGGGCTGGGAGGTTTGATGAAGACCACGTAAGGCTTCAGTTTCCCCGTCCGCAGAGGCTGAATGCTCTGAAAATAAATAAATAAAGTAATTTAACTCCAGTCTCACACTGTCAAATGATTAAAATATGATAAAAAGCAGGAGCACGTTCAGGCGGCTCCTTCATGAAACTCACGTGTGGTTCGACATCGATGATGCACATCCGTCCTCGTTTCAGCACCTCGTCGATGGCGTCAGTGCTCGTCCCGTACAGGTGACCCTTAAACTCGCCGTACTCCACGAACCTGAACACACACACACACACACACACACACACACAAACACACACACAGCGATCAGATAATGCACAAAGTTAAATTATGATGACAAAGTTCAGTTTTCTGGAAAAGGATCAACATAATGATGGATAGGTCGGCTGTTTGCCCACCTGTGGTTGCAGACCATGTACTCAAACAGCTCCTTGGTGGCAAAGTGGTACTCTCTTCCTGTCTGCTCCCCTGCTCTGATTGGACGAGTGGTGTCTGCAGGAACAGACCAGCAGCCAATCAGACGATCAGTTTATTGTGAAATTTAAATGTGTATTGAAAGATCAGATCAATCAGCAAATCTTCAGTCAGGCCTGGTGACCTCATGCGACCCAGCAGTGATTTTATTTGAAGTTTTTACAGTTGTTGTTCTTATAATTCACGTGTTTGTTACCATGGTAACTAAAGATGTCTGCCCTTTCAGTATCTGTCTGAACTGTGGTAAATCCGACCGTCATGTTCCCGTCAGGATGAACTGTGAGAACTTTATTGATCCTCAGACTTTTCATCACACTTTGCTTTATGAGCTGCAGAACTACAAACACTCCCAGCATGCTCGGCTGCAGTCTGTGTTTACAGTCGTGCTCAGAGATGCTGCCTCTTAAAATCTTAAAAGCTCTTTAAATGTGGTCACATACGAGGTACGGGTCCCTGGAAGGTCGACGGGTTCAGTTTGATGAGTCTTTTCCTCAGTTCGTTAACTCCGACTCCTGCTGCACCTGTTCAGAGGAGAAGAAGGTAAAAACCTCTCAGAGACAGGAAGTAAAACTGCAGACAGATTCACACATCATGTTTCCACTGCCTGAGACTCAGAGACCTGCAGGACTCGGTTCATCTGAAGGTTTCATGAAGAGCTTTAAAGGTTTCTCTCACCGACGAGGATGATGAGGCGGTGGTTCTCCTGCGGGGGGCGCTGGTACAAGGCCACCTCCTCGTAGGGGGTGGACAGAGCGCTGCTGCTGGGCGAGCAGGAGGTGCAGGACTGTCTCCTCTTCCTGTAGGACGTCCTCCTCCAGAGACGGAAACTCCGACGGAAACCGGCTGACGACAGAGAAAATTATTCTCTGTATGTATTCGTAACACACAGAGTAACTAAATCACTGAGTAACTAAATCACTGAGTAACTAAATCACTGAGTAACTAAATCACTGAGTAACTAAATCCATCTTACCCAGGTAGATCCCATCAGTGATATCAGAGTCAGCCTCATCTGAAGGACACATGAAAACATGATAAATTCATAAGACCTATGAAGCTGATCCTTTAACCTATTTTGCTCACAGCTTCACATTAAATCGTTTCTGAGTTCTTGTCGATTACATTTATCAGTTTTTTTTAGTAACTGATGAAATTATTAATGTTATTATTAATTATTAATGACTAATTAATTAATAATGTTTCACAAATGATCAAAAATCAGAGCAAAGTCCAGAAACTGAAAACAGATTTGTGCCACAGAACTTTCTTTTTTCTTCTTTTCTCTCCTTTATTCATCAGCGACCCCTCAGATCTATTGAGTGACCCTGTGGAGGGGCCAGATCCCTATGTTGGACACCACTGAACTAAACCAGCTGACCGTGTCTAAAAACACTGAAGCTTCAGTATGAACAGTATTAAAAGTATTAAAAGTTTATTGAAAGACTTACCAAAATGTATTTCCTCCTGCTCTGAAAGGAGAAAGACAAACGTCACTTCCACTGATGGATGATCAATAATTTGACAGATTATTTATTAGTGTCTGACACATCTTACCTGTGATGGTGCGTTTGTCATCAGCGTTTGTTTGATCGTCCTCTGGAAAGAAAAAAAACATTTTATAAAGTTTCCAGAGAGTCGACTTCAGTTAGTTCATCAGTTCATCTGATTTGATCTGATATTGATCAGATTTCATGTCTTTGTCCATATGAAGCACAGCTCTTAATGTGAGTGACGTCGACAGTGTGACATGAGGAGAAATATGACTGACCGGACTGATAAAAGAACAACGAAGTCACATCCTCAATATCAAACACATGAGAAGATGAAAAACTGCTGCATCGATAGATTTAAGAGTCTCACCGTTATCGGTCAGAGTCACTGAGGAGAAAAGAGAAACACTCGTTAAACACAAACTGACGAGGTGCTGAAGGTTTTAATATACTGTCTGTTTACATTCATGTTACCGTGTGAAAACCATCTAGTGCAGGTTTCTATCAAAATGAATGTTACGTTATGTGTCTGTGTTGCCTCTCAGTCTGTAGTATAACTGATCCTGCATAAAAGCTTTCGTGTGTTCAGGATAACTGAGCCTGGTGGCGGCTGGCTGCACACAGATGTACATCAATGCTGCTGATAACAAAGGTGAGTCCTCACAGGGTCTGATGCAGGTATGAATCTGTAACGGCTGACACCACCACTGCTCCCTCTGTTTACTGCAGAGACAGAGAGAAAAACAGGAACGTTTCATAAGTGAGGAAATTCACATGAAGCTTTATTGGCTCAAAAACAGGAGCCGCAATGAACAAGAGGAAATACAAAACTTTCTTGGTTTCATTTGCCAGATAAAATAGTAAATTGAGTGTTTGGAGGTAGTTATATTCTTGATATGTGGTGATGAATAGAAAAGGTGGCAGTGAACATGTAAGTTGGAGTCCTTCAGGACGTGTTGGGAAACAGACTGAGCGTCACCTCTTCAGCATGCTGGCAGAGGGAATCAAACCGGCGCAGGACGCGGCACACGGCAGCCTCCTGGCCTGCCACCACTGCCCGTCCGACTGGTCGACCACCTCCAGCAGGTCGCCTCTGCTGAAGGCCATGCCGGCGTCGGGGCAGGGGATGGAGGAGTCCTGCAGGGGGCAGTAGTCCACCATCGCCCTCATGAACACCTGACGGAGGAAACAACAGGTGAGACTGATCGTTTTCATGTTTGACTTCACGGATTCACTGCACACACACAGAAAAGTGTGGAAAGTAACTAAGTACATTTACATTTACTTTGCTTTACAAACTACACGTGATGAGAGTTTGGATTTGATGCGTTTTGGGTTGAACTATCCAGAAATAATAATGATAATAAAACAATCACAGAACAGTGTGTAATGTGGTCATGATCGTCGCCTGGTGAGCGTTTCTCACCGACTTCTGGCTGATGCTGCTCTGAGCCGCGTTGGGAATGACTTTAAACAGGATGGTTCCCTGAGAGTTGATCTGCAAATACAACAAATAATCAGAGAACACCTGCAGTCACAACTCAACCTGAAATCAAAGAGCCTGTTCTTTACTTCCTCCTGACAGCGTCTGTTTCTGTTTCCTCGCTCAGCTTTGATGATTTATTGATCAATTTATTGATTTTTTTGTTTTCCCTCAGGTGACCCACCAGAATCTGGATGACTTGTTCTGGTTCCAGACCCCCCACCGGGTTCCCGTTCACCTCCACCAACAGATCACCAGGATGGAGGAGCCCTGACACACACACACACACACACACACACACACACACACACACACACATTAGGCCATTATTGTGTGCATAATCATGTTTAATACACAATACAGATCTCTGGAATCATTGTATCATATATGTTGTCTGTGGATGTTTCTAGTTACACACACACACACACACACACACACACACACACACACACACAGTTAACACAGCTTAATCTCACCGCTGCGGTCAGCCAGTCCTCCATGAATCACTCTGGCGATGAAGATGTCTCCTGTCTCCTCATCCCTCCTTATCGTCGCCCCCTAACAGACAGACAGACAGACAGGCAGACAGACAGGCAGACAGACAGACAGACAGACAGACAGACAGACAGACAGACAGGCAGACAGAGAGACAGAGAGACAGACAGACAGACAGAGAGAGAGAGAGAGAGAGAGACAGGCAGACAGACAGAGAGAGAGAGAGAGAGACAGGCAGACAGACAGTAAAGCTGATGGAGGCTTTTATAACACGAGCTGAGTCAGTCTCGTCTCATCAAAGCAGAAACAGGTAACAGGTGACTTCATGAGCTCTCACGTGTTCACAAACAGACACACTCGGGGGGTGAAATGGGAAAGTGTGTACCTGTGAAGGTTTTGCTGTGATAAATCCAGAGAAATGCTGAAGTGAATAAACTGAGTCTGATTAAAAATTTGTTCCTTGAACGTGAATTTATGGTGCAAATGTTGATGAAGATCTACATGTTGGATGAGGAAGTTGAAGAGCTGGAGGTTTGGGAGGAGATCGTTTGGTTTGGGCCTACGTCTTCTTCTTCTTCTTCTTCTTCTTGGTGTGGAGGCAGCCGGTGGTGTTGGTGTCTTGTTGTTCCTCCAGAGCGGCTCGAGAAACGGTCCCGTTGTTGAGCCTCAGCTGCCCGTTGCTGCTTCCTGTCCTCTGGGCCGCCGCCGTCCCTCCGCAGCCTCCGTTTGTTCGCTTTGGACTCGTGCAGGAGCTGACGGAGGTGCAGGAGGACGAGGAGGAGGAGGAGGAGGAGGAGGAGGAGGAGGAGAGGTGTCGGGGGTACGGCGTGGGAGGTTTGCGGATGACTTTTGGAGACAGTGAGGAGACTCTGGGTGGGGGAGGAGGGGGAGGGAAGGGTCTCTGCCTCCGAGGAGGCGACATGTCGGGGTGTCTGCTGGCCACGATGAGGCCCTGCAGCTTGTCCACCACCTCAGCCAGCAGGCTGAGCGCCTGAGCGTTGTCCTCCGCTCGCTCCGGGACCTTCTCCGTCTCAGGAGGAGGCTGAGCTTTCTTCCGCCAGCCGTTGTGACGAGGAGCAGCGGCGCCGCGGGGCACGGTGGGACGATCTGCAGCCTCCTCCTGAGCGCCGGATCTGGTTTGACGCCCACGTTGTTTTCCAGGGGAGGGCAGAGAGCAGACGTCCCGCTGAGGGGAGGATCGAGGAGCTGCAGGACTGGAAGGAGGAGGGAGGGAGGGAGGGAGGTTGGTCCCAGAAGCAGAGGAGGCTCTGCCGGGGGTGGGGACGTTCCTCGACTGCCCCCCCACCGCTGTCTTCCTGTAGAGGACGGGGGAGTTGGGGAGGCTCAGACTGTAAGCTGGGACGGGAGGAGGCGGGTAGGCGTAGTCTTCACTGCTCCCACCAGGGGAGGCGTCTTCTCCTCCGCTGGGTTTCTCTGAAAATGAAACTCCAGGAGGGGAAGCAGACGAAGGCAAGAAGGAAAGAAAACGAACCAAATCAGAGTTAGAAAATAAAAAGCGCTCAGAAAGAGAAAGTTCATGGATGATTGTTGTCACTCGAAGGAAGGACTTCAAAGAAATGAGACAATGAATGAATGACTGAGACAATGAATGAATGGATGGAGAGGTGATGTGTTCATGAAGCGTCTCAGAGGATCCCACCTGTTCACAGCAGGAAATCGTGTGTTGATGATCACTGAAATCATTTTTAACACGGCCTGTGTTTGTTGCAGAAGAGGCCACATGACGAGCTGAGGTTGTGGGTGAAAAAGTGTTTGCAGGAGCCGAATAAATCAAAGTTTGCTCCCTCGTCCTCACGTAACGAGCAGATTTGTGTTTAATTCATAACGAGTTCTTCACTCTGAGACTGTGGGCGTGATGAAAGATGGGACGAAGAATGGCTGACTGAGATGATGATGATGATGATGATGATGACATCTTTGGTTCCTTCTCCTCTTACCAGTGCAGGGGGCAGGGCTAAAGACGGAGGGAGCTGATTGGTTGAGGCCTTTCTTCCAAAGCTCTGTGGTTTGTGGACACAAACAGCAGCTTCCCGTCGACTCGTATCGGGGGAGGAAAGGACGGGACTGCCCTCCTCGGGGGAGGGGCAGAGGCCGGGCCTCGCTGTCCGTTGCCCTGAGCTCCTCCCCCGACCACGCCCTCCTCGCGGGGACGAGACGCTCCAACGTGAAGCGGCGAAGGCTGCTCCAACGACCACGACTGACTCCTGCTGTGTCTCGAATAAGTCCACCATCGTCGCTGTTCTTGTTCAACAAAAGACAAGAAACTGAAATTTTGGTGTCAGTTTGAACTGAAAGCTGTCGGGCGGCAGCAAATTCTGCACTTCTGTTTTTCACAGAAGGAGAAGTGTGAACGTGCAGGACAGAGAGCAGCGCTCACATCACAGAGTTTGGTGAAGACCGATCAACAAAAGGCCTTTAACATCTGGAGTCAGACGTCCTTTACTCACCTGCAGCTGATGAATCTCTCTCATCTGAGCTGAAGACCAAACTATCCACCAAACTCTTACCTCACAGTTATACACTCAACTGAACTAAAGTCTGACTGAAACCTTCTGACTCACCAGCGGCTGGTTGTTCTTCACCAGACAGACGATCCTCATGGCCTCCTCGTCCTCCGGCAGCTCGTCGGGCAGTGGCGGTAAAAGAGGTCCATAATCCGACTGAGCGACGCTGTCGTGGGACGAGAGGAGGGCCTGGTCGACAGGTGACAGCATCAAACAGGTGTTACAACATCAAACAGGTGTTACAACATCAAACAGGTGTTACAGCATCAAACAGGTGTTACAACATCAAACAGGTGTTACAGCATCAAACAGGTGTTACAGC